>OZ008365.1:7365847-7641025 GCA_963931975.1 Cataclysta lemnata
GGTCAACCAACACACTGCCTTGGTTGACCCAGCGGTCAGGCACCTGCCCGGAAAGCAGCGGTCGCGGGTTCGATTCCCGCATCAAAACCATAATTTTTGAAACATTTTTTAACCACCCAAATATTTGCAAAAATTTTTGGAATTCGTTCAGACCATCAAACTGAACAATTTTAAACAGCTGTTATTATTTTCGTGAATTTGGAGTTGCTCCCATAGTAACATTTGTTCAGTTTGATGGTCTGAACGAATTCCAAACATTTGTGCACTGACCAAATAGTCTCCTGGTATGTTGAAATTAAAATCGAATTAATCATGATGCCCATGCTACTGTGCCGTGTGGTGACGGCAGAGTAGAATACAATTGTCACCACCCCAAATCTCTCCCGTGGGTGTCGTACAAGGCGACTAGGGATAAATCAGTGATGATGAATGGGCAGCAGCCACTTGTACCACCTTGCAATAGTAATGCGACTTTGGTGCCTGATAAATGGCAATAGGCTCGCCACCTATTACATGGGACCTAACACAATTGGCGAAACGTGGTTGCTAGTTCACCTCTGCCTACCCCTTCGGGGATATAGGCGTGATTTATGTATGTATGTAGTCATGATGCCCATTGGCCTTGGGGTCCTCACCTCATGTGGTCGTGGGCCATCGCCGTGGTGCCGTGGGCCAGCTTGGTGGCCAGCGCGCACAATGTGGTGAGCTTCTGCTGCAGCGAGGAAAGGTACTCGGAGGCCGAGCGGAACTCGGGGTCCTTCACCCTTGAACAAAACAATACAACATACATATACTTTTTTTTTATATTTTTACACTCACACCTATCATCTAGCCCAAAGTAAGTAGCCTAAGCACTTGTGTTATGGATACTAGATGACGGACATATTTTTTAATATAATTATGTATATAAATGTTGAAAATATACTACATAAACATATACACAACCATGACTCGGAAACAAACATTTGTGGTCATCACAAAGTTTGCCCCTACCAGGATTCGAACCCGGGACCTCTTGGCCAATACCCAGCAATCTGAGCTTTCGCCCAAGGCGGCCGTCAACATACATCACGCCTATAAAAAAAATTTCCATGGAAAAAAGATTACACACCAAGCGCGATAAAACAAAGAGTGTGTCAGATCGCAAGTACAGCTTGACTAAAAAGAGTTTGGGAAAAAATGAGGGCGCCACCTTATATTGTTTTGTTAATTTTTAGTCAGATGACCGTTGAGTTGAAGCTTATAAATTCAAATACAAACAAATCGCAAAGTTACCGCAAAATTTGACAATTAAACTACCAGAGTTCGACAGCAAATCAGTGTTGCTATTACAAATAACAATTAGTACAAAGATTTTGGTGGTTAGAAAAAGAATTTCGAAAAATTATGATCTCTAAAAATTTGTGTCTTGGGTGGCCGAGCGGTCAGGCACCTGCCCGCATAGCAGCGGACGCGGGTTCGATTCCCGCTTCAAGATCATAATTTTTCAAAATTATTTTTCTAACCACCAAAATCTTTGTACTAATTTTTCTAACATTTATATAATGTTAAAATTAAAATCGAATGAATAACAATTAGTTCAATCTGTCACTGCAGCAAACTCTTTTTTGGCAAGTTGTATTTGCGATCTGAGACTCTGAACTCACAATTTTTATAAGCAGATAAGTATGAAGTAATATTAATTACCTACAAACGGAACGCACCTCGCGCGAATACAAATTGGCATCAAATTATTTAAAAAACTCAATATTCGCAATGCTCAAATATTGACATCACTATTAGTACACACAGGGAAGGACTGTGCCCTGTGTGTACTAGTGATGTTACACAACAAGTGAAGTACAAGCATTGGGGACAGGAAAGGTCTGGTGATGTATATATTTAAGTAATGGTGATGGATGATGGTGTGTGTCTTATATGCTGGCCTGGAGACGAACAAATAACGTAGAATAGGCCAGCCCCGACTCATCCCATGGGTGTCGTAAAAGTCGACTAAGGGTGATTGCTCGGTGTACACCAACAAGCACCTTGGGGCAACCGAATGGTGGAGGGCAAACCACCAACAACAGCGTACCCAAAGAGGGTTAGTGTCAGGCAGGCGGCCGGCTGTAAAACCTAAGCCAAAACTTTGAGCAGTATGGATTGGAATGTTGTCATTCCAATCACTCTCTCCGTTCATCTGTCTCTCGAAATGGTCCGTTCTGTCTCGTCATTCATCAATAGCACCTTTACGGTGTGATGGACGATATGAATCAAAAGGGAGTGGATGGCTTGATGACGTCTGACGATATGAATGGAAGAGGAAACATCCTGCGCCGACCCCAGATAGACTGGGAACAGGGCAGGGAGAAGAAGAAGAAGAGGGCTGGTGATGATGATGATGATGGACGATGGCCTTCGAATACGAACCTGGGCCCGTTGCCCGGGCGCTCCGTGGCCAGCGCGCCGAGCCCCCACAGCTGTAGGCCTCCGCCCTCCGCCTTGAGCACTCTCTCCACCTCGTCGTCGGGGGTGCTCACGAAGAGGCGGAGCTCCGCACTGTGCGTCAAAATGGGGTGCTTCGCCACACGATCTTCAAGAACGGAACAGAACGTAGGAGCGTTTACTTACATGTCACTATACCCCATTCACTTGGGCTTGAGGCAAAATGTAAACAATCTTGATATGGTCTCTTTATCTACGAAATGCTCTTAAAAAAAAGAAACGTGTATTCCAAAATACATTATCAATTGTAGACAAATATAACTGTTGGCTGCTCTGAAATATTGGTGTTACACATTTTTATTTTTGTATTTTATATTAAAAGTCACATCAAGATTGTTTACATTTTGTCTCAAGCCCAAGTGAATGGGGTATAGTCAGAATAACCCAAAACGTAAAACAAGCGATTATTAATTAAGCGTCGGTATGACATTTTATCGTGTGGAAGAACTGTCAAAAACTGACGCTTATCTTTTTTAGCACTTACTGCCGCACTAAGAGACGTCAATTAACTTTAATGAGTATTTAATGTCAAAAAATTTCATTCAAATTCAGACCATAGACCAGGCAAGAATAGCGACTAGTTTTGAATTGTCATTGTTTGACGTTAGGTACTCATTGACGTTATTTGACGTCTCTGAGTGCGGCAGTCAGTTTACGTTTTGGTGAGCTCGAGCCTAAGTTAGATTCCAACTGCCGCACTCGGAGATATCAATTAACGTTAACAAGTATACTAAATATCAAAAAATGACAATTCAAAACTAGTCACTATTCTTGCCGGGTCTATGGTCTAGTATTAAATGATTTTTTTTTACATGAAGTACTGCCGCACTCAGAGTCGTTCATTAAATTAGTGATAATGGGTATTTTACAAATTATCATTAAAACATCTAATTGACCGTTCCTCTCAGAGTCGAAAATAATTGATTGATTAGTTATGTGACAATTTTAAGTCAGGTTAGTGCAGTGCGTGTGTTATCCGGTGTTATCCGTAAGTGCGGAATTGCCACATGCAAAAAGCCATTGAAACAATATTATTAGTTACTCTAGTTTTTATATCACAAAAGTATTGTTTTCCATTAGAATTAGTTACTAATATCTATTTAGTATAATTTTTACGTAAAAATTCATAATAATAATTTAATTTCATCAAACTTGAACTGTAAATGCCAAAACTTTTTAGATTTGGCCACACCGGACCAAAAGTCATTTATTATAAAATTAAAAAGTCAATGTCAACAAACAAGAAATACCCTAAATAATTCCGTGAAAATACCAAACAAAAACTTAATAATATCAAATTATTTATTTTGTGATCAAAATTTATCAAATAGATAAAGCCACTGCAAGTGGAGTCAGCCTGGGAAATCATTAACATACAAAAGTCTGAGCGGCAAACTCGATATTGGCGAAATCATATAGGAAACGCCATAGAAAAAAGAAGAAGAAAAAGCCACACAAACCCTATCTTCATTAAAATAATTGATTAGTACTGTGATTGTCTTGGTAAGTATTGATAATTTCTTTGTTAAATGCATGGGGCTCGATCGTTCCGGGAGTGGAATGACAGGAATTTAATTGTAATGCATATGTGCACAGTAATTAGTATTTTCTTATATATTTTGTGCTTAGATTATAGAATTATTCTATATTCTAAGGTGCATTATTAAAAAGTAACTAATATTTCTTTGCAATTTGCAGTGTGATACAATAACATTAAAAAGAGCATGGGACAATCTTAAGGCCATGACCTGTAAAACAACAGAGTGAGGGAGTTTATTCAAAACTGGAAATGGTCCATAAAATCCACCACTTTCCCCACAACAAGGAGCTATCTTAAGCAGTAAAGAAGGTAACATTTATTTTCTACTAATAAACTGTTATGAAAATATAAATTATCTGTAATCTATCTGCAACCTATCCTTAGTTACTTTAATATCATTATTCAGGCTGCACCTTCAATTATATGTGAAGTGCAGAACTCATTTGATAATGATGGTATTGCACTGTCCATCATCATCATAATCATCATCGCCCTGACTTTATCCCATCCTATTTGGGGTCGGTGCAGTATGTCCTCCTTTTCCATTCTCTTCTGTCACTTGTCATCTCCTCATTCACATCCATCACCTTCATAGGTATAGGTATTGCGCTGTCCATATAGACATAATAATCAAAATAAAACAGTATAAAATATTTGGGACAGTGAGTTTGACCTAGACTTTGCTATGGGTACATATTAAATTTTATAAGGTTTTATATAAAATGGGCACTTGTTGATATGAATCAAGTTGTTTTATGTTACTTTTAGAAAAATTGTAAAACTTGGTGCAACTGGCTATTCGTGTATATAGTTCAATCATAACATGCAATTAGAAAAATGATTTAAATTAATGATATTATACCAATCTTTTTTCAGATCACATTGATATAATTATTAGATAAGGGCCATATTATCAAACAAATCTAAAGACTGATAATTACACACCGAGTCAAAAATATTTTTTTACCCGGAGAATCAAGTTAAAAAGAAATTGGCTGCTGAAATGGAGGAAGAGAGTGGTAAAACTCTTCTGGAAATTTGAAAATTACCGTTCAAGGAATTAAAAATAAATTGGAACACAAAATAAAATATATCTTTTAAATCTACTAGTTTCATTCAAAAAAACAAAATAAACCCCAAGCAATGAAAATGAATTAGCAGAAAAATAAAAAGATTAGGCTTATAAAAGAATTTCATTCTAATATTTTAATTTGACAATTAGTAATATTAATTGTGACTTTGCTTGATAAAATTTTGCTTTATTCTGTTTGTGTCTTCGTCTGTAGAAGGGAATTTTACATAGTCTTTCATTGTTCTTGCTTAGATAGACACTTTGGTGACAATTTGTGATAGTCACTGTTGACCTAATAATATTTCATCACATCACCACCTAGTTTCTGAAATAAATATATAGACAGTAATGACAGATATTGAAAGTAAATGCATACATACATAAATCATGCCTATATCCCGAAACGGTAGACAAAGGTGAATTAAACATCCACTATTCGCCAATTAAGTATGGTCCCGTGTATTACGTGGCGAGCCTATTGCCATCTATCGGGCACGTAAATCGCAGTATATTGCTTGGTTGTAGAGGATTGCTGTTGCCCATTACTCATCACTGTTTACCTTAAGTTGTTTTGTAGTTGACACCCATGGGAGAAATGGGGGTGGTGACAATTATATTTTGCTCTGCCATCACCACACGGCTAATATTGAATGTAAAGTAATATACTAACCTGAAAAATCCCAGTTGCTAAATACTGCAATGTGGGCAAATGGCAAGCCTGTCCTGTTTCGGTGCTTTTTAAATCAGGTTCCAAAATTGGGAGTAAATTATTTTTTACTGCCTGGAGTGGAAATCTGTATCTTGCATGTAATTCAAGCACATAGTTAAAGGATCAGAATAGCCACGTAAATAGAATCTAGGCTGTGATTTTCTGAACCTTCTTACGTAATCTGTAAACTTCACAAAATCTTCATCGTAATTTATTCTAAATAATTATTGAAAATATCACTATAAATGCACTGAAATATAATTACAACAAAAGATAACCCTACCCTTTGAAATGTCAAAAAGACGTTAAAGACGTCACATAAGAGTTAAGTAAGGGTCATCGGTCACTTAAAATTTAGGGATCATTAACGTCACTATTGACCCATTAACTGACTCTGAGAGGGAATTTTATTTAATGTTTACTTAAATGTCATTTAATGATCATTAAAGCGACTCTGAGTGCGGCAGGTAGTCATTAACTTTAATTGACGTCTCTGAAATATGAATGTGGCAGTCTGACAGTAACCAAACGTTTCTGTAAAAACCACTTGAATATAACAAAAATATCAACAAAGGGACATCACATTATGTTTTTTAAGTTAAACCATGTTTCGCCAATCATGTCAAGTCCCATATTGTTAATAAACATTTATTTCAGACTTTTATCCATAGAACTGTTAGTAAAATAATATTTACTTCCTATTTTTAGTAATTATAATAACAATAAACACAAGTCAGAATACTAGATATAGCTAATTATCACTTGTAAGAACTTCTTTAAGTGCATTTAGATTTTAACACTTTTGTGTAACTTAATAATAAGAAAAAATTATCGCTATGAACAAAGTATTATTCTTCATTGTTTATGACACAATGGCTTAAATAATATAATTAGTTAAGAATCTATTCATTTGGTAAATTGTTTATGACACAATGAAGAATGGGTTAAAGCCTAAATAATATACAAAGTCAGTTAAGAATCTGTTCATTGGTTAAATTGTTTATGACTCAATCAAGGATGGGCTAATTAGGGCTTAAAAAACAGAGTGAAACAGCTTAGTTAATTATCTCAAAGAAAATTACCTCATAAATAAATTTCTTTTATTTATGTTTTCATACCCAACTGTCTTAACCTAATTCTATTCTCCAATCCAAAGGAGGTTTTCGAATACACAAAATAATATTAAATTAGATATTCTAATATTATGGGCCTGTTTCACAATAAACAAGTAAATTCTGCGTAGTTTACTTGGCAGTTCAATTGACATATATTTCACATTACAACTGTCAAATGATCTGCCAAGTAAGCTACTCAGAACTTACTTGTCGATTGTGAAACAGGCCCTTAGACACATACTATTTCTAAGCTTATATTTACCCAGCCGTGTGGTGACGGCAGAGTAGAATACAATTGTCACCACCCCAAATCTCTCCCGTGGGTGTCGTACAAGGCGACTAAGGATAAATCAGTGATGAGGAATGGGCAGCAGCGTTCCTCTTATACCACCTAGCAATATACCTACTGCGACTTTTGTGCCCGATAAACGGCAATAGGCTCGCCACTACATGGGACCTAACATAATTCGCGAAACGTGGTGGGTGTTAATTCACCTCTGCCTACCCCTTCGGGGATATAGGCGTGATTTATGCATTTATGTGTTACTAGACCGTGCCCAGAGGTAAATGCTAAGATTTTCTAAATGAATGGTGGCAAAAGTACGAAATTCCACGGACTTCGGACATTTACCATTAAGAGTTGGTAAATCTTAGGTTTTGCCGGTATACCTTAGGATTTACCGTGGTTCGGGTTTTTACAGTAACAATTTCCAAAGTTATATTTACCCAGGAAAGCGTTTAGGGCGAGCGTGCGAATCGCGACGAACGCGGGCGAGTACCGGTCCAGTTGTTGCCTCGCCGAGTGGAGGGGGGGCAGCGGTGGGGGGGCGATCAGCGGGTGGGCGGCGGATAGCCTCTTATGCAGCACCTGGGCCAAACGAAGATACATACATCATCATCACCCTGCCCTTAGCACATCCTATTTGGGGTCCTCTTTTTCCATTCACTTCTGTCACTCGTCATCTCCTCACTCACACCCATCACACCTCACACAATACATCCATCTTTTCAGTGTGCTTCGTCTACTTCCGACATCCATCAGCATTTGTGTCCATAACTTTCTCACTCACATTTATTCAAATCAAATCAAATCAAAATTCGTTTATTCATATCTGGTATGATTACAATACACTTATGAATCGTCAAAACAAGAAATTTACGCCATCCGTTCGCAAACTACCAGGAGGCCCTGTCCTGAGAAGAACGGGCAAGAAACTCAGTCAGGTTTTTTCCTCCCTTTACATAAAAGTAATTTAAATTAATTAATAATTGGAAATTGAAAGATGTCAATAACCTACAACGTCAAGTAATAGTATGTCAATAAAGATACAAATTCTGAAGTTATCAACATCCTTCATTACAACAAACACAATGTCTATTTTTCATTGCATCACGACTCATCTTTTTCTCCCTGCCCTGTTCCCAGTCTATCTGGGGTCGGCGCAGTATGTTTCCTCTTCCATTCATATCGGTCAGACGTCATCAAACCATCCACTCCCTTTTGATCCATATCATCCATCACACCGTAAAGGTGCTAGTGATGAATGAATGTATAGAAAAGAGACGGAACGGACCATGTCGAGAGACCGCTGAACGGAGAGAGTGATTGGAATGACAACATTCCAATCCATACTGCTCAAAGTTTTGGCTTAGGTTTTACAGCCGGCCGCCTGCCTGACACTAACCCTCTTTGGGTATGCTGTTGTTGGTGGTTTGCCCTCCACCATTCGGGTGCCCCAAGGTGCTTATTGGTCTACACCGAGCAATATCCCTTAGCCGATTTTTACGACACCCATGGGATGAGTCGGGGCTGGCCTATTCTACGTTATTTATTCGCTCCCAGGCCAGCATACAAGACATTGCATCACGTCTCATAACATTTCGAAACGAAAATATATACATACATACATAAATGACGCCTATATCCACATGAAAGATCCGCCTAGGCCTGCCCCTTCCCATTCCTCCATTCACTTCGGCCATATAAATCCTTTTTGTCATTCTCCTTTCATCCATTCTTTCGACGTGACCAAACCTTCTCAATCCTTGTCATTACATCTTCTTTCAAACCACACCTTTCTCTTATCACACTGTTATACAATCAGTCGCTCAGCCTCACCCCGGCCATGCTCCTCAGCGCTCTCATTTCTACTTTCATGCTTCTTCTCCCATACCCAACTTTGACTTCCATACATTAACAATATGAACAGTCATACGAGCCATTCTGGACACGCTTTGGCTGCTTACAAAAGTGCCACACATTTTCTGTCTAATTTCATATAACATCATAGTAAAAGTATGTTGAAAAAAAAAATACATATTGTCAATTATTGCCGTACATATTTTGCGTCACAGACACTTGCCCCAAATTGTCTTCCATAGATACATATAAGTCATAGACACTTGCCTCAAATTGTCTTCCATAGATACATATAAGACATAGACACTTGCCTCAAATTGTCTTTCGTAGATACATATAAGACATAGACACTTGCCTGAAATTGTCTTTCATAGATATATATAAGTCATAGACTCTTACCTCAAATTGTCTTCCATAGATACATATAAGTCATAGACACTAGCCTCAAATTGTCTTTCGTAGATACATATAAGACATAGACACTTGCCTGAAATTGTGTTTCATAGATATATATATATATATATATATAAGTCATAGACACTTGCCTCAAATTGTCTTTCATAGATACATATAAGTCATAGACACTTGCCTCAAATTGTCTTTCATAGATATATATAAGTCATAGACACTTGCCTCAAATTGTCTTCCATAGATACATATAAGTCATAGACACTTGCCTCAAATTGTCTTTCATAGATACATATAAGTCATAGACACTTGCCTCAAATTGTCTTTCATAGATATATATAAGTCATAGACACTTGCCTCAAATTGTCTTCCATAGATACATATAAGTCATAGACACTTGCCTCAAATTGTCTTTCATAGATACATATAAGTCATAGACACTTGCCTCAAATTGTCTTTCATAGATACATATAAGTCATAGACACTTGCCTCAAATTGTCTTCCATAGATACATATAAGACATAGACACTTGCCTCAAATTGTCTTTCATAAGATACATACTATACGTCATAGATACTTGCCTCAAAATGCCACTGACCTTGAAATGGTTGTATCTCCGCCTGACGTACGGCGGGGTGCTCCACCGAGCGCAAACGCATCGGACCCTGTACGTGACGAAGGTCTCTAGTGTTGACAGCTGCTTCAGGGGGGCGTCTACCTGGGAACAAACAGCGTGGTCCTTGTCTGTTCTCTAGTCGATTTTTTATTTCAACATACATACATACACCATTCGATTTTAATTTTAACATTATATAAATGTTAGAAAAATTAGTACAAACCTGCCCGGATAGCAGCGGACGCGGGTTCGATTCCCGCCTCAAGATCATAATTTTTCGAAATTCTTTTTCTAACCACCAAAATCTTTATACATACATATATACATACATAAATCGTGAACTAGCACCCACATTTCGCCAATTATGTTAGGTCCGACGTAATAGGTGGCGAGCCTATTGCCATTTATCGGGCACAAAAGTCGCAGTACATTGCTATTGCTGGGTGGTACAAGAGGAACGCTGCTGCCCATTCCTCATCACTGTTTTATCCTTAGTCGCCTTGTACGACACCCACGGGAGAGATTTGGGGTGGTGACAATTGTATTCTACTCTGCCGTCACCACGCGGCACAATTTCAACATTTCACATAAATGTTAGAAAAATTAGTACAAAGGTGGTTAGACAAAGTTCGAAAAAATATCTGCTTTGGAATGTCAGAAATTTTATTTCTACATTGCGAGGGTACCCGTTGGCTTACATCGTGAAGTGTAAAGGTTAGAAGAATTTCGTCAAGTTAATAAGTGCCTCGGTTGGCCGAGCGGTATAGGCACCTGCCCGGATTGCAGTGGACGCGGGTTCGATTCCCGCATTAAGACCATAGTTTTTCGAACTTTTTCTAACTACCAAAATCTTTGTTCTCTAGTATCCATAACACAAGGGGTTTATGCTACTGGATGATAGGTGTGATGTAAGAAATATTTATTTATTTATGAGAGGAGCTCACTCTCGGCCTGCCATTGCGTAAACTAAGCAACGTTTGCTAAGGTTGGTCATTGGACGGGTGACAAAATTTTTTTTTATCTCGAGTTCCTCCGTACTTTGGAAGGCAAGTTAAAGCGGCTTGTCCCGGCTGCATCTGGAGTCATCATCACCAGCCTATTTAATGTCCCCACTGCTGGGGCACGGGCCTTCCCTATGGATGGAAGAATATAGGGAGATTGGGCCATAACCCACCACGCTGGCCCAGTGCGGGTTGGTGGATACTAACAACTGCAGATGCAGCGGGACCAACGGCCTAACGTGCCTTCCGAAGCACGGAGGAACGAGAGATAATAAATTTTTGGTCACCCATCCAATGACCGGCCTTAGCGAAATTACTCACTGGCAGGCCAAGCGAAGTGCGCTGTGCCACTGCGCTAGCGAGGTCCTCAGCTTAATCTGGATTAGTTGATACCTACCATGCCATACTAAGCCATTGTGAGGGTTATGGCTTATTCTCCCTATATTCTTCCATCCATAGGGAAACCCTGTGCCCTAACAGTGGGGACATTAAAAGGCTGACAGTGATGATTTATAAGAGGAATGCTCCCACCCATTTTTCAATGCTGTCTTTCAATGCATTTATTTCTGTTAAGTGTTGTATAGGCGTGACTAAAACATACATACATTTTAGCGAGTAGACATTAACCAAAGGAGGGTTATGAACAAACCTTCACAGCAATGTCATAACCATGTTCCATAATAATAGGTGCGTCGTCATGAGCATCGTCTGTGATGCTAGGTGGCTCCGTATCCTCGGTGATGTCTGCATCGTTCAGGTCCAGCACAGCTGAGCTGCACTCACTTGCCATCCTACAATTATAGATAATATTTGATAATAGATAATTTGATTTTTTCTTTTTCTTCCTACCCTGTTACCAGTTAATATGTATATTTTTAATAGTAATAATTGGATGTTTTCTAATTTGATTTATTAAGAGCCATAGTACCTACTTAGTTTTGGCTAAGAATAGTTTTTATATTTCCATTAAATAGTATATTGTATTGAACACACAATTATTGATGGGTTATTTTTAAATATTCACCACCCTAAGCTTTTGGTACATTCAACCAACCAAAAACTACATGACTCATCAAAAATACTGTTTGTATACCAAATAATTGATAGCATAAATTTATAACACAATTTAAATTAAAAGCAAATCATAAGGATAGTAGGTAAGTATAAGTATCAATTAAAATATTCATTAATAAAATAATTAAAAGATCCAGAAAAAAAATATAATACCACTGTTTATACAAATTGAAATATTACTTATAATAACATATAACCCCTATATTCACTTGTACTATTACAATACTGGACTAAGCAGAACACTAGAGACTGGCAAAATATAATGAATAAACATCATTAACCAAAAAATTAACAGTTATCACACGAATAATAAAAATATTAAAATTGCTTGAAGTGTTCTAAAAAAATATGGGTACGAATTGAGTAAACTCCTCCGTTTTTTCGTCGGTTAAAGATCATAATCAAAATAGGGTTATTACACACACTTTTAACAAGCTAAAAGGGGCGGATTTACCTACCTTAAATTTTTTAAATAGGTAAGTACTTTTTCTTATTCTTATTTATACTACAGTTAGTTGTATCTAAAATAATATTATTCTTGTAAAACCGCTACCTACATAAGAATAATATTTTTTAGGAACAAATACGAAAGTTTTACAAAAAATAGTACACATGAAACGTTGTTCTATTTTTCTAAAATGGATCAATAACATCTGTAACACAATTACTAACGTAAGCCAACACAACAATGCCATTCACTAATAAGATTAATTTAACACATACACAGATACATACCTTTTGTTATGATTCTTCGAAGGTGATTTTTATTTTGGTTTGGATCGGGAAAATCTCTGAAAATCTCTTTTGACAGGTCGTGCGTTCCGTTATTTACTGAATGCGACGTATGTTCTATTTCTTTGTTGTCTGTCCTATATAAAAGTACAGTTACGTGTAAAGAAACGTAAAAACAATTGTTTCGATTAAGAATTTTATGTGCGCAGCACTAGTTCTTTTGACATTTTAAGCAACAGCACTCACGTTAGGGATGTCAGAAATGCAAATAAGTATCGATATATATCGTATCGATGTTTGTTGGAAATATCACAGACGTTTTTATAATTTCAATATATCGACGTATCGGCACAAATTCTAAAAGAATATATGCGATTAAAAAATTAGTATATTTATCATAACGTTCCTTAATCATCTAACCTTATGTTTGGAGGTAACTAAAGTGAATAATAAATAATGTTATAAAGAAAAAAAAATATTAATACGATTTTTTTTAAGAAACCTATGTAAAGATTTTGGTGGTTAGAAGTATATCATTAGAAGTATGCTATCTTTGTACTAATTTTTCTAACATTTATATAATGTTAAAAATAAAATCGAATAAACCTAAGTAATTTATTTTGTCGATCCTTTTCGATAGTTGGATTTTCATATTTATATAATGAATAATTAAATACCCTCCAAAAATATCGATACATTAATTAAACAATATCGATATATCGATATTTTTATTGACAATCCTAACGCGTCACTACGACCGCTACCACTACGAACGTCACGTCAGTCAGTCAGTAAGTTCATTCAACCAACTTATTAATTCATTCAGTCTCAGTTGTTTGTTCAGTGCAGACGTGTGTTTGTTTTTAATATTTCGTGTCACGAAGGCTTGGATTACCTTTTATTTAAGACAGCTGTAACTCCACGGCATCACGATTGCGTCCAAAATGCAAGGCGTGAGCGCTCCTCGCGAGCAAGCTCCGCCCGTGCTGAGCACTAGCTCCACCATCCTCAGCATGAGGGAAAAGGAGAAGTACATAGAGGATTTTGACTTTCCGTTCTGCGATGAGTCCTCGAAGTACGAGAAAGTGGCCAAAATCGGCCAGGGCACCTTCGGGGAGGTGTTCAAAGCCCGCGCCCGGAACAGCAGCAAAAAATTCGTGGCCATGAAGAAAGTGCTAATGGACAATGAAAAGGAAGGCTTCCCGATCACGGCGCTGAGGGAAATCAAGATTCTGCAGCTGCTGAAACACGAGAACGTTGTCAACCTAATAGAAATATGCCGGACTAAAGCTACTTTGCACAACAAATACAGATCTACTTTCTATTTGGTATTCGACTTCTGCGAGCACGATTTAGCGGGATTATTGTCCAACGTTAACGTGAAATTCAGTCTTGGCGAGATCAAGAAGGTTATGCAGCAGCTGCTCAACGGCCTGTACTACATTCACAGCAACAAAATACTGCACAGGGACATGAAGGCCGCAAATGTTCTGATTACGAAGAATGGCATCTTGAAACTGGCTGACTTTGGACTAGCGAGGGCGTTCAGTGTGGCTAAGTCGGGGCAAGCGAATAAGTACACGAATAGAGTGGTGACACTGTGGTATCGGCCCCCAGAGTTATTATTGGGTGAGTCTAATTACCTTCTAAATAGTTAAAAAGCTTTTTTGTATTTTATAGTGGCACAAACCAATAGGTTTACCCCCTATTACATGGGGCCTGCAATGAGCTGGTGAGATGCGGGTATTAAGACACCTTTGCCCTGCCCTTTAGGGGAGAAAGGTGTGATTAATGTATCTAAAAACTTAAAACAAAAACTTAGTGCATCTTATGAAAATTCATTCAGTTACCAAAAATAACTTTAACTTCATTTCCCACAATGCTTAGAGTGAATCAAACTTTAAACATTTATTGCCATATGTTTGTAGATAGGTGACAAAAAATTTATTAGATATCAAAACCTGTTAGGCACAGCAAATTAAAAATTTAAAACACATTTAGGAGTAACTTTAGAAATAATAATGGAACAAACTGTGTATTATAATTTAAATAAGTGCTTTTATAATTTATTAAGCAGTATTTATAGAATAACTGAGCACTAAGCATGAGTCTGTCATGTCATTGCTTCAAGCAACCTTAATAAATGACAGACTTAAATAGGTTAGAATTTTTTTAGAATGTCTTTGTGCTAAGTATTGCTCTGCCAACCTAAAAAATCTTGGTTTGCTTGAGGATTTGGACTGGCTAAGGCAACCCACGCATATTTTGGGAGTCATGTGTTACATCCAGCATCAGAATACCTATAGTTACAAAATTGTCTAATCCGTTTTTATTTCTGATAGTTTTCCTAGCATTTATAATGTTGAAATATCTAACAAACCATTGTATATTACTGAATACACATACAAATTAAGAATTTTTCATTGTTTTTATTGACTTACACAGGTTAGATATGAAAACTAAAAACTTTTAATAACCTTTGTGAAAATCTTTCTAGCGCTTTCAGAATTTAATAATGTTTAAAAACAAATTGGCTAAAAAGAGAATTGAAATTACATTAGATTGTAATATATTCTCACTAAAGAAGATTAATTCTTGATTTAATTAGAAATCAATAAATATCACTACAATCTAATGAAGCATTGACTGTTTTTACTTAGATAATATCTTAGCTGTTACTCTTTTTGTCATTGTAATTAGTCTCTTTATCTTATAATAGAATATCATTAAAATCTGCTTTACTTTAAGAAATTCTCATTGCAATTAGTTAATTAGGTATGTCCAGTATAGTTACAATTGTATCAATGCCTTTTATAAGCTAATGATGCTATAATTAAATATTAAATTATGAAGTAAGAAATACAGGTGTTTTGTACATTACTCTCACAGGTTTGTGTGACTAAGGGTAAAGACAGCAATGAGTAATGAGCAGCAGTGTTCATCTCATAGTCATATCATATTTTGTTTTTTACATACCCGATAAATGGCAATAAGTATACATAGCATTTTTGTGTATTAAAAACTTGAAGAGTACCCAGATGAATGGCCTCAAACAGGGTAGAACGATGATGGTTATGAAAAATTCTTATTCAAAAAATGTTATTATTTAATTGATGAGATGAGTGATAGAAATTACTGTGTTTGCTTGATTGATACCATGTCTTAAATTGTTTTTTATTTTTATATCTTTAAAGCAATGTATACCCAAAGAGGGTTGGTGTCAGGCAGGTGGCCGGCTGTAAAACCTAAGCCAAAACCTTGAGCAGTATGGATTGGAATGTTGTCATTCCAATTACTCTGTTCATCGGTCTCTCGACATGGTCTGTTCAGTCTCTTTTCTATACATTCATTCATCACTGCACCTTCACGGTGTGATGGATGATATGAATCAAAACGGAGTGGATGGCTTGATAGCGTGTGACTGATATGACTGGAAGAGGAAACATACTGCACCGACCCCAGATGGTCTGGGAACAAGGCAGGGAGAGGTGGAAAGCAATGTCTAATTATTAATTTTGTTATTTTGATTTCCATTGTTTAACATGACTACTCGTGTCCCCTTTCAGGCGACCGCAACTATGGGCCTCCTGTGGACATGTGGGGTGCGGGCTGCATCATGGCAGAAATGTGGACCCGATCCCCCATCATGCAGGTGTGTGAATTACTATTTTTTTTTCTCTCTCACTCTCTCTCTCTCCCCCTCTATTTCTCTCATTCTATCTAGCTACTCACCACATAACCAATGGAGAAATCATGACACTAACTGGTTACACTAGCTGGTCTTATATTTTTACCGCTTTTGAGCAGTGCTTAAAAAGTTAAGTGTACAAATCTTCCTGTTGTAAATACTTAAATGTTAAGTAAGCCGGACTCAAACTTTGAGTAGCGTTAGCAAGACTAACAAGGGACTGAATACCCTGAACACTACCCATGTAGTTAGTTAATTAGTTAGTTCTGTTACTGCCGCACTCAGAGACGACGTTAACTTTAATGAGTATTTAATGTCAAAAATTTTCATTCCAATCTAGACCATAGACCCGGCAACAATAGCGACTAGTTTTGAGTTGTCATTTTTTGACGTTAAGTACTCATTAACGTTATTTGACATCTCTGATTGCGGCAGCTAGTGATGCAGCCGATGCAGATGCAGTCGTGGGTTATGGCCCCTTCTCCCTATATTCTTCCATCTATATCTATATCGTTGACAATGGTGGGTTTCTCTACAGCCTACTTGCGTGCCGTTCTGCTAGCGGAGCGTTGGGCCCTGATGCGTTTAGTACCATCTTGGTATTGAACGCGGCAGGGTCGGCGCTTCGTTGCGGATCGGGGCGTGGGCGGGTTTGGGAGGCCTATCATTACAGACTGAGGCATGCTGCGCACTCCCCTATTTTTTTCTTGGACACACGGGTTTTCGGTATCTAGCGTCTTGACGATTCATAAGTGTATTGTAATCATACCAGATATGAATAAATGAATTTTGACTTTGACTTTGAAAGCTCCGCTTCCGCCCCTCAACGAGGGTTGTAATAAGTCGATCTTTAGTTAATTTAAATTACTTTTACGTAAAGGGGGGAAAAAACCTGACTGAGTTTCTTGCCCGTTCTTCTCAGGACAGGGCCTCCTGGCAGTTTGCGAACGGATGGCGTAAATTTCTTGTCTTGACGATTCATGAGTGTATTGTAATCATACCAGATATGAATTAACGAGTTTTGACTTTGAGCCCCCTATCATTCCAAAGATGCGCATGCGCAGTAATAATCGCGACGAAGGAGTATGGGCACAAATGTATGCACTCTGGTCTAGGACCCGATAGATATAATTCATATATCGTTAGAAAGGTTTGTACTCATAGAATACGAATTGGTATGGCGCTTGTCCTGGGGGCCTACCGCCTAACTCGATTGCTGATGATAGCTTTAAAGCAATGCATTGCTTACGGCTATCAATTTTGCTAGCAACCATCTTGAATGTTTAGGTGGTACGGATTGTCTTCCAAATTCATACAAAATCATTCGGTGGTCATTCGTTCAAAGCTTTCGCCGATAGTTTAGGTACATTTGGTGCCAGATTTGTGTACCTTGAATATTAAATCATTTCGTGATTACATATCTAAGTACCTATTTTTGTTATATTCGTCAAACGTCGTAATTCGTTCATACATTAATTCTATACCTTTCATATAGGCCAAAATCATTCAAATCGGTTCAGCCGCTTGAAAAATATAACATAAATACTAGAGAATTTGAGATCAATACATCTCTGCAGTATTATAGCGCAGGTACCTATGTGACAAAATACCAAGATGGGGACCGTGAGTTGCATACAAAGACACATATTTAAAAGCCGATATCTCGGATCGGACAACAATTCGAAATGTGACCCCATAATAACTTCTGTCCCCCTAGAAAGGACCTATCCATTGCTATACGATTCAAGTCTCTTAGTCAGTAGACCAAAACGCCCATACCCCTTTGTACGAACAACCATTGTAACAAGGTAGGTACGTACTAATCAATAAATAAGGATTTTGGTGGTTAGAAAAATAACATTCTACATTGCGAGGGTACCCGTTGGCTTACAACGTGAAGTGTAAAGGTTAGAAGAATTAGTGTCTTGGGTGGCCGAGCGGTCAGGCAGCTGCCCGGATAGCAGCGGACGCGGGTTCGATTCCCGCCCCAAGATCATTATTTTTCGAAATTATTTTTCTAACCACCAAAATCTTTGTACTAATTGTTCTAACATTTATATGATGTTAGAATTATTATCTAATAGTCAATAAATAAGGGTTATTCTCTCGCTCCCAGGGTCCCACCGAGCAACAGCAGTTGATCCTGATCTCGCAGCTGTGCGGTTCGTGCACGCCGGACGTGTGGCCCGGCGTCGAGAGCCTGGACCTGTACAACAAGATGGAGTTGCCCAAGGGGCAGAAGAGGAAGGTCAAGGTGAGCGGCTTCTACTATTCAACCATACATACATACATACATAAATCACGCCTATAACCCCGAAGGGAGGCAGAGGTGAACTAGCACCCACGATTTGCCAATTATGTTAGGTCCCATGTAATAGGTGGCGAGCCTAGAGACGCTATGCCAATTTTTTATTTTATTATTAATTGATTTTTGGTTGTGTAATAAAATTAATAAAAATTACTGATCTCTAGGCTGACAGCCAGCGAATTGAATATCCGACAAGCCGTCGCTAAAGGTTCATTTATCCCCAGGAACGCCTAAAGCACTACGTGAAGGACCCGTACGGTTGTGATCTCCTAGACAAACTCCTACAGTTGGACCCAGCGAAGAGGTAGGTCCTGATCTGCTTCTCCCTGCCCTGTTCCCAGTCCATCTGGGGTCGGCGGAGTATGTTTCCTCTTCCATTCATATCGGTCAGACGTCATCAAGCCATCCACTCCCTTTTGGTTCATAACATCCATCCTACCGTAAAGGTGCCAGTGATGAATGAATGTATAGAAAAGAGACGGAAGGGACCATGTCCCGAGACCGATGAACGGAGAGAGTGATTGGAATGACAACATTCCAATCCGTACTGCTTAAGGTTTACGCGGATCATAGATGATAGATGGAAATAGCATCATCTATGATGCACTGGAATTAAGATCCAGACGTCCCGGGTTCGATCCCCTCTGGAAAAAACAAATTTGTGCTCGGTTTGGTTGGTGGTAGGACTTCTTTGAAGTCCGCCTGGCTCGCTACCATCAGCTTATCAAAATCTGTCGCCATAATAATAATGTTCACAGCATTATTGTGTTCCGACAATGTGTGATAAGATAGCCAGCCCCTCTGCGGTTGAGGGTTCCAGGTGAAGCTCGATTCCATCTTCAGCCCTTATCGTCACTGACCATCAGGTGAGATGAAGGGCAAGACCTTCCCCGTGTAGAAAAAATTACTTTTTCACTTCTCATGCTCTGAAAGTGCTTGTTTGTGCAGGATATAGGCTGCACAAAATCGAATTTTGTGCTATCTACTCATAAATGTGTCCATATTAAGGCAAAGAAAATGAGCCTTGCAGCCAAACACAATAAGAAATTCAGAGATAAAAGGACTTGTTCTCGATTTGTATGGAGATTGGTTTTTAATTTTTTTTATTTTCTAAACAAATTGAACTTTTGGGCAAGGGTTAAGGTTTATAAATAGTATGTAAAACCATAAAAATAATAATTTTTGACCCCTGCATTATTTTTTTAATTCGGTTTTGAAAATTTATTATTGGCTGTAGAAGAGCGTATACTCAAGCCGCAAAAAAATAAATTTGGTGGTTAGAAAATAAATTTCGAAAAATTATGGTCTTGATGCGGGAATCGAACCCGTGTCAAACACATCATAAGACTTATTTTTAATGATTCTGCATAATTGCACATCAACACGGATGCTTGTGCATCAAAATAACACCACTTTCACCACACAAAATCCACTCTGTGACAATTTTTGAATTAGCGAAAATAAATCTGACTGACACCACAAAACGCGCCAAACACTCCCCCTCTACCAAGTCTACCAATTACATTAGCTGTTAGTGTCACTGTCATAGCATTCATTCAAATGTTTTTTTTAATAGCTGTTTCTTTATACACTATTTTGCATTAAAACTCCGTTCCGTTTCACGTAATATAATCTTTTGAGAAAAATTGCTCCGATTTGCGGGGCTAAAAAAAATCTAGTTTTTCCTTAAAAGTTTAAGGTTATAAGATCTCTATCTAAATAATATTAACTTATGCTGTTTAGAAACTATGGCCCAAAAAGGAACATGTCCCCCCGTGACCACGGCCACTGTAAAGTGATCGAAACGTCGGGTTAAATAATTAATATGCCAAACACCAAATTATACGCGAGTCTTATCCGTAAAAGTTGTTTTATTTCAAATGTCCTTTGTTATTTTATTATTTACGTAAATTTATTTGCCTAATGTGTTTTTTAAGACATAAAATATATTAAAATTTTAATTCAAGTAGGTACGGTAGGTTATTAAATTAATTTTCACTTCTCATGCTCTGAAAGTGCTTGTTTGTGCAGGATATAGGCTGCACAAAATCGAATTTTGTGCTCTAGAGCATTAACGTATCTAATCATAAAAGTATCTATATTAAGGCAAAGAAATTAAGCTATGCAGCCAAACTCAATAAGAAATTCAGACATAGAATTTGTTATTTTTTGATATTTACTTAAATTTATTTGCTTAATGTGTTTTTTAAGACATAAAAGATATTAAAATTTTAATTCAAGTAGGTACGGTAAGTATTAAATTAATTTAAGAAAATTATTATTTCAAAATTAATTTAATACTTGGCTGTATAGGTCTGCAGCCCAAGCCTAATATCAATGGGAAAAACAATTTCCTTTAGTATTCAAAACTGTATTAATTTTAGTTTGAATTTTAAAAAATGTTAAGATAAATTACTGTTTATTTCCTCGCAATCGAAGTGAAAAGCAGTGTTTCTACCTCGTCCACAAAACCATTTTCATCCTCGACATTACTATCAGCCCTCGCCTTCGGCTCGGGCTGCTAAAAGTCTCGGACAAAAATGATCCGTTTTGTGCACTTGATGGAAAATCTACTATTAAGAAAATTATTATTTCAAAATTAATTTAATACTTGGCTATATAGGTCTGCAATCCAAGCCTTCCAATCAATGGGAAAAACAATTTCCTTCAGTATTCAAAACTGTACTAATTTTAGTTTGAATTTTAAGACATGTTATGATAAACTATGGTTCTATTTCCTCGCAATCGAAGTGAAAATCAGAGTTTCTACCTCGTCCACAAAACCATTTTTATCCTCGACATTACTATCAGCCCGAGCCGAAAAAATGATTCGTTTTGTGCACTTGATGGAAAATCTACTATTATGTCGCAGCTGACCATGAAGAGGACTTTTCCACCCGCTTCGCGTGCGGAAAGTCCCACTTCCTCTTCAGGGGGTGACATAAATCTATGATCTTACCTCGAGAGACAAAAAAGAAAGCCTCAGCCCGGCTAGCATGACCATCGAATCACGATATGATTACCATTTATCGTTTTGAACTGTCAAATATCATTGATATCCTGGGTGAAATTGCCTATTGATATTGAAATATCAATTATTTCTACATTGCGAGGGTACCCGTTGGCTTACAACGTGAAGTGTAAAGGTTAGAAGAATTTCGGCAAGTTAATTAGTGTCTTGGGTGGCCGAGCGGTCAGGCACCTGCCCGGATAGCAGCGGACGCGGGTTCGATTCCCGCCTCAAGATCATAATTTTTCGAAATTCTTTTTCTAACCACCAAAATCTTTGTATTTATATACATAATTATATTAAAAATATGTCTGTCATCTAGATGGGTCATATTGGATGGGTGACCAAAAATTTATTATCTCTCATTCCTCCGTGCTTCGGAAGGCACGTTAAGCCGGTGGTCCCGGATGCATCTGCAGTCGTTAGCACCCACAAACCCGCACTGGGCCAGCATGGTGCGTTATGGCCCAATCTCCCTACCCGTGCCCTAGTAGTGGGGCCATCAAAGGGCTGGTGATGATGATGATAGGTGTGAGTGTGAATATATTTATTTATTTATTATAATTTATTTCCCCCCAAGGTACGACGCGGACACCGCGCTGAACCACGACTTCTTCTGGACGGACCCGATGCCGTGCGACCTGGCGAGCATGCTCGCGCAGCACACGCAGAGCATGTTCGAGTACCTGGCGCCGCCAAGGAGGCCCGGCCACCTGCGCCACCACCACCACGCGCCCGCGCAGCCCAAGCCGCAGGACTCCACCTACCAGGACCGGGTCTTCTAGCTGGCCGACGCACGAGACGCAGTACAGTAGGTGGGCCTACACTCCAGCCGCTTTAGCAGGAGACAAAACGTATACAACAACCGTCTCTTCTGCTAAGGGAGACCTTGAGTCCACCAGCACTCAGGACCGGGTCTTCTAGCTGGGCGACACACAAGACACAATGAAGTAGGTGGGCTCACACTCCAGCCGCTGTAGCAGGAGACAAAACGTAAACAACAACCGTCTCTTCTGCTAAGGGAGACCTGGAGTCCACCAGCACTCAGGACCGGGTCTTCTAGCTGGGACACCCGAAGAGTGGGTGGTCCTAGATGCTCTTACACCCACAATATAGTAAGTGATCCTAGGTGCTCGTAGTGGGGGAGTTCGTTTGCCATCTTTCTACTTAGGGCCATAACCCAGGACCGGGTCTTCTAGCTGGGACACCCGAAGAGTGGGTGGTCCTACACTCCATCCGTTATAGCAACAGACAAAATGTAAACAAACAACCGTTTCTTCTACTAAGGGAGACCTTCCCCCCCTTGTAGGAGTCCAAAAGCACTCAGGATCGGGTGTTCTAGCTGGGTGACACCCGAGAAACACAATAAAGTAGGTGATGATTGGTGCTCGTTGTCGAACCAAGATAATGAATCACAAGGTAGATCGACGGGGCTCTTAGTCAAAATGATTTCGTTCACCATCTTCCCTCCTTAGGGTAGTCCCCCCCACGTAAGAGTTCACCATCACGCAGGACCGGGTTTTCTAGCTGGGTGACACCCATAAAACAGTCGATCCTAGGTGCTTTCAGTCAAGGATTCTGTTAAACGTCGTCTTGTTGGTCAGTTCGTCTGGGGGAGGCACATCAGCTATATTCCTCCCTCCTTAGGGGAGGCCCGGTCACACGCGCCGCCACAGCCCAGGCCGCTTCAGGACTCCACTTACCAGTAGGCCTATTCCCTAACTTTTATTGACAGTTGGAAGTGATGATCACCGAACCATTTACATATCCATTACTACTTTACTATAATGCTATTGTGACACTTGTCCTATGATAACAGCAATGTATTAGTAAATAGTTCGGTGATAATCACTTTCAACTGTCAAAAAAAGTTAGGGAATAGGCGTACAGGATCGGGTGTTCTAGCTGGGTGTCAGAAAAGTGGGTGATAATAGGTGCTCTTAGATTCCTTTCACCGACTTCCCTACTCAGGGGAGGCCCGTGCCGGGGAGGAGAAAGCAACCCACCATCACCCAGGATCGGGTGTTCTAGCTGGGTGGTCACCCGCGAAGTGGGTGATCCTAGGTGGTCGTAGTGATAGATTACACCCTTCATCGTCTTCTCGGTCAGCCTCCTTAGCCATGTTGTTAATCTATTCGAACTAATAGAACACAATGAACCAACATGGCGCCCGTTGTGTCAAATGTAAGAGCAGCTGTCAAAAATCTATGTTTGTATTCTGTTCGTCTGGGGTAGGCGCAGCAGCTATATTCTTTCATTCATAGTCCACCCATCAAGACTGGGTGTTGTAGCTGGGTGACACCCACAAAGTAGGTGATCCTAAACCCCATTGACTTGGGCTTGAGACAAAATGTAAACAATCTGAATACGTCTCTTTATCTACGAAATTCTCTTTTAAACAAGAAACGTGTATTCTACAATACATCATCAATTATAAACAAATTAAACTGTTGGCTGCTTTGAAATATTGGTTGTTGCACATTTTTATTTTTGTATTTTATATTAAAAGACACATTAACTGCCGAACTCAGAGACGTCAAATAACGTTAATGAGTACATAACGTCAAAAAATGACAATTCAAAACTAGTCGCTATTCTTGCCGGGTCTATGGTTTAGATTTGAATGAAAATTTTTGACATTAAATACTCATTAAAGTTAATTGACGTCTCTGAGTGCGGCAGTAAGGTTGTTTACATTTTGTTTCAAGCTCAAGTAGATGGGGTTTAGGTGCTCTTAGTAAAGGATTCCTTTCGCTGTAGTCTTCTTGATCTGATCCCAAGGTATCTAGATCTTCTTCCTGCCCTGTTCCCAGTCTATCTGGGGTCGGCGCAGTATGTTTCCTCTTCCATTCATATGTCAGACGTCATCAAGCCATCCACTCCCTTTTGATTCATGTCATCCATCACACCGTAAAGGTGCCAGTGACGAATGAATGTATAGAAAAGAGACGGAACGGACCATGTCGAGAGACCTATGAACGGAGAGAGTGATTGGAATGACAACATTCCAATCCATACTGCTCAAGGTTTTGGCTTAGCTTTTACAGCCGGCCGCCTGCCTGGCACCAACCCTCTTTGGGTATGCTGTTGTTGGTGGTTTGCCCTCCACCATTCGGGTGCCCCAAGGTGCCATTGGTCTACACCGGGCAGTCTCCCTTAGTCGACTTTTACGACACCCATGGGATGAGACGGGACGGGCCTATTCTACGTTATTTGGTCGCTCCCAGGCCAGCATAGAAGGCCAAGGTATCTAGATGTGGTGGGTTAAACATTATGGTGGAAATTGAGGTGACGGAGTGGGATTGCGTCCCAGGACATGATTGCTAATAACGTTCACTGCCTTTTTCGTATTTATAGAAAAACTAGAAAGGTCGCCCGCAGCTACGCTCGCGTTAATGTCGGTTATTATTATACAAGGTGTTTGGTACATACATGGTATATCAAGCCGGCACCTACCCATGCTAACATAGTCATATAAATGTTATGGTAATAGTGAAAATTCAAAACACTAAACATTTTTTTAAAATGTTTCATACATTTTGTTTTTTTGATCAATCGATTTTTTTTATTTTACATATTATATTTTTTGATATCACCATAGTATTTATATGACTATGTTAGCATGGGTAGGTGCCGGCTTGATATACCATGTACAAACACCATATATAACCTATAGCCTTCCTCGATGCAATGAGATTTTTTTAATTTGAGTCAGTAGTTCCTGAGATTAGCGCGTTTAACCGTACAAAGAAACTCCTCAGTTTTATAATATTATAGTATAGATTAGAAAAATTCGGATAGATGTTGTCATGGTGCGGGAATCGGACCCGCCCCTTCCGCAATCCGGGCGGCTGCATATACAATACTAACTCGCCGAAATTTCTATTAATCTTTTTCTTTGTAATACTGATATTTAGGTAAATTGTTTTTCTTTGCATATTTCTGACATTCACCTTCAAATAACAATGTTAAACACAAGAGTGTCCACCATAGGTCCCGTTCCGTTATTGTTTATATAGTAAATACTGTGCCCCGAAATATATAACTTGTTTGTATCTTTTTTCGTTCGAATATACAATATGTAACAAATATAATGCATAACCCTGAACAAATAGTAATGCTAACTTAGGTCTTGTTTCACAATCGACAAGTAAGTTCTGAGCAGCTTACTAGGAAGTTCAATTGACATATATTTCATAATACAACTGTCAAATGATTGCGAAGTAAGCTACTTAGAACTTACTTGTCGATTGTGAAACAGGCCCTTAGTCATATAAAATCTATGGTGATGGTCAAAATTCAAAATAATTATTATAAATAAAATAAATTAATATTTTTTTAATACCACCATAGGGTTTATGATGACTATGTTTAGCATGGGTAGTGTTCAAAGTGTGCGATATTTCTGATACCTACTTAATGTTTAATTTAATTATTCTAGCTTATAAGTTAAGATAAGGCCAACATGTAACATTTATTTGTTAGAAATGAAATGTCACTATATGTACTTTAATTCAGTAGAGAGCCTGTGTTCTAACATCTATTTCTCGTTAATGCTCGAGCATCCGCGATACTTTTCGAGAAAGTTCGGGACTTTTCGAGAATGCTCGAGAACCTTTGAGACTGTTCGAGAATTCTTGAGATTGCTCGAACAGAGGTATTGCATGGAATGGTTGTCAAGGACAAATATCATATTGACTGGACTGAATGTTATAACTTAAAATAATTATTATAAATTATTGTAAAAAAAATATATTGCATTGTATACAGGGAAACTGTTGAGCAGATGATGATTAAGTCTGAAATGTGATTTATTGATTAAATGTTATAATTGATTGATAAGTGTGATTAATGTGTAAATAAATATAATTTTTAAGAAAAACCATGTTTTTTTTTTAATCATTAATATTATCCCTTTTTTTTATTTCTACTTCCATTTTGGAAGGCAATGGGATTGGGCCTATATAGCTAATTATTCAGTATGTCGTTAATTCCTTAACTAGTAAAAATTAGTCATGGCTGTATAAGCTTCGATCCCTTTGCCTTCCCTGAAAAAAAAGGTAGAATTAAGACAAAATTATGGGATCTAATTTAATTTGTGTTTAGCGCGCTATCAATGGTGTCAGTCAGATAATTCAAAAATTGTTTTAGAGTGGATAATTCAAAAATTGTTTTAGAGTGGATAATTCAAAAATTGTTTTAGAGTGGACTTTCTGCAGTGATAGTGGTGTTCTTCTTTTAAGAATGGCGACGTTATTTTATTTTGATGCTTAGCTTAAGGATCCGTGTTGACGTTTAATTATGAGGAATCATTATTATAAGAGATATGATGATGTGTTTGACGTTGAGAATTTTATAGTGGTCTTCACTAGTTCATCAGTCGCCATCATGAAATACTATAGACATGGCTGTATGGGGTAGACTTTTTGCCTTCCCTAAAAATAAAGGGAAGATTAAAAAATGTGTTGGAGTGTTTGGCGCGTTTCGTGGTGTCAGTCAGATATTTTTTGATAATTCTAAAATTGGTTCAGAGTGGATTTTGTGCAGTGAAAGTGGTGGTATTTTGATGCACAAGCATCCGTGTAGATGTGCAATTATGCAGAATCATTGAAAATAAGTCTTGTGATGATGTTTAATGTTGTGGTGAAGATCACTATAAAAAGTGATTTTGTCCACTTCATCAGTCACCATCATGAACTCTGGTACCATTAAATTTGCGCCGAGCACTCCCTAGATGCGTTAAAATGTGTGATACCCATATTTTAACGTAAAATTCATTTCATTCATACATTTCACCCACTCATTATTTCATAAGACTACAGATAAAATATACATATTGCCGTGTAGTGACGGCAGAGTAGAATACAATTGTCACTACCCCAAATCTTTCCCGTGGGTGTCGTACAAGGCGACTAAGGATAAATCAGTCATAAGGAATGGGCAGCAGCGTTCCTCTTATACCACCTAGCAATGTACCTACTGCGACTTTTGTACCCGATAAATGGCAATAGGCTCGCCACCTATTACATGGGACCTATCATAACTGGCGATACGTGGGTGCTAGTTCACCTCTGCCTACCCCTTCGGGGATATAGGCGTGTTTTATGTCTTCTTCTTCCTGCCCTTATCCGGCTCTAGGCGGGGTCGGCACAACATGTTTTCTTCTTCCATTTCTCTCTATCCTTAACTAATTTCTCATCCACCCCTCTCGCTATCATATCCTCCTTTACACAGTCCATCCATCTCTTCTTTGGTCTTCCTCTCCTTTTACGTCCTTCCACGTCCATGCCTAACATTCTTCTGCCAACATAGCTTTCATCTCTTCGCATAACATGACCAAACCATCCCAGTCTATTACTCCGCAGTCTCTCTGTCACTGGCGCTACTTTCAAACTTCCCCTGATATACTCATTTCTTATCTTATATCTCCGTGTCACACCACACATCCATCTTAACATACGCATCTCTGTTACATGCACTCTTCTTTCATCAGTCTTCTTCATAGCCCAACACTCTGATCCATACATGACAACAGGTCTAATGACCGCCTTATAGATTTTCCCCTTAAGCTTAAGGGGCATCCGTGGGTCACATATTGTGTCTGAGACCTGTCGCCACTTCATCCATCCTACGTTCGCTCTATTCCTTACATCCCGGTCAATATCACCGTCGCTTTGGAAGAGCGATCCAAGGTACCGGAAATCCGAGCAAACTGGTAGGAACACACCACCTAAGGCAATTCGGGAGAAACTGGAGGGGCCACCAAAGTCACAGAACATGTGTTCTGTTTTGGTCCGGCTGATCTTAGGCCCGACGCTCTCCAATCTCTCCTGCCATTTTCCCAGCCTACTTTGTACCTCGGATTCATCTTCTCCGACAAGTACAATGTCGTCGGCGAACAGCATACACCAGGGTGCCTCCTCCTGTATGTCCGATGTCAGAGCATCCATAATCAGGAGGAACAAATACGGGCTTAAAGCCGATCCCTGGTGCAAACCTACGGCCACATCGAACTTGTCGGTAACGCCAGCCTCGGACCGAACATTCGTACTAGCTCTTCTATACATTTCAGACACAAGCCTCACATACTTCTCAGGCACTCTCTTTTCTCTCATAGCCCACCACAGAACTGTACGCGGAACTCGGTCGTATGCTTTCTCCAGGTCTATAAAGACCATGTGCAAGTTCTTTTGTGCACTACGGTATTTTTCGCACAGTTGCCTTAGAGCGAATATTGCATCGGTTGTTCCTCGTCCCGGCATAAAACCGAATTGGTTCTGGGTGACATTACATTCCTCTCTCATTCGTCTCGCTATCACTTTCTCCCATATCTTCATACTATGTGACATGAGCTTTATTCCTCTATAGTTGTTACAGTCCTGCACATCACCCTTATTTTTGTAAATGGGCACCAGCGTACTGTTACACCATTCATCTGGGATCGTCTCTTCCTGTAACAACTTATTGAAGAACAAAGTCAGCCACTTCCATCCGTCCGCGTTCAGAAACTTCCAAACTTCAACAGGTATACAATCAGGCATGTATGTATGTAAAACATATGTATGTATGTAAAATATACACTAAAGACTTGGCTGTATGGGCTAGACCCTTTGCCTTCCCTAAAATATAGGGAGAATTAAAAAATAGTTATAAAATGCGTTTGTTGTTGTTGTGAACTTGAAAGTTGTGGTTGTTTCGTGAAATTTTATTACTTTTATTGGTGATTTACTGGAAATTTTGTTCAAAAAAACCCCTATTGAGTTTTACCAAGCAGTAGGTGACGAAATAAATCGTTTAAGTTTATAAACAGAGGCACTCGCCCACACATAACCGGCAATGTTTACAACTTTTCACGTATAAAGTTTTCTACAAGTACACATTTTAACTTAATTTCTGTTGATTGATGGTAACGTTCTTGTTGGATATTTGCTTTATTTATATATTTTAGTCAATATAAAAATAAATATGTACAGAATTATCCAAAAATATACATCTGTGTATAAAAATTCAATGAATGAGACATATATATACTCTTATCACTCCATGGTTTCACCGTGCGAGTGTGGCAAAGGGGGAAGTCAGTGACAATGCTTGGGACTTTGTGACCCAGGTGTAGGTTTACGGGGCCCCTCCACCATTGCCTCTCCGACTTCTTTATCTTTTAAATTATTTCTGTTAAGTTACTTTAATTTTTCTACATTCCAATCTTATACACAATGATTACTTGATTCCAGGTCATAAACAATGCTAGACCTAAATGAGCAAGTTGAAAATATTGAACAAACCGAGATACAAACAGGTAAATACCAACATAATATCTGTTAAATTGAGAAATTACAGTAAGAAAATTTTCCATGTTCAGAATCGATACCATTAACATTAATTACCAGTTTATGTTTGATTATCTCCATCAAATTTGTGCTTAGTAAACTTTGAATTGGTTGGATGAGATGAAACCACGTAGCATTCCATGGATTTACTGGAAGATTGTGTGAGAGCCATCTTAGACACACATTCCAGTGTACAACTTAAGAATTAAACAGTTTTAGTCTGACTATACTTGGAAGAGAGAACAGAGCCAGCAGAAGCAACCAAATTGAATACATAAAACAAATCATCCTCCTCTTGCGGTTATAATAATAGCCTATCAGTATCTAAAGTTTACGCGTTGCCTTTCTTTTTTTTTTTGTTTAAAAAATGTCTCTGAGTTCAGTGTGCCTCTTGGCATAGACCTCCTCCAACTGTCTCCGATGCGCTCTGTCCTATGCCAACCTTGTCCAATAGGGCCCCAAGGTCAGATGAATATCGTCTTCCCACCTTTTTGTTGGGCGTCCCTGTTATCTGTTTGGGGGTGCCTTGCTTGCTTCACTTGTTTCCTTTTGCTGTTACCCCATTCAATTCATAGATAGAGGGGAAAGGAGATTCTTGGTAGAGGCCTATGTCCGAGGACAAACAGATGGATAAAAAATTAGTTGTGATTTAAATTTAATTATTAAAGATGTACTTATATCAATCTGTAATAAAGGCTTATCTTATCACTTAATTCATGTGTATTCTTTTGTCTCATTCACTCCTGTTAGGTGTCATGAATTCTCTTCACATTTATTTCATTTTAACACAGTCTGCGCTTCTCTTATGTGGCCTTGCTTTTCCTTCCATCAAAATAAAAATTCAAATTTCTCTTATAATATCTATACTTAATATTTTAAAGCTAAAGAGTTACTTTGGTTGGTTGGTCGGTTAAACGTGCTAGTCTCAGAAACTACTGGTTCAAATTGAAAAATTATTTTTGTTGAGGTAGTAGTAGGTTTGTTGTTATTTTGACAGTCCGTTTATTGAGGAAGGCAATAGGCTATATAAAAACCGACATTAACGCGAGCGAAGCCGTGGGCGACTACTAGTTCATGATAAGTCGATTGTTTTAGGGGAGGTAGAATTCAAAGAGAAAGATGAAATCAAAGAGGAAGATACAGAATATGATGCTTTCACCGACGGCTCAACTATACACAGGAGGTACAGAACTAGGGGGATCAAAAAGTGAGTAGCTTTATAGGTGGTATACAGAATTATAATACATACATACATAAATCACGCCTATAGCCCCGAAGGGGTAGGCAGTGGTGAACTAGCACCCACGTTTCGCCAGTTATGTTAGGTACCATGTAATAGGTGGCGAGCCTATTGCCATTGATCGGGCACAAAAGTCGCAGTAGGTACATAGCTAGATGGTATAAGAGGAACGCTGCTACCCATTCCTCATCACTGATTTATCCTTAGTCGCCTTGTACGATACCCGCGGGAGAGATTTGGGGTGGTGACAATTGTATTCTACTCTGCCGTCACCACAAGTTACGTTACGTTTCGTTATAATACATCACATTTATAAATGGACTATTGAAGGGTTAGGTAAAGGTGGATTAACACACACGTTTTATGTGAAGTTGGAATGATTAGTGGAATTTCGGCAGGCAACCAACGTCCTAGTGGCTAGGGAGCTGCTCGGATTGCGGAGGACGCGGGTTCGATTCCCGCCGCGACAGGGCAATAATTTTTCGAAAATTTTCTGGGCCCACTGTTGGGGCAGTGGCCTTCCACCTATGGATGGAACAATATAGGGAGAATCATCGAGCTATATGGTAAACTAGAGACGCTATGCCAAACAAAAATATTCTCCCAACACGAAGCTTTGAGCACAGTTTTCTCGCGACCAAAACATCGTAAGCGCCGCCGCTTTCGTGGCGCTTACGCGTTTCTTTCAAGCAAGCAGTCGCTTCGTGGACAAATGAGTTGTTGTCCTGCACTTCACGGTGTCACTTCTATTCTAATAATAGTAGTTCATACATACATACATAAATCACGCCCATATCCCCGAGGGGTAGGCAGAGGTGAATTCTCACCCGCGTTTCGCCAATTATGTTAAGTCCCATGTAATGGGTGGCGAGCCTATTGCCATTTATCGGGCACAAAAGTCGCAGTACATTGTCAGGACGGTAGTATAAGAGGAACGCTGCTGCCCATTCCTCATCACTGATTTATCCTTAGTCGCCTTGTACGACACCCACGGAGAGATTTGGGATGGTGACAATTGTATTCTACTCTGCCGTCACCACACGGCTAATAGTAGTTCAATGGGGGAAAAAGGCCAAATCTAACACGCTAGCCCAGTGCGAGTTAGTTTAAACAATCTCAAGCTTATCACGCTATCCCCCGAATACAGAAACGCTACTCAAAGTTAGAGTCCTGCTTAACATTTAAGTATTGTCGAAGTTGACGTTTTTCCATAATTTAATTCTGACAGCTACGGTCCACTTAAACTTTTAAGCAGTGCTCAAAATTTGAGCAGCTTTTCTGTATTCGGGGGCATGCCACTGCGCTAGCGAGCACCTTTAATGTATGCGTGTAAAGTCTGCACCATCTAACTTGTCTTATTTAGCTTAATCTTGGCAAACAGCTCTTTAAAAAAACACCATTAAAAAAAAAAGTAACAACAAAGTCAGTAATCTATTACAATAAGTCATTGTTATAGACGTTAGCCGTGTGGTGACGGCAGAGTAGAATACAATTGTCACCCCCCCAAATCTCTCCCGTGGGTGTCGTACAAGGCGACTAAGGATAAATCAGTGATGAGGAATAGGCAGCAGCGTTCCCCTTATACCTACCACCTACCACTCGCCACCACAGACATATCCTGTGCTCGCCACCCATTACATGGGACCTGACATAGTTGGCGAAACGTGGTTGCTAGTTCACCTCTGCCTAACCCTTCGGGGATTTAGGCGTGATTTATGTATACGTGTCGGTGAACTCGAGCTTAAGTACGTGCATGTCTCTTGCAGGCAGTCCAAGGCAAACAGGGCACCGACATCACAGAAGAATATAAGGGCTAAGGCAAAAGACCAAGAGCTGGAAGACGGCTTCAACTGCCCCCAATGCCCGAAGACCTTCCCTTCGAAGACCGGCGTGTTGAACCACTTACGAATGCACAAGACCTTAGCCAACCTCCGGTTCACCTGTGCACTGTGCAAGTCAGTGTTTGACACCAACGCTGAGCTCCTGAAACATAAGCAGATCCACAGCTCCGAAGACAGAGTCTTCCTCTGCAAGATCTGCAAAGAAGCCTTCACGGACCACTGTGACTATCTCATCCACGAGTTGAAACACACCAAGCGTCCCACCCACAAGTGCCTGGAGTGCGGTGTGTACAAGCAACCGAAAAGCATTGCCATCCACATCCGGACCCACTATGACTGCCAGCTCGAGTGCAACATATGCGAAAAGAAGTTCAAAGGGCAGATGAGTCTAAACGGACACTTGAAAACCCATCAGGAAGCCAGGTTTGAGTGTGGGGAGTGCGGCAAGATGTTGAAATCCAGATCAGAATACACTTTCCACATGAACGTTCATATAGGGCTGAAGACTTTCCAGTGTGTGTACTGTGGTGCCGGCTTTCATAGGAGGGCAGCGGTTAAAGTTCATACCAGGAAACATACCAATGAAAGGCCTTACCGTTGCCAGCTGTGCCCAAAGGCCTTCTATCAGCAGACGGACTTGAAAAGGCATCAGTACAGTCATGAGGGTAAAAAGTATGAATGTACAATGTGTGATAAGAATTACACCCATCCGGATTGGTTGCAGAAGCACATGAATGTCCATAACAAGAAGAAATTGTTGTACTGCCCGGAGTGCAACAAGGCATGTACGGCCAGGCAGTCGTTGAGGGCCCACATGAGGTATGCCCACTGTGATGACAAGCCGTTCAGGTGTGAGGTGTGCGGTGTGGATTTCAAAGTCAAATCCCAGTTGACGAGGCACGAGCAGGCCAAGGCTCATCAGAGGGCTCTGTTCGCTTGGAACCGTAAGGACTGAGTGGTTTGTCCATATCTGGTTTGATTATAATACATCATTATACCAGATTTACGAAAGTTTAAAATAATATTGATTACAATAATTAAGTCTATTAAAAAAGGGCCAGGGCAAGAGTACCCGAAACCGACTTGCATGCATGAAGAGATTGATGGGATTGGATGAAGCGAAAGAAGTGTGTAAGGATTGGACGATGCAAGTGGAAGGAAGTGATCTCTGCCTACCACTGTGGGAGAAGGGCGTGACGTATGTATGTATCTATGTAATACATTTATGAATCGTCAAGACGCTAGATACCGATAGATAGGGGACCCCTAACCGTTTCCGAGTCCGATTAGGGGTCCACATTAATTTCGTGATTTTTACACCCCTGTCCTGTCCTTGTGGTGACGGCAGAGTAGAATACAACTGTCACCACCCCCATCTCTCCCGTGGGTGTCGTACAAGGCGACTAAGGACAAATCAGTGATGAGCAAGCAGCAGCGTTCCTCTTATACCTACCACCTAGCAATGTACTTCGACTTTTGTGCCCGATAAATGGCAATAGGCTCGCTACCTATTACATGGGACCTGGCATAATTGGCGAAACGTGGGTGCTGGTTCACCTCTGCCTACCCCTTCGGGGATATAGGCGTGATTTATGTATGTATGTAACATTACAACATTTTGATATAAAAATATAAAATTAGACAACATTTTGTAATGTTGTTTGTTAATATTTTTTGGCCAAATGACTAGGGGAAAAAAATGTCGACTATTTTGTAAATTAATTATTATTTATTATTAATTTGTGATTAATTAATAAACTAAAAGATTAATGAATAAAGAGAAAAAATTAAGAATATTTTTTGATGAGGAATATTTTTGCTGTTATTTTTATTTTTGAAACCCTATTTTTAAGGGCCATGTTGTGACGGCAGAGTCATCATCATCATCATCATCATCATCATCATCATCACCACCACCATCACCAGCCCTTTATTGTCCCCACTGCTGGGGCACGGGCCTTCCCTATAAGAATATAGGGAGAATGGGCCATAACCCACCACGCTGGCCCGGTGCGGGTTGGTGGGTACTAACGACTGCAGATGCAGCCAGGACCAACGGCTTAACGTGCCTTCCGAAGCACGGAGGAATGAGAGATAATACATTTTTGGTCACCCATCCAAGCCAGCCTTAGCGAACATTGCATAGTTTAAGCAAGCGCGCTATGTTACTATGCTAGCGAGCTCCTCCGACCGCAGAGTAGAATACAATTAATTATTGTCATCACTCCCAATTATCTCCCGTGGGTGACGTACGAGACGACTAAAGGTCTCTACATACGTAACGGGAAAATACCCCGGACGGGACGGGGACGGGACCCCTCTCGTTTAAAACGCCCCGTGCACGTGACTCCGTAACATATGTTCTTCATGTACATTTTGTACGAAACGATATTTCTGCAGTCACGACCCTAGTTCACCTCGGCCTACCCCTTCGGGGATATAGGCGTGATTTATGTATGTACGTCCGTCCGTTCCGTCCGGGGTATTTTCCCGTTACGTATGCAGAGACCTTAAGGGTTAAGACAGAGATTATGAGTAAACAGTGTAACACAGCTACATACCTACTGCAACATACATGCACGATAAATTGCAATATGCTCGCCACCAACGAAAAGTGGTCATTAATTCACCTTTGCCTGCCCCTTCGGAGATATAGGAATGATTTAGTTATAATGATGGATTGAGAATCCATGTACCGTGTGGTAGAGGCAGAGCAGAATATTTTAAATTTTCCCCCGCGCGCGGGTGTCGTACAAGGCGACTAAGGGTTAAAACAGTGATGAGGAATATGAATATTGGCAGCAGCGTCCCTTTTATACCACCTAGCGATGTACTGCGACTTTCGTGCCCGTTAAATGGTAATAGGCTCGCCACTACCTATCATATTTGGTACCACTTCGGAGATATAGGCGTCATTTAATGTATGTATGAGAATCCATACGAGTATGGCATAGTTGTATGGAAAATATCGACCTTCGACTTATACAATTACATACAAGGTAGTAATAGGTTGGGGAAAAAGTTTCTTCGCATTTTTTAAGAAAATTCAAAACATTTTTTAATATAGTTTATTTACATTTAACTAAAGTATGTAGGTACCATTTTGTTCGATAACTTTTTGCCATCTTGTAGGTAGGGACATGATCCCATTGCTATAGAAATTTTGGGACTTCTGGTCAAAATACCGCGACAAGTGGGTTTGGCAGTCCTCTCGTGATGTTAACCTGACACTGCCTAAAGAATTCTGAAGAGACCAAAACAGGTGGAAATCTAAAGGTGCAAGGTCAGGACTATACGGCGGATGCATTAACACCTCCCAGCCAAACTCTCTTAATTTTTGCTGAGTGGCTAAAGATGTGTGAGGTCTAGCGTTATCATGATGAAAAACCACACCCCTTCTGTTGATTAATTCCGGCCGCTTTCTCTCAACTTCTTGCTTTAATCTCATCAGTTGCTCGCAGTAGAGTTCATAATCGATGGTCCTGCCTGGTGGTAACAGCTCATTATGAATAATGCCCTTCCAATCCCACCACACACACAGCATCACCTTGTTGCGAGTTAACCCGGGTTTCGCCACAGTCTGTGAAGCCTGACCGGCCTTTGACCACGACCTTTTTCGTACGTGATCCACTTTTCATCACCAGTTATCAGCTTCTTCAAAAATGGTTCGGTTTCATTACGTCGTAATAAAGAATCAAAAATGAGTCCACGGTTCATTAGGTTTCTTTCAGTGAGCTCGTGAGGTACCCAAATGTCGAGCTTTTTTGTGTACCCAGTTTTTTTCAAATGCGCCAAAACTGTTTTGTGGTCAATTCCCAGTTCTTCAGCTACGTCGTAACTACTGACATGCCGATCTTGCTCCACTTTTTAAAAATGGCATCTATTTTATCTGTAATAGGGCGACTCCCTAACTTTTTTTGACAGTTGAAAGTGATGATCACCGAACTATTTACTTATCCATTACTACTTTACTATAATGCTATTGTGACACTTGTCATGTGATAACAGCAATGTATTAGTAAATAGTTCGGTGATCATCACTTTCAACTGTCAAATAAAGTTAGGGAATATGATAACAGAGCGACGTGCATCTTTGACATCAAAATTTTCGGATTGAAAACGCTTAAACCAAATTTGTGCTACTCTCACAGACACTGCACTAGGTCCATAAACATCGCAAATTTTTTTCGCGGCTTGCGTTGCATTTTTACCTTTTTTGTAGTAAAATTTTAAAATGTATCGAATTTCTTCATTAGATTCACTCATCTTGGCGGTACGAAAAACAAATGAAAATCACACATTTTCCTAATTTGAATTTGGAATTATGTTCTTTAAAATTTAAACTTTCAATGATACCATAACCAGCCAGTTACAAATAGTATAGCCAAAGCATTGAGTTATAAAGTACGCTAGTAATAGTAGTTCAATGAGCCAAAGAGATTTTATTACAAGTTTATACATACTATAATGCGAAAAGACCTTTTCCCCTACGCTAGTAATAGTAGTTCAATGTTTTCCCCAACCTAATATTTTAAAGTGATGCCGTGTGGTGACGGCAGAGTAGAATACAATTGCCACCACCCCGAGTCTCTCCCGTGGGTGTCGTACAAGGCGACTAAGGATAAATCAGCGATGAGGAATGGGCAGCAGCGTTCCTCTTATACCAACCACCTAGCAATAGTACTGCGACTTTTGTGCCCGATAAATGGCAATAGGCTCGCCACCTATTACATGGGACCTAGCATAATTGGCGAAGCGTGGGTGCTAGTTCACCTCTGCCTACCCCTTCGGGGATATAGGCGTGAATTATGTATGTATGTATGTAATATTTTAAACAGCCTCCCTATCAGTTGAATTTCAAATATAAATATTGTTTACACGGACAAAGTAAAGGTCTCTGCACACACAAGAACACAATTATTTGAATTTTTACTGGCTTTTATAATATGAATTTTGAATTGGTAATAATTTTTGTTGAGTTAGATCGTCGATCTAACAATATTAAACGATTAACTAATCGATTAATATTGAAAATTACAATCGACTGATTTAAATTGTTTAGTTAGGAGCATCACTAGCAGATATCAATGTTACCATTTCTAAATTTCTAGATGAATTTTGGTATTTTTCTTGAGGCAACAGCTAAAAAGTAATTAATAACTCTGCATTTACTGCCGCACTCAGATACGTCAAATAACGTTAATGTGTACTTAACGTCAAAAAATGACAATTCAAAACTAGTCGCAATTCTTACCGGGTCTATGGTCTAGATTTGAATGAAAAATTTTGACATTAAATACTCATTAAAGTTAAATGACGTCTCTGAGTGCGGCAGTTAGTTTGGTAATACATTAATGTGATTACTAACTTATTAAAATATTGTGATGCTCGCAAAAAGTTGATTCATAAATACTCATACAGAAAATGGGTCTGAAAAATAATGACGTGTTTTTAATTGTTCTTACCTATACTACATATCGTATAAGTGACAATAAAAGACAAGAGGGAATATTTTAAGCGGACTTTAATTTATATAGTTGACAGGTTAAGTTAGTTAGTAGTTATTCAAAGTATTTAGTGGTAACACTCAATAGCTCTGTAGAAAAAAAAGAAAATGCAAGTAAATATTTTTTGTGGCAGTATGGGATTCGGAAAATGTTGTTTTTTAGTCTAATTGTGCGTTTGGGTGTTTATGGAAAACTGTATTAAATAAAATGGATTCACCTCACTTAGTGCTAGTGAGATACTCAACGTAAAAGTCCTAGGTTAGTGACTTTTACTCAGAAAGAAGTTTTTAACCTTATTGGCAAAGTTTCGCGCCTAAAACTTAGTCTAAATTGTTTGTAAACAAATAAACGTCTTTATTTACTATTCTAGATCATAACTAATTAGTATTTTGTATAATAGATGCAATTGTTGCGGAGACGTATTCCGCAAGCTGGTTCGAAATCTATATCGCTTTTCGCTGTGCGTGCTATTGTAAAATGGACTTTATTATTATGATCTTAAGATTGATATGCGATGCGGCGATCCAGCTGTAATACGGCTTACAGAATAGGGACGCGTAACAAGTTACTATTGAGGTGAATGCTTTGAATATTTTTAAAAATAACTAAAACCTACAGAATTATAAAAATAGGTTTTATTAAATTTTTTTTTGGCAACTTAATATTTTATTGTTTTGTAAGAATCTGAGGTTTAACTAATAAGAATTCTCATGCTGGCTTGGGAATAAAAAAATTAAATATAATGTGCCAGCCCTGACTCATTGCCATAGCAGGTGAATAATTGCTTGCTGATAATTGCTCGGTGTATACCATATGCACCTTAGGGCACCCGGATATTGGACGGCAAACCACCAACAACAACATACCCAAAGAGGATTGGCGTCAGGCAGGCAGCTGGCTGTAAAATCTAAGCCAAAACCTTGAGCATTATGGATTGGAATGTTGTTATTCCGATCACTCTCAACAGTCTCTCGTCACTGTCACTTTTCTATACATTAATTCATCACTAGCACCTGGATATAATCTTAAATGGCTGGATGACAACAGAGAATAGAGCAATATGATGATACATTTTATTAGAATAATCCATCTATTGTTATGTTATATTCCTTAAATGAGAATGAATGATGAAGTGAATGTTCAATTTGTGTCCAATTTATTCGAGTCAGAAACTATTTTACCTCCCTTCCTGTAATGGGAAATATAAAATCAATCCCGAGACTCATAGAGAGTATGGGAAGATTATAGAAATTCACAATAATGATATAAAAAAGGCTAGTATTAAAACTGTGGTTAGAAAAAGTTTTAAAAATTATTAGCCTTGATGCAGGAATCGAACCCCACTACCACTCGGTCAACCAAGACATTTTCTAAGCACAATATTTTTTGTAGGTACTAATTTTTCTAATATTTAATATTTAGTAAAGGCTACAAAGTCGTACTGTTACTGGTTTATTCCCACCTTTAGGTTGGCTTGAGGTGCTTATTCTTATTTATTGGGAATCTCCTCTGCCCAGCAACATCATACACAGGATTAGTGCCCCAACTAGCTAGGGCTTGCGAATTCTACATTTTATTGTTTGTTGTTTTGATCCTAACAGCCTTTTTAGAAATGCTGGCAATGGACCTAGCAAGTGCATACAAAATTTAGGTGATATTCACATGTTATCTACCTACCCATTATTTGTAATTAATGTGAAACATGACTTTGACTAATTCCAGATCCAACTCTCCAAGATGGTGAAAGCGTGTTGTGTAGCCGGTTGTGAAGTAACCGTCTCCAATGATGTTACGTTGTTCAAGTGAGTTTCTTTTAAGAATTATTCTCTTACTGATATACCTTGGCTTGTTAGTGCTTTTGTGAGTTTTGCACTGGTATGCTCCCTCTTATACCACCTAGCAATGTACTGCGACTTTTGTGCCCGATAAATGGCAATAAGCTCGCCACCTATTACATGGGACTTGACATAGTTGGCGAGACGTGGGTGCTAGTTCACCTCTGCCTATTCCTTCGGGGATATAGGCGTGATTTATGTATCATCATCATCATCATCACCAGCCTTTTAATGGCCACTGCTGGGGCACGGGCCTTTCCAATGGATTTGAAGAATATAGGGAGATTGGGCCATAACCCACCACGCTGGCCGAGTGCGGGGTACTAACGACTGCACATGCAGCCGGGACCAACGGCCTAACGTGCCTTCCGAAGCACGGAGGAACTCGAGATAATAAATTTTTGGTCACCCATCCAATGATCCTATGACCGGCCTTAGCGAAATTGCTTAGTTTACGCAATCGCAGGCCAAGCGCACTGTGCCACTGCGCTAGCGAGCTCCTCGATTTATGTATGTATGTATGAAATTAAAATTGAATAGTTTAACCTAGGTGATGTATATTATTGTCTTCCAGGCTACCCTCAAGCCGTCTGCTGCGGCGGAAGTGGCTCAAGGTACTGGCTATGCCTGATAAGGATGCCCTGAAGGCTTCGGTATGCAGTAGACATTTCCTGGAGACGGACTACGAGCGAGTGAGGGGCAGGACGAGACTGAAGCCTGAGGTGGTACCGACTGTGTTTCAGGTGAGAAAAATGTCGGTTAACATAATAATAATTATATTAATCTTTACTAACAAAAACTTAGGCCTAGAACAGTTAACAATAAGTGAGAGTCAAAGTCAAAGTCAAAATTCATTTATTCATATCTGGTATGATTACAATACACTTATGAATCGTCAAGACACCAAGATACAGAAAACCCGTGTGTCCAAGAAAAAAAAAATAGTGGAGTGCGCAGCATGCCTCAGTCTGTAATGATAGGCCTCCCAAACCCGCCCACGCCCCGATCCGCAACGAAGCGCCGACCCTGCCGCGTTCAATACCAAGATGGTACTAAACGCATCAGGGCTCAACGCTCCGCTAGCAGAACGGCACGCAAGTAGGCTGTCGAGAAACCCACCATTGTCAACGAGTTATGACATTGCAGGTACATTGTAAATTATGCACCAATACAATCCCACAACTCGCCAATCACATAAACCGAAACATGCCGCGCACTACCAAGAGCTAGGAAGACGAAGATACACCATCATTACAGTTCTTGCAAAATTCGCGATCGAACAGTAATCAGATTGAAATCTAAAATTTGCTTAGTTTAAAAAATAATCTTAAAACAGTATAAAATATGCTGTTTTACGATTATTTCTTCTCCTCCCTGCCCTGTTCCCAGTCTATCTGGGGCTGGCGCAGTATGTTTTCTCCTCTATTCATATCGGTCAGGCGTCATCAAGCCATCTACTCCCTTTTGATTCATATCATCCATCACAATGTAAAGGTGCTAGTGATGAATGAATGTATAGAAAAGAGACGGGACGGACCATGTCGAGAGACCAATGAACGGAGAGAGTTATTCGAACTTAGCGAACATATTGCTTAGTTTACGCAATCGCAGGCCGAACGAGCTAAGTCACTCGTTATCGAGCTCCCGAATGAGCTCTCGGATGATTAAGAATAGGTCCAAGAAAACAGTTTTCAACCCAAAGTATTGCCCTACCTACTGATTTTTAATTATTATGTATTTGCTGTATTACAGACCCCAATAACTCAAGATCCTATAGATGAAATAGATAATTCCAATAATGAAACAAAAACGCTATCTTCTAAGCCAAAAGAAGATAGTTTAGGGGAGACTAAAAAAGATGCCCCAAATATAGAAGCACAGAAAGAATTAGGAGAGCCACCAGACGTAGATATGAAAGAAACAGGAGAGCTAGCGGCCGGTGGTAGCGATGACTGTGATTTAGGAGAGAATAGATTGAATAGTGTAAATAATACCGATATCAAAGGCGGTTGTGTTGATTTAAGAGTAGGAAAAAGTGTTGAGAAAGGCAGTGGTGATGTTGTAGCAAATAAAGACAGCGATATCGCTGAGAAAGAGACGGAAAGTGCGGGTGTTGTAGAAGCAGGTGATTTGAAAGACGATAAAAGTACACTTACAAAAGATAGACAGACAAAAGATGTTAGTGAAGCAAGTGGCAGTCAGACACTGAGTGAGATAGCGGGAGAAGCAGTTACTGCAGATTCTGAAGCCGTGGCAGGTGTAGGAAGTACAGATGGCAATGTGAAGGGAGAGGGAGATAAGACAGAAGGAAGACAGAAAGATGGCGTCGATACAAGTAAAGATGGAGATACAGTTAAGGATAGCAGACCTGAAGCAAGGTTTGTAATATGTAAGATTTTTTGCAAGCTGTGACAGGTGAATCTCCAACATCCAGCCGAGATAGTTGGCGGAACGTGGGTGTTATTTAACCACTGGCTGTTAATTCACCTTTGGGGATCATGCCGTAATTCACTTCTGGGGATTTATGTATGTATGTATACATCACAATTCGTATCAAAAATTTATGTAATAGTTGGTTACAACGCTTTGTAGAAAATTTTTAAAATGTATTCGTGAAAATAAATAAAACATATATTTCAACACATGCTATGCTTTGAGTTACCTAAATGATAGCTGTGAGAAATACTTATTATTTATTTAAGTTATTTTTAAGCTCTAAAATAATATTATTGTAACACCTTAATGTACATTACGGTTATGCAGCAAAGATATTGAGTATTAAGTACTATGCAGCTGTATGTATGAATGATGTATGATAATAAACCCTGCTTTAAAGGAACAAATTTTTTTGCAGCGGCAGCCTCAAGCCGGAGGAGGCACACGAAGACATAGAGGACTTGTTAACCAACTATCACATCAAGCAGAACAACATACACAACATTGACCAGTTCGAAGCAAACAAAGAATGCATAGACATCTCCGAACCAGGTACAGAACTACTGCAACATTCTACTTCTTCTTCTTTTTGTGTTAGTGGCAATCAGTCATCAAACAGCAGATGACCATTACTGCCAATGTCAAGTGACTGAAAAAATGCTTGGTGGTACTAAAAATTTGATCAGTAGGTGGTGTTGAGACTTAGTATTCACACATGGTTGAGTCACCTGAAATAGGTCAACACAACTGCAATATTCATTTAATTTCAATTTGATAACCCAAAAAAAACGTTAACGCCAGATTGTCAATTTAGACAACTAATCTTTTTATTTTTCAATAACAAAAAGCAAAAGTCATTACGCCAGTCCTCCGTAATTGTGACGTCATTTGGCGCTTACGTCTGTTAGAATGACTGGAATTTTAATCAACGAAACGACAGAATTAAATAAAAATGTATGGGTGTCTTCATTTTCGGTCCAATTTCATATAACATAATAAAAGTATGTATGTTAAAAAAAAATTAAATATTGTCAATTTCATTTATTAATACACAAGACAGATTACAATTATTACAAACATAAATGCACATGAAATAGGGATGATGACACTAGCCAACAAAGAATCACTGAAATAATGATTTATAATAATAATTTAATTGGAAAAGGAGATTCGATAAAACCACTTGTTCTCAGATTATACTTGTGATTGATATTTATTATATGAAAATAAAAAACTGAGCAATCCGCCATTTTTGGTCAAACGCCGCGTGACGTCATATTTTTTTGACATTTTATCTGCCAGTCAAAATCACTCTATACCCAAAGAGAGTTGGTGTCAGGCAGGCGGCCGGCTGTAAAACCTAAGCCAAAACTTTGAGCAGTATGGATTGGAATGTCGTCATTCCAATCACTCTCTCCGTTCATCTGTCTCTCGAAATGGTCCGTTCTGTCTCGTCATTCATCTAGATATAAATCAAAAGGGAGTGGATGGCTTGATGACGTCTGAACGATATGAATGGAAGAGGAAGCATACTGCGCCGACCCCAGATGGACTGGGAACAGGGCTGGGAGAAGAAGAAGAAGAAGAAGCTTAATATTATTTTATTATTTGCAGAGTTCCCGTTCATGGAGAATTCTGCACCTGTGTTCATAGAGGTGGCTGTAGATCAAGGTATGGAGAAATATAGTATGTTTGTGGGTAGATTTAAATCTCTTTTTCATCATAGACATCACATACACCCACTCACGCGCATACGGGGAGGGAGATAAAGAGATATCCACCGACATAGAAACAGTCTCGCATATACACTCATACACACACACACACAAAAACACACACACACACACACACACACACACACACACACACACTCGCACACGCACGCACACACAATCGCGCACGCACGCACACACAAACACATACACACAGACACACAGACACACAAACATACACACACACACACACACTCGCGCACGCACGCACACACTCACGCACGCACACACACACTCACGCACGCACACACAAACACATACACACAGACACACATACACATACACACAGACACACATACACACAGACACAAACATACACACACACACACACACACACACACACACACACACGCACACACGCACATAAACACACAAAGAGAGTGACAGGCACACATACACAGAGAGAGGGGGAGACTCACACATACGCGTTATTCTAAGACGTCAAAGTAATTATACTATACCCTCGACTTACTCCACTCCAATCCACGTCTCGGGCTACAATTACTAATTTTATGCCCTTGTTGTATAAGGTCCTATTAATAGTTTAACACCCATATGCAGAGTCGTTTCCGCGAGATTTCCTTCACTGGACCTTAGTCGAGGCCACCTTACGGAAATCTTAAAAACACCCTTAAAATCAGTTCAGTTACGGGTTCACCCCCCAGTGAGGGGCTATCTTTCAAATATGATAGGTAATCGTCGTCTCATAGTCATATCATTTATTGCCGCATGTTGGTATAACAGATGTTATTTATTATTTGTTCTATCGTTTGTTGTTCTCAAAGCTTTGAAGCCTTTTAGCAGATCTGAGATACACAGCAGTGGGGACATTTAAAAAGGCCGGTGATGATGGTCCTTAAACATAAATCACGCCTATATCCCCGAAGGGGTAGGCAGAGGTGAACTAGCACCCACGTTTCGCCAATTATGTTAGGTCCCATGTAATAGGTGGCGAGCCTATTGCCATTTATCGGGCATAAAAGTCTCAGTACTTTGCTAGGTGGTAGGTATAAGAGGAACGCTGCTGCCCATTCCTCATCACTGATTTATCCTTAGTCGCCTTGCACGACACCCACGGGAGAGATTTGGGGTGGTGACAATTGTATTCTACTCTGCCGTCACCACACGGCTTATTTATCTTAACCTATTCTTCTTCTGCCTGCCCTGTTCCCAGTCTATCTGGGGTCGGCGCAGTATGTTTCCTCTTCCATCCATATGTTAACCTAGTATTAATAATTAATGCATCGTCTACTGCTACGTCTGAAAAATAAATAAAAATTACACAAGTATCGAGACCATTTAGTCCAATTTCCCCAGTATTGCAATCTACAATTTTTTGTTTTCCAATTTGCCATGAGATTCTGGTAAGCCTATAGCTATCTACTCCTGCGAGGTTTTTGGTGTTTTAAAAATAACCCTGTTTATGACGGCCGCCTTGGTCGATTGCTCAGATTGCTGGGTATTGGCCAAGAGGTCCCGGGTTCGAATCCTGGTAGGGGCAAACTTTGTGATGACCACAAATGTTTGGTTCCGAGTCATGGTTGTTGTAAAGGAATCAGGTATTATTTTGAGATGTTAAAGATGCATAATTTAAAAGCAGGTAATTTAACGACAAACGTGCTTGTATTTCGGTATTAGAAAAGTGTGAGGTCACCCATACATATGTGAACAATTAGTGTAACCTTACGTTTAGCCCCTTTCTGAACTTGACAGCAATTACACAAGAGTAACAATCCAAAACATAATATTATTCTGAGGGAGTAATGTTAATTATTATAATATTATGGTTCTAAACAGTTGTGTATATGTTTATGTAGTATATTTTCAACGTTACATACATACATAAATCACGCCCATATCCCCGAAGGGGTAGGCAGAGGCGAATTCTCACCCGCGTTTCGCCAATTATGTTAAGTCCCATGTAATAGGTGGCGAGCCTATTGCCATTTATCGGGCACAAAAGTCGCAGTACATTGTCAGGACGGTAGTATAAGAGGAACGCTGCTGCCCATTCCTCATCACTAATTTATCCCTAGTCGCCTTGTACGACACCCACGGGAGAGATTTGGGATGGTGACAATTGTATTCTACTCTGCCGTCACCATACGGCTATTCAACATTTATATACATAATTATATTAAAAATATGTTCGTCATCTAGTATTAATAACACAAGTGCTTAGGCTACTTACTTTGGGCTAGGTGATAGGTGTGAGTGTAAAAATATTAATTGTTTATTTATTATATGAGCAGGTGGCACCCAGGAGGGCGGCGGCAGCGACTGCCTGATGCTGCTGGAGAGCGTGCAGGTGGAGGTGGACCCCGAGGCGGTGATGCACGGCGGGGAGTACGAGGTGGCCTCGGTGGACCTGGACGCGGAGGACGAGCCGAGGTTTTTTTTTTTTTTTACTTAAGTTTTTTTTGGCCATAATTTTTTTACATACATACATACATAAATCACGCCTATATCCCCGAAGGGATAGGCAGAGGTGAATTAACACCCACTTTTCGCCAATTATGTACGGTCCCATGTAACAGGTGGCGAGCCTATTGCCATATATCGGGCACATAAATCGCAGTATAAATTTATGTTGCTAGGTGGTATGAGAGAAATGCTGCTGCCCATTACTCATTGCTGTCTTTACCCTTAGTCGTCTTGTACGACACTCACGGGAGAGATGGGGGTGGTGACAGTTGTATTCTGTTCTGCCGTCACCACACGGCCCATAATTTGTTTTAGGTAAAAAATTAGCTTAAGTGACATGCTTTGGAATGTTTGACAAATCTTTCTAAAAGTACATCATCCCCCTGCCCTTATCCCATCTTATTTGGGGTCGGCGCAGTATGTCCTCTTTTTCCATTCTCTTCTGTCACTCGTCATCTCCTCATTCACATCCATCACCTTCATATCACACCTCACACAATCCATCCAAATCTTTCTAAAAGTACCTTAAACTAAAATATAATATGAGCGCGTTGCTAACAATTAGTGTCTTGGGTGGCCGAGCGGTCAGGCACCTGCCCGGATAGCAGCGGACGCGGGTTCGATTCTTTTGATACATTCTGTTTTCCACCGCTAAAAATATATATTTCAAATTTTCAAAATGCCAGCAATGACGATGAAATAATAACGTTTAAAATCACCCCCCTAGCCACGACAACGCGATCAGCCTGCTCACATCCAGCGATGAAGACGACGTGATCATACAGGAACCGAAAATCGACACCGTAGAGGTATCAGACGAGACCGACGAGGACGACGTGCCTCTGGTGCGGCTCGTGGACCAGAATAGGCCCGCGCCCCCTCCGGGGAGGAGGGGCAAGAAGAAGAGGCAGCGGAAGGAGAGAGAGGTGGTGGTGGTGGGAGCGCACGACTACTACTGTGTCGAGTGCCACTTTCGCACGAGTGACCCTGGCCAGTGCAGTTTGCACCGGTTGGAGCATACCAAGGTTTACATTAACACTTGTTCACACTCGCACTCATACTCATTCACACTCGCACTTACGTTCTGGAGCATACCAAGGCAAGTGTGCCTCGCCGCACGCTCATGCTCACTAGCACTCACTCGCATTTACACTTATTCACACTCGCACTTACATTCTGGAGCATACCAAGGCAAGTGTGCCTCGCCGCACGCTCATGCTCACTAGCACTCACTCGCATTTACACTTATTCACACTCGCACTTATATTCTGGAGCATACCAAGGCAAGTGTGCCTCGCCGCACGCTCATGCTCACTCGCACTCACTCGCATTTACACTTATTCACACTCGCACTTACATTCTGCAGCATACCAAGGCAAGTGTACCTCGCCGCTCGCTCATGTTCACTAGCACTCACTCGCATTCACACTTATTCACACTCGCACTTACATTTTGAAGCATACCAATGCAAGTGTACCTCGCCGCACGCTCATGCTCACTAACGCACACTCGCATTTACACTCATTCACACTCGCACTTACACTCATTCGCACTCGCACACACTTACAATTATTTCATTCCGATGGGCGTAGTACTATTTATTGTTTATTTAATTCAATATAATTATTATAATTTTCCCCAGGTTCTTCTCATGTGCCAGCTGTGCGGCTACATGACCTCGAGCGAGGGCCTGATGGCCAAGCACGAGAGGCAGCATAAAGACCTGAAGCGGTACCAGTGCCATCTCTGCGACTACAAGGCCAAACACAACATGAGCCTCATCTACCATCTGAGGACACACAACGTGGCCAAGCGGTTCCAGGTACTACTACTACCTATAACTACCTGTATTCATTTGGATTCTGTATATATGAAAAAAAAAACTGTGCCCTAAGCACGAACCTTTGGAAGTTTCGTAACGTAATCGTATTGACAAGGACTCAATGTAAAAATAAAATGAATAAAAATATAGCTAACATACATATACATATAAATCTGCTGCCCATTACTCATCGCTGTCATAATCTTTTATTATTCAATAGTAATAATAATGTTTATTCATAATAATATATAGTTTGGGTGGTCATGCTAGCCGGGCAGGCATGATGAATATTACGAGGCCAAGTAAAACATGAGCCTCATCTACCATCTGAGGACTCACAATGTGGCCAAGCGGTTCCAGGTACACTATACTGCTGCCCGGCTAAAATACCTGTAGACCTGCCCGGCTAGCGTGACTACCGATACCCGATAATGAAATACTTCATATAGCCATTTATCGCGTTGAACTTACAAAAATCATTGCATTCTTGACAGCTAAAAGCGATAAATGGCTATATCTTTAACACTAGTAGACGCCCGCGGCTTCGCTCGCGTTAATGTCAGTTATTATATAGCCAATAGCCCCTTCCTCGATAAACGGACTATCCAACGCAAAAAGAATTATTCAATTTGAATTATGTAGTTTCTGAGATTAGCGCCTTTAACCAGCCAACCAAACACTCTTCAGCTTTATAATATTAGTATAGATTGACGATTCTTACGCCCGAATACAGAAACGCTACCCAAATTATGGACACTGCTTAAAAAGTTAAGTGGACCATACCGGTTAGAATTTGTATGGAAAAACGTCAATTTTGACAACACTTCAATGTTAAGCTGAACTAAAACTTTGAGTAGCGTTTCTGTATTTGGGGGTTAATGTAAATCGTACTAGTTATGAATAAACGAATTTTGTCTTCAACAGTGCAGCAAGTGTGACTTTGAGACCAGCGAAGAGAACGATGTGCTGCCCCACATCATAATGTGTCGAGTGAACAACACCAAGAGTTTGTGCCATCGGTGTGACAAGTGCGCGTATAGGACTGATCGGCCTTCAGACTTGAAGAGGCATCGGAAGAGAGTGCATAGGCGCAGTGATGATGATGATGAGGACTATACGGGTTAATAGTGATCGTCTGGACTCGAGTGATTATATAGAATATCGGTTAAACTTGCAGTGTTGATCGTTCGGTTGTGATAAGTGCTTGTATAGGACTGGTCGGTCTTTGGACATAAGTGAGTGCATAGGGACAGTGATGATCATGAAGATGATGAAGACTACATACATACATACATAAATCACGCCTATATCCCGGAAGGGGTAGGCAGAGGTGAACTAGCACCTGCGTATCGCCAACTATGTCCGGTCCCATGTAATAGGTGGCGAGCCTATTGCCATTTATCGGGCACATAAATCGCAGTATAAATTTATATTGCTAGGTGGTATGAGAGAAATGCTGCTGCCCATTACTCATCGCTGTCTTTTACCCTTAGTCGCCTTGTACGACACCCACGGGAGAGATGGGGGTGGTAACAATTGTATTCTGCTCTGCCGTCACCACACGGCCACCAGATGATGAAGACTACACGGGTTAAATAGTGATAGTGAGTACTTGAGAGCTGATGTAGCATGTCAGTTGATTTATACATTTGTTAACTCATGAAATGCATAACTTAAGTTAAAGAGTTACATTAAAGTTGAGAAAGGGATGGTGATACTTTTATTATGATCTATTGTTACCTCCAATCATTAAATTGATATTTTGCCAGGATTTCTTGTTGATGTATATGATATATGAATGATACAATGATGACATAATGTAAATATACTATGTAGCTAATCTAGGCTGATTTGCTGTGCGCACAGAATATTCGGTCGGAAAAATCCGACCAACAATTACGCATGTAATGTAACATATGAAATATACATTAGTCTCGTCCTTACCCCTAAGGGTAGGCAAAGGTGTATTTCAGGTCCCACGTAATTAGGTGGCGAGCCTATTTCTATTCACTGAGTACCCAGAACCTTGCATTGTGTAAAATGTTTCTCACGATACCCGGAGTGATAACAATTTGTAATATACGAGTTTTTATTTAATTGAATTTTTACTTGTTTGTTTGTCGGATATATCCGAAGTTAGTGAACACTTTGCCGACTATAGTCACAAACCGTGAATAAGTTAGATCTTTGTGATTTTACCTTTTTTTCTTTGTCGGATATACTGTATAGTCGACATACGTCGCGTATAGTCGACAACCGTAAAAATAATACTTAATTGTTTTTTTGACAACCGTATTTTTTTACCTTTTTGTTGTTTGTCGGATATATCAGACTATGTGAAAACTTTGTCGCCTATAGCATACAATGGGCAAAAGGAAGGAAGAGTCTTTTTGTACTCACGCGTGTATTTATAATATTATGACTAAACTATCAGTGCTGTAAATATTGCTAAGGAGATTCTTTTTTGTAGATTATGCCACAGTGCAAATAATTGTGGACTTTTTATACCTAGGTATGGCATTAGTCGAATTTTTCTGTACAAAGTCTAAAGTCTAAAGCATTCCGTCGAGGGACGATGGTGGCAGTACAGACATACACACACATAAATCGGTAGGCAGAGGTGAATTAAACACCCACTTTTCACCAATCAAGTTAGATGCCATATAATAGCTAGCTAGCCTATTGCCATCTATCGGGCGCATAAATCGCAGTATATTGCTAGGTGGTATAAGAGGAATGCTGCTGCCCGTTACTCATCGCTGTCTTAACTCTTAGTCGCCTTGTACAATATCTGCTTATCAATATAACTCACTCAATAAAACGACGAAAGAACTCGAAAAATGCTTATTCTTATTCAAGCATCATAGCGTTAAGAGTTAACTAACGTCTTGGTTTGCCGAGTGGTATAGGCATCTGTCCGCAATGCTGAGGACGCTTCCAGACTATAATTTTTCGAAGTTTTTCCAACCACTATTGTCTTTGTGATAATTTTTTAATGTTTATTTGATAGTATAATGTTCAAATAAAAATAATAGCTGCATATTGAAGAAGAAGCGATGATATATTTTATTTAGTTTTTACTATGCGAATCTTAGATTTTGTAGATATTTATTAGGTAGGTACATGCATAATTCACGCCAATATCCCCGAAGGGGTAGGCAGAGGTGAACTAGCACCCACGCTTCGCCAATTAGGCTAGGTCCCATGTAATAGGTGGCGAGCCTATTGCCATTTATCGGGAACAAAAGTCGCAGTACTTTGCTAGGTGGTAGGTATAAGAGGAATGCTGCTGCCCATTCCTCATCACAGATTTATCCTATTGTGTTATCCAGAAGAAATTGTGATGTCCATTTGTCAACACATCCTAAGGAAAACTAATTTATTTTGCTAAAGTTAGCCAGTGATTACGTAAACTAAGCAATGATGGCTATGGTCGGTCATTGGATGGGTGACCAAACATTCATTCACTAACTCGAGTTCCTCCGTGCTTCGGGAGGCACGCTGAGCTGTTGGTCCCTGAAGCATTTGCACTAGTCGTTAATACCTTATACCCACCAGCCCACACTGGGCCAGCGTGTTGGGTTATGGCCCATTCTCCCTATATTCTTCCATTCATAGGGAAGGCTGTGCCTGTCTAGTGGCTCGCCCACCGGAATTAAGATCCAGAGGTCCCGGGTTCGATCCCCGGGGACTAAAAATTTGTTACTCGGTTTGGTTTGTGGTAGGACTTCTTTCAGGTCCGCCTGGCTAGCTACCACCATCTTATCAAAATCTGTCGCCATAATAGTAATGTTAACAGCATTATTGTGTTCCGACAATTGTGATAAGATAGCCAGCCCCTCTGCGGTTGAGGGTTCCAGGTGAAGCTCGATTCCATCTTCAGCCCTTATCGTCACTTACCATCAGGTGAGATGAAGGGCAAGAGCTTCCCTGTTTAGCATACAATAAAAATGTGTAGTATGTATTTTGGTCGCCAAATCAACTGTGTATAAAAATGGAAACGCTAGGTTAGCAGTCATCTAGAATGTGTTGCCGTCTGTATAAAGAATTGTGTGTCTTTATAATATACCTAATAATATTTTTATTTATTCAAGTATACAACTCATTTTGTTAGCAATAAGAAATGTTCAATATTTGAAGAGTTTTGTAAATATAAATGGATTTGTTCAGAAGGTGTTGTTTTATTTGCAGCCACATTTAACATTATATACAACATGTAACATAGTGATCGCACACCCTGAATACTACCCATGCTAACATAGTTATATAAACACTATGGTGTTATTAAAAACCGATATTGTTAAATAATTATTTTCTACTCATACAAATTGTGAAATTGTTCGGCCAGACAAGCTTGTATGTGTATGTATGAGTAGATTTTTCGCATCGCAAAATAATAATATGTATACGCCTGAAAATAGCTTATGACCTATGAATAGGTCTAGCCGTTTGGAGGAGTTGGATATGAACATTGTGACACGAGATCTTTTTAGATTAGAAGATTATTTTGTGCCTTTTTTCGTCATCTATTATCCTTATTATAAACGCATAAGTCGACTAGTGTTTTTCAATCTGTGGGTCGAGACCCCCAGGGGGGGTCGCGTTGTTTTACTCGGGGGGTCACCGGCAAAAGAAAAAGGTAAGGTTCTGGTACTACAATACAAAACACAGTTGTCTGTTGCTTTATATTGGGTACTCGGGGGGTCATTAGAACTTTTCGACCTGTAAAGGGGGTCATTATCACCAGCCCATTTAATGTTCCCGCTGCTGGGGCACGGGCCTTCCCTATGGATGGAAGAATATAGGGAGACTGGGCCATAACCCACCACGCTGGCCCAGTGCGGGTTGGTGGGTAATAGCGACTGCATATGCACGAAAAACACTGGACGGACAGACGGTAGGTTTGGGTATAAGAATTTTTTAAAAGAAAACAGGTTTCGATAGATAACTATAGTAAAGTTTAATTTTACCTAACATCTAATTTATAAAATAAAATGCGTTTTAACCACTGATCTCTATTATACAAGTACAAACGCTGGACTGAATACTTCTACTAAAATGACAAATGTTTCTTGTGCCGATTTGAAGCGCCCCCTCGAGCGGCATGGGTACTAAAGTTGACGTTTGTTGCTTATATTTGACATTACAAATGCATCTCTGATATTAGTTCCGTGGACGTTCACCTTCGTACACCAGTGCCATTAGCGCCAAGATGGCGATAATCGAATTGGCTTCACTTTTGGATGACAACCTTCAGTCCAGCGTACTTGTATAATAGAGGGCAGTGGTTTTAATTGATTGGGGGTTTTAATTAATCAGCAGACTGAGGGCTTGTTAACTGCGGCGCGGCACACCACAGCTTTTAGGTTGGTCTGCGCCTCGTCCTGCACCGCTTGGTCGAATTTCTGGAAAAAAGGAAAATTAAATACATACATATATAAATAATACCCAAAGAGGGTTGGTGTCAGTATAGCTTACGTTGTTCTATGAATGTCAATTTAATTGTCAAGTAAGTTATCCAAAATTTACCCGCCGATTGTGAAACAGGTCCTATCTTAAACTACTAATAATTATTTGTGTGATTGTGTGTTGTGTAGATGTTTACGTGCTTGTGAGTGTGGGTGCGTGTGTGTGCTTTTAAAAACAAGAAACGTGTAAGTATTCTAAAATACAACATCAATTGTAGACAAACAAAACTATTGGCTACATTGAAATGTCGGTACGTGTTACACATTTTTATTTTTGTATTTTATATCAAAAGACACATCAAGATTGTTTACATTTTGTCTCAAACCCACGTGAATGGGTTATAGTTAATTTACTAGTAATATTTTATTAACTATTCGATTTTAATTTTAACATTATATAAATGTTAGAAAAATAAGTACAAAGATTTTGGTGGTTAGAAAAAGAATTTCGAAAAATTATGATCTTGAGGCGGGAATCGAACCCGCGTCCGCTGCTATCCGGGCAGGTGCCTGACCGCTCGGCCACCCAAGACACTAATTAACTTGCCGAAATTCTTCCAACCTTTACACTTCACGTTGTAAGCCAACGGGTACCCTCGCAATGCAGAAATAAATTTCAAACATTCCAAAGCAGATATTTTTACAAATACCGTGCGTTCGGTTAAGCTTGGGTTTGCTTTATAAACTATTCGATTTTAATTTTAACATTATATAAATGTTAGAAAAATTTGTACAAAGATTTTGGTGCTTAGAAATTGGTCGATTCCCGCCTCAAGATCATAATTTTTCGAAATTCTTTTTCTAACCACCAAAATCTTTGTAATATTTTATTAGTTAGTAATAGGTTAGAAGTTAGATGGTGATGGTTAGCAATTAATGACTGGACCCGAATAGTGTTCTTATCGGTTCTTCAGCAGGAACTCTTTACTTCTGACCTATATTTTAGTGACGATGCTGGTGATGATGATGATGACCTAGTTCTCTTTGAGACGATGATGATGAAGGTGATGTGCGCGAACTCTTCCCTTCTGACCTATTCTTCTTTGTGACGATGGTGGCTATTGTGGCCTTTTTTCACATAATCATGTTATGATTTTTATTGCTTTTTATGAGAGATGTCACATTTAACATTAGAATGAAGAAATAAATAATACGCTTCGGAGCATGTGTAGTTTTTCTCTAGCCGAACGAACCCGCAGCTAATTTTCTAACACATCAGACCTACGGGACACAACAACAACAGCGGTGATGGTGATGATGAAGGTGATCACTAGTACCGACCTCATTGACCACCACAGTGGGCACGAATGCCAGCGGGCGCTGCACGGTGTCTGTCTTATCACCATTGGCAGCCAACAAAGCGGAGCCCTGCTCGCCGGCGGCGCAGCGCCGGAGCTTCGCCCCCTCGGCTTCCCGCTTCAGCTGCGACAGGCACTGCGCACACACAACACGTTAATGAAAATTAAAATATGGTTTATACGTTTAAGGTATCATTAAATACACTCATGAATCGTCAAAGAAATAACGTTAGACACTGGAAACGTGTGTGTGTATCAGAGAAAAAACGGTTTCCAATATTTAACGTTATAAGCTAATAATATTATAAACTACAACTATAAACTACATGAGAACAGTAATGAGATTGGATGAAGCGAAAGAAGTGTGTGAGAATCGTAGCTAGTGTGGAAAGAAGTGATCTCTGCCTACCCCTGTGGGAGAAAGGCGTAAGATATATGTATGTTAAAATACTACATGCTAATTTCAAAGACGGCAGAGCCGAACACAGTTGACAACATTTCGTTTTTATTTCAATATACTCTCTGCCTACAGGGGTAAGTAAAGCAGAGTGTGTCTGTTTTCGGCGGTGACGAGCTGCGACAAGTACGCATACATACATACATACATATGTCACGCCTTTCTCCCACAGGGGTGGCAGAGATCACTTCCTTCCACTTGCTACGATCCTTACATACTTCTTTCGCTTCATCCAGTCTCATCAATCTCTTCATGCATGCCCGTCGGTTTCGGGTACTCTTGACCTGGCCCTTTTTCAATAGACTTTCAATTTGATTATGAAAGATCCGCCTAGGCCTTCCCCTTCCCATTTCTCCATTCACTTTCGCCATGTAAATCGTTTTTGTCATTAGTACGCACCCACGCACAATACATACATACATCAACTAAGTACATTAAAGGTAATGTGTTTAGTGTTTGCGATATGGGGTTCCGAGACGGTCAAGCACGTTGATTTTCTGTGGGTTTCTGTTCTGTTGCTGGGTCAAACAAACATAGTAGATTATATACCAAGGGTGATAAAACAAAAAAAATATCAGATCGCAAGTAATTGATAAATATGCGATCTGAGGGTTTCTTTTTATGGCCCGAAGTAAGATCACAGTTATAAGTAACACTAGAACATAAAATGTCTTCCATAAATCCCACTTCCTCCAACGTCGAATACTTGCGATCTGAGACCAGGAAGTGGGATTTTCCGCACGACTGTCGGGCGGAAAAGGCCACTTTATGGTCAGGTTTGACATAAACATATATAAATTACATGAGAACGTTAGAGGCAAGGCATACTTATTGGATATAACAATGGTGAAGGCTATAAAGTTTCAAACTCTACAGTTTTTTCTTCAAATATAACACATTATTTGAATAAAAAACTTTAAAGCATAAGAACCATTGCAGACTTTTTTTTCACTTTGACACACACGTTTACAATGTAGGTATTTCGCTGAAGATTCATGAGGTTTCTTGTAAAAATAGTGAGAAAAGAGGAATGCCTGTTCAATGACTCACGGTGTCTAGTGACTTATCAGGCTGAGCTTGCCCCATGAGGCAGATGACCAGCTCCATCTTCTCCGTGTCCTGGAGGGTGCGGTCTTTCAGGATGCACGATTGGACCTGTTGGAAACAGCTTTCTCAGTTACAATACCTACCTTACAACTTTTACACCTCATCATTATCACAGAGAAAATTGTGGCTAGAGAACAATGGTCAAAGTTGTATGGAAGGTTAGGTTTCATTTAGAAGAGACATAATAGTGAATGAATATACCGTGTGATGACGGTATAGTAGAATACAATTGTCACCACCCCAAATCTCTCCCGTGGGTGTCGTACAAGGCGACTAAGGATAAATCAGTGATGAGGCATGGGCAGCAGCGTTCCCCTTATACCACCTAGCAATGTACTGCTACTTTTGTGCCCGATAAATGGCAATAGGCTCGCCACCTATTACATGGGACCTAGCATAATTGGCTAAACGCGGGTGCTAGTTCACCTCTGCCTACCCCTTCGGGAATATAGGCGTGATTTATGTATTTATGTAATAGTGAATGGCACAAAAATGTATGAACGAATGTATGAATGCCGGAATTATAATCATATCATTTTTATGGGCATCTGTCAGCTGAAATGATGTTAAATGGGATATCATCTTGATGATGGTTGAATATAATATAAAAAATTGTGTATCGTAGAATGGTGCGTCAAGTAAACTCACAAAGGGTTTTCGGCATACTTCAATACGTCGAATTTTTTGTAGAGCTGTTGCCAAAGTATAAAATAATAATGTATTTTTAAAGACCTTACCCACAACGTGGGTAGGTAACGTTTGGTGTTCTTTGGTCGGCCGAGTAGTAAAGGCATCTGCCCGGAACACAGGGGACGCGAATTCGATTCCCGCATAAAGACAAATTTTTCGAACTTAATATATAACAAAGAATGTTCAAACATTCTTTGTTATTAGAATAATATATATTATGTTTTGCATGAAAATGGGGGAATATATTATAGATATAGTTACCTTGTTGCCGTAGCATTCATCTGGTCCGTGGTGGCATAGGAATTGCCACTGGTTGTTCACTTTGTCGTGCTGTAATCAGTCAAACAGATTCACATTAGAAATTATCCCGAGTTATATGCAGTTGAACATGCGGATTACAAAAAATTGTACCAAAATGAGGTGGCAAAATCCAAGAATTTTTCTCCCAGCAAATTCTGAAATATTTCCTTTTCAGAAACTGAAATGCGACATCCTGAACGTGCGTTCACGCCCACAGTCCACGAAAGCTAAGACACACCTCGGTGGGTATTAAAGACTGCAGATGCAGCCGGGACCAACGGCTTAACGTGCCTTCCGAAGCACGGAGGAACTCGACATAAAAACTGTTTGATCACTCATCCAATGAACGGTCTTAGCGAGATTGCTTAGTTTACGCAATCTCAGGCCAAGCGCGCTATGCCACTGCGCCAGCGAGCTCCTCACATTATTTGCTTGACATTTTAACTAATATAAAAATATTTGTAGCAAGTATCCCACAGACTTTTGTATTTGTATAGTGGCGAATGAAGTGGGATGAGATCGCTTACCGTGCTCTTGCCGTATGGGACGAGTTTGACCTTCACTGCGCCTCTGAAGTCGCGCCACACCGGCGCCAGCTGCTCTGTGATGAGCCTCTTGCTGTCAGGGCAGAGGGACTCGTAGTATATCGCGATCTTCACCTGGAAACGAAATGATGGAGCTATATTTCATTGGCCGTGTGGTGACGGCAGAGTAGAATACAATTGTCACCACCCCAAATCTCTCCCTTGGGTGTCGTACAAGGCGACTAACGATAAATCAGTGATGAGAAATGGGCAGCAGCGTTCCTCTTATACCTCCTGTTCCTACTTCTTTAAAGCCCGCCTGGCTCGCTACCACCATGTTATCAAAATCCATGTGTTCCGACAATGTGTGATAAGATATATAGCCAAGCCAGCCTCTCTGCGGTTGAGGGTTCCAGGTGAAGCTCGATTCCATCTTCACTTACCATAAAAAAAAACTTAATGATTATTACAATAAAAAATAATAATAAAACAAATAAATAAATATTTTTACACTCACACCTATCATCTAGCCCAAAGTAAGTAGCCTAAGCACTTGTGTTATGGATACTAAATGACGGACATATTTTTAATATGATTATGTATATAAATGTTGAAAATATACTTCATAAACATATACATAACCATGACTCGGGAACAAACATTTGTGGTCATCACAAAGTTTGCCCCTACTACCAGGATTCAAACCCGGGACCGGGACCTCTTGGCCAATACCCAGCAATCTGAGCATTCGACCAAGGCGGCCGTCAATTATATATAAAAAGCAATTATTTAGAAAAAGCAATTATATATAAAAAGCTGGAACTACATTTCTGTTCTGGAACTACCCACATGTACCATGGAGGTCTTCCCAAGCATTTACATACATACATACATCAATCACCCCAATATCTCCGAAGGGGAAGGCAGAGGTGAATTAACACCCACGTTTCGCAAAATAGGTAACGCCCCGTGTCACGTGGTGAACCTATTGCCATTTATCGGGCACGGAAATCGCAGAACATTGCTAGGTGGCATAAGAGGAACGCGGAATGGGGGTTGGTTGGTACACTTTGATTGGTTGGTACACCTCTGCCTACCCCTTTGTAGATAAAACTATGTGTGTGATGAAGTACGATTGCTTCAATCGACTTTGAGGGTCACTCTGAACGGGTTAAGGTCGACAATTGGAGATCACCTCACCTTGTCATCCGGCTTTTTGTTCTTGGCGAGAACGCCGCACGACATCGCAGCAAGGCAGAACACCAATAAGCACTTCATTTTGTTCTGAAACAAGAAAAAATTATCAGTCAGTTTTCGGCGGGACATTTGTTCGATAATGCCAGCCATTGGATGGGTCGCTAAAATGGGAATATTAGTAATAATATTTAATAATATTATTAGTTAATAATATTAATAATATTATTTCGAGTGCGTGTGGTGACCGTGACAGCCGTGTGGTGACGGCAGAGTAGAATACAATTGTCACCACCCCAAATCTCTCCCGTGGGTATCGTACAAGGCGACTAAGGATACAACAGTGATGAGGAATGGGCAGCAGCGTTCCTCTTATACCATCTAGCTATGTACCTACTGCGACTTTTATGCCCAATAAATGGCAATAGGTTCGCCACCTATTACATGGGACCTAACATAACTGGCGAAACGTGGGTGCTAGTTTACCTCTGCCTACCCCTTCGGGGATATAGGCGTGATTTATGTATGTATGTATTTCGATTTAATAAAAGGAAAAAAAAATGTGTGTGGACTTTGTGCAGTGAAAGTGGTGATAATATAGGGATGATGACACTAACAAAGAATCACTGATATAATGATTTATAATAATAACTTAGGATATGGAGATTCGTTAAGTCACTTGTTATCAGATTATACTTGTGATTGATATTTATTTTATAAAAATAAAACTACAAAACTTAGCAATCCGCCATATTGGCTAAAACGCCGCGTGACGTCATTATTTAGCTATCTCCATTAAGATATTTTATTTGCCAATCAAATTCACTATTTTATTAAAGAAACTGGTCTTTTTACAGTATAGTGACGTCACACAGACGCCATTGCTATTTTGGCGTTTTGGCGGAAATTTTAAATTGCATTATTCAAAACATGTTTTCATCTATCAAAATCGAAAGTTTTTACAAAAATATAATTTATTTTGGGTAAAGTAGTCACGTAAGAAAATCATGGTGTAGTTTTTAAAAAGTCATCATGCCTATTCGATGCACAAGGATCCGTGTTGACGGACATTTAATTATGCATAGTCAGTGAAATGCAACTGTTAGGTTAGGTTGACGTTTAGAATTTTATAGTGGTTTTCACTACCTCACCATTCACCATCATTACTTTTTAGGGTTCCGTACTCAAGGTGTAAAACGGGTCCTATTACTAAGACTCCGCCGTCCGTCCGTCCGTCCGTCCGTCCGTCCGTCTGTCACTAGGCTGTATCTCACGAACCGTGACAGATAGATAGTTTTTTTGCACAGATGATGGTATTTCTGTTGCTGCCCTAACAACAAATATAACCTACTAATAATACGAATAAAATAAAATATTTAAGTAGGATCCCGTACATCAAATGCTTGTTTTCTAATGTTTTTGTATATGCTACGGAACCCCTTGTGCGCAAGTCCGTCTCCCAGTTGGCCGTTTTTTCTCTCCAATACTTTCCCATGCGAGCATTCTTGTCATTACGTCTTCTTTCAAACCACACCTTTCTCCGATCACATTGTCTATCATGACAAGTTTTATTAAGACTACAACTAGATAGATGGATTAGATGGCAATAGACTCGCCCCCTATTAGGTACATTGGGACCTTACACTATTATTAGCGAAACGTGGGTGTAATTACACCTCTGCCTACCCCTTCGGGGAGATATAGGCGTGATTTTTGAGTATGTAAAAGCTAACATAATCTATTAAAGCACTTTCGATTCAGAATTCCCATAGTAATCTTATCGTCATTAGTGCAAAAGAGAATACAAAGGTTTGACGAACGCCATAGAATGCAGGGGGGCCATGGGAACACTCCCATATAATTAGACAATTGTTTGCTAAAGTAGAAATATACCTACGCTTCATTACGCAAGTGCATGGTGTTGCATATACGTTGTGTAACTTAACTCCGCCGTGTGGTGACGGCAGAGTAGAATACAATTGTCACCACCCCAAATATCTCCCGTGGGTGTCGTACAAGGCGACTAAAGGTAAAGACAGCAATGAATAATGGGCAGCAGCATTCCTCTTGTGCCATCTAGCAATAGTACTGCAACTTTTGTGCCCGATAGATGGCAATAGGTTCGCCACCTATTACAAGGGGCCTAACATGATTAGCGAAACGTGGGTGCCAGTTCACCTCTGCCTACCCCTTCGGGGATATAGGCGTGATTTATGTATGTATGTAACTTTATAACTCCTAGCCCGCAGACATACACATAAATCACGTCTATAAATCGCCGAAGGGGCAGGCAGGCATGGGTGAATTAAACATCTACTTTTCACCAATTAGAGGTCTGAGCATACGTAACGGGAAAACACCCCGGACGGGATGTGGACGGGGCCTCCCACATCCCGCCGGGACCTACGTCACGGAGACACGGACGGAGTACGAGAGAGGCCCCGTCCCCGTCCCGTCCGGGGTGTTTTCCCGTTACGTATGCTCAGACCTTTAGTTAGGTGACAGGTCCCATGTAATAGGTGGCGAGCCTATTGTCATCTTCTTCTTCTTCTCAGTCAGTCAGGTCAGACGTCATCAAGTCATCCACTTCCTGATGATTCATATCATCCATCCCACCGTAAAGGTGCTAGTGATGAATGAATGTATAGAAAAGAGACGGAACGGACCATGTCGAGAGACCGATGAACGGCGAGAGTGACTGGAATGACAACATTCCAATCCATACAGCTCAAAGTTTTGGCTTAGGTTTTATAGCCGGCCGCCTGCCTGACACCAACCCTCTTTGGGTATGTAGGTATTATTATGTATTATGTTAAAAATCAATACCATCAACTTAGAACGAATTGAGTTAATAGAATAACTTGATATTGCTCATAAATGAAGATTAGAAACGCTGTAAATTAAAATTATATAATATAATTAAATTAAATGAATATTCACAGTAATTCCGTGAATAACTGCCGCACTCAAAGACGTCAAATAACGTTAATGAGTTCTTAACGTCAAAATATGACAATTCAAAACTAGTCGCTATTCTTGCCGGGTCTATGGTCTTGATTTGAATGAAAATTTTTGACATTAAATACTCATTAAAGTTAATTGACGTCTCTGAGTGCGGCAGTAAGACTTTATTTTCTTTGTAATATTTCGCTGAGGCCAGTCATTGGAAGGATGACCATATAAATATACTATCCCGAGTTCTTCCGTGCTTCGGAAGGCACGTTAAGCCGTTGGTCCCGGCTGCATCCGCAGTCGTTAATGCCCACCGGCCCGCACTGGGCCAGCATGGGGGTAGTGGCCAATTCTCCCTATATTCTTCATAAGGAAAGCCTGTGCCCAGCAGTGGGAACGTCAAAGGGCTAGTGATGATGATGATTGAGAATCTCTGGCGCGCTGTGTGGTGATGGCGGAGCAGAATTAAATTGTCACCACCCCCATCTCTCCCGCGGGTGTCGTACAAGGCGACTAACGGTTAAAACACTGATGAGGAATGGGCAGCAGGTTTCTTCTTAAACCACCTAGCAATGTAATGTCAGCGATTGAAAGATAACTGTCAGTTTTTGACAGTCCTTCCATATTTTAAAATGTCTAATCCGACGGTTAAAAAATAGTTTTGGTGAACTCGAGCCTTAAACAGACGAATTAAGTTTAACCGTCGTTTTTGACATTTTACCGTATGGGAAAACTGGCTTAAACTGTCGGTTAACTTTTAATCGCCTGTTTTACGTTTTGGTGAACTCAAGCCTATACTACATAGTGGTCGCCCGCAGCTTCGCTCGCGTTTATGTCGGTTATTATATAGCCTATAGACTTCCTCGATAAATGGACTATCCAACACAGAAAGAATTTTTCAATTTGAGTCAATAGTTCCTGAGATTAGCGCGTTCAATCAACCAACCAAACAAACAAACAAACTCTTCAGCTTTATAATATTAGTATAGATGTACGGGACTGCCACCGCCTGTCTCTACCGTTGTAAGGTAATTTCACGTAGGTACCCGAATTTAGAAAGCTTTGAAAATACTCCGTTTCTCCTCATTGTTTTTAAGCGAGAGTGACATGACTGCGTAATGCCACGCATATGTTAACCAGGTTAAGATAAAAGTCAATACACATGATTTGCTAAAATATTCTTTTTTAAGTGATTGACAAAAAATAGAGTTAGAACCCGCGTCATTTGCAATACGGGCATTGTTCTATTATACTGCTCTGCCGTCAACACACGGTCTTGTAAACGTGCATTTTTATATTATTTTTTAAATAGTGTAAAATACTTAATGAAAAATGCATTATGGTTAGGTAATGGCAAAATGCAGTTTACAGCACGCAGACTACGTTAAAATGTTAAGTTTTCTTTCTCAATCAACTTGTGCTGTAGGTTTTACTACAAACAAAGATAAGATTGTTGACGCTTTTTGGTGGTTAGAAAAAGAATTTCGAAAAATCATGATCTTGAGGCGGGAATCGAACCCGCGTCCGCTGCTATCCGGGCAGGTGCCTGACCGCTCGGCCACCCAAGACACTAATTAACTAAGCTTCTTTTTCTAACCACCAAAAATCTTTGTACTAATTTTTATAACATTTATATAATGTTAAAATTAAAATCGAAAAGACTGTTGACGATTGAAGTTTGACGGGTTCGGGTAGTCTGAACTGAAGTGTCATTGTCAGTTAGCGCGCAGAGATGCCCACTGTTGGGCATAGGCCTCTCCCGAGGATCTCCAAACCGATCGGTCCTGCGCTGATTTTAATATGATGGTGGTAGCTATATAATAGCCAGGCGGACTTGCAAGAAGTCCTACCACCAACCAAACCGTGCACAAATTTGTCCCCCCTGTCCTTAAAAGGCCTTTGACCGTACCAAAATGATTGGTTCCATTCCCGCATTAAGACCATAATTTTGCGAACTAACCACCATATTCTTTGTACTCAAAATGATTTCTTCACTAGACCAAGGAACAGACAGAAAATATTGCGACCATACGGTCCGGTATGTGGTAAGTGGTCGCACGTAGCGGTTCTCAAGCCTCCTGACCATTGCTTTATGACCCCAACACTCACTTTTGCCGCTTTCACTGCACTTTGGTTATTGTAATCTATTCAAATTCGTTGTTTGCTCGAGGCTAACTGTCGAGAGGCGTCAATTACCTGACTTTAACGAGTACTTAGGCTCGAGTTAACCGCCTCCGTGTTCTGGTGGTTCGCCCAACGGAATGAAGATCCAGAGGTCCCGGGTTCGATCCCCAGGGGGTACAACTTTGTGCTCGGTTTGGTTGGTGGTAGGACTTCTTTGAAGTACGCCTGGCTAGCTACCACCATCTTTATCAAAATCTGTCGCCATAATAATAATGTTAACAGCATTATTGTGTTACGACAATTTGTGATAAGATAGCCAGCCCCTCTGTGGTTGAGGGTTCCAGGTGCTCGATTCCATCTTCAGCCCTTATCGCCACTTACCATCAGGTGAGATGAAGGGCAAGAGCTTCCCTGGCTAAGATAAAAAAAGAGTACACCAAAACGCAAAACAAGCGATAATATTACGGTTTTTGACATTTTATCGTATGGAAGAACTCTCAAAAACTGACGGTTAATGCTCGAGGCAGTTTTTGACAGTTCTTCCATACGATACGGTTTAATACTAATTTATAATCGCCCGTTTGATAAAGCGTTGGTGAACTCTAGCGTTAATGTCAAAACATTTCATTTAAATCAAGATCATAGACCCGGCAAGAATATCGACTAGTTTTGAATTGTAATTTTTTGCCATTAAGAACTCGTTACCTTAATTGAGTGCGTCTCTGAGTGCGGCAGTAAGTATGCTAGACTAGTAATACCGTGGCTATACCTCCCCTTCTGGACAATTGGCAAATGTATTCGAAAAATAATGTATGAAACTGACGTATTAATACTGAGAAAACAATATAGGTACTGATACACTTTTTAGGATTCAATGCCCAAAGGGTAAAACGGACGCTATTACGAAGACTCCGGTGTCCGTCCGTCTGTCCGTGTGTCAAAACGGCTGTATCTCACGAACCGTGATAGTTAGACAGTAGACATTTTAACAGATGATGTAATTCTGTTGTTGTTATAACAACAAATACTAATAAACAGAATAAGATAAATATTAAAGGGGGCTGCCATTCAACAGACATGATTTTTTTGCCGTTTTTTTTTTAAATAGGTAATGGTAGAGTTCTGTACGATAACGTCTCGCACTTGGTCGGTTTTTGTCTATCGTTATCGCACTAACTGCCGCACTCAGAGACGTCAATTAAATTTAATGAGTATTTAATGTCAAAAAATTTCATTCAAATCTAGACCGTAGATTCGGCAAGAATAGCGACTAGTTTTGAATTGTCATTTTTTGACGTTAAGTACTCATTAACGTTATTTGACGTCTCTGAGTGCGGCAGTTAGAGAAGTTTTATATTTGTTGCTTGCTGTCATAGGAATAATCTTATATTTTACCAAACTATAACTATTAAATTATGTGAAGATGAAGCCTTGCCTCCACGGCTCGTTCGTCTCAGAATCAATTACTAAATGAATGATAAAGGAAGATATTTTTTCAAAACACTCACCATTCTGATTTTATTAATTAACCACAACACTAAACCAGTCATATTCGTGTCCAAATATAAACAGATAAAACCACTGAACCGACGCCAAAGTTCTTATTGTGTAACAAATTGAAATAATATGCGAGTCGAAATAATAACAGAAGAAAAAAAACCACTGAAATGAACTTCTCTTTACGCCAAAGTTCTACAGACTAATTATAAATTACGTACGTATCAGTGATTATTAAAGGAAACACAATTAATTAAATCAAAGAAACAACCAGACTGCAATTTATTTGATAAGTACTGTGTAAGCATTTTACTACTGACTCGCTTTTCAGATATCTGACACTGTAGGTACACCGCCAACACGGCAGCCATTTTATGTTGATCTGCCACCGGAAGATGTCCGAAAATAATTTTAAATAAACTGTTTTTTTACTTGTGGTGACAGCTGAGCAGAATACAAATAAATGTCCAGGGGGCCTACCGCCTAACTCGATTGCTGATGATAGCTTTAAAGCAATGCATTGCTTACTTTACTTTACTATTAATTTAGCTAGCAACCATCTTAAATGATTAGGCGGTACGGATTTTCTTCCAAATTCATACAAAATCATTCGGTGATCATTCGTTCAAAGCTATCGCTGATAATTTAGGTACATTTGGTGCGAAATGACAGCATGACGTCATAAACTAAAGCTTTTGCTTTGGCAATCGAGATTTTGCTTAGGCGGTAGGCCCCCAGACGACCCCCATTTCTCCCGCTAGTGTCGTACAAGGCGACTAAGGGTTAACAGCGATGGGTAGGGCAGCAGCACCTCTTAAGCCTCCTAGTACCTACTATACTGACCTCCTAGTGCGTACTATACTACTATACTGGGGCGTTGACTTCGACCCTGCATAAATACGTATCTGATTGAGGTTCAAGTCCTGGGTCGCATTAAAAATTTTAATTTTAATTTATGTCTAATATATTTTAAAAATATTTTATTTTTCTGTTTATATTTTAAATTCATTGTTTGTTAATTTTAATGGCACATGTGGTGCTTATCTTTAAGTAATTGTAGCATTTACGTTAGTGTTATGTGTATTGTTACTATAATTGTTTTAGAGTTGCAATTGTTGATAAGCCAAATAAATTAATAAATAAATAGTGCTATTTACTAGACTATTTACTGAGACCTAAATAAATAAATAGTGCTATTAACTAGACCTAACCTAATTGGCGAAAATAATAAATATAATATTGCACATAGAAGAAAGAAAAAAAATATACAAAGTGTCAATAAAATAAACACAAAACTACAATTGGGCGGCCTTATAGCAATCTCTTCCAGGAGGAACTACTACGAGCTATTTTAGCAGGCCTTAAACAGGAAAACAATGTTTGTACTGTTCACCTTGGAATGCGTCATGGTACGGATCTCATCATCCGGGTCATCCGTACGGATCTAAGCGTTTTTGTTTAAGGCCTGTTTTGTAACTGCTCGGCTTAGACATTGTTTCTTAAAAGCTCATAGTAAGCCTCCAGGCTACTAATAGTTAAGGAATCATAGATAAGGAATAAAAAATGGGGGTGATGGAATTCTGCTCTGCAGTCACCACACGACATCTAGCAATCTTGTTGACACGTTAACGCTGTGTGTGATTTATAAAATAAATAATAATAAATAAATATTTTTACACTCACACCTATCACCTAGCCCAAAGTAAGTAGCCTAAGCACTTGTGTTATGGATACTAGATGACGGACATATTTTTAATATAATTACGTATACATATAATTGTTGCAAATATACTACATAAACATATACACAACCATGACTCGGAAACAAACATTTGTGGTCATCACAAAGTTTGCCCCCCCTACCAGGATTCGAACCCGGGACCTCTTGGCCAATACCCAGCAATCTGAGCATTCGACCAAGGCGGCCGTCATTTGTGGTGACGTGACGTAGTGTCCATTGTACATTAACACACTTAGATGGAGAGGTCAACCACCGCCGGCCCTAGATACTGCGTCCACTATATTTAGACCCCTGGGCGTTATCAGGCGATTGGCCAACGGGGGTCAATCAATCTGGTTTCGCTGTCACCTTTGACCAAGTTATCTGATCCAATCGTAATAATACCACTGTACCTATTTTGCTATGAAGGTTGAATACCTCTTTGTTCTATATTTCGCTTTTTTATCTGTGTTTCGTTTATCTATGGCTGAATTAATGTTGGCGCGTTTTTGGATGACGTCAGTCAAAGTTTTGATTCAATAGTGTTTGGCGCGCTTTCAATGGTGTCAGTCAGACTTAATTTTCAATAGATAAGAAATTGTTTGAGCAGAATATAATTCTCACCACCCCCATCTCTCCCGCGGGTGTTGTACAAGGGAACTAAGGTTACAGCAATGAATAATGGGTAGCAGCTTTCCTCTTATTAGGTGTGCCTAGCAATAATGCACTGCGATTTCCGTGCTCGATAAATGGCAATAGGCTCAGCACCTATTAGATGGGACTGAATTCACCTCTGCCTACCCCTTCGGGGATATAGGCGTGATTTATATATGTATGTTGAGTTTAGTTAAATTTGAAAAAAAAAATGATGCTCGAGGAAGGTGTTATGTCAAAAATAGAGATATTTCGATGCTAACAACTTTTTTCGTAAGCATTTTTTTGTAAAAACAAAAACGTATGTACCTAGTTTTTTATGTATAATTTTTAGTTTTACATAACCAAAAAATTATCAAAATTGGACTATGTTTACAGGGTAAACATTTTTATCTCTTTTTGTACTAAAATTTACAGCTTCACAATCCTCTCAAGCGATTTTTTGCGGTCGACTACCTAAGGATATTGCAAATGCAAAGATGAGGTAGCGAGGTCAGCGACCCCGATTACAGATTAAGCCGGAACGTGCCAAATTGACACAGATAATGCAATTTGTGTTGTACAGGGTAATCTACATTTGAAAAAGTCTGTTGTTTCAAAAGTAATTGAAATAAATAAAGAAAATAAATAAGGACGTTTATTTGCTCTTAACCACCTCAGTGGTCAAGGTTCGATCTCCAGGGGAGACAAATTTGTGGAGAGTACACAAGAAACTCGACTCGGAATCATGATAAGAAGAGGTTTTTTATGATAGAAACTAAAGAATGAAGAAGAGAAGTGAGATGAAGGGCCAAACCTTCATCTCACCTGTAGGCCTATTCCCTAACTTTTTTTGACAGTTGAAAGTGATGATCACCGAACTATTTACTTATCCATTACTACTTTACTATAATGCTATTGTGACACTTGTCCTGTGATAACAGCAATGTATTAGTAAATAGTTCGGTGATCATCACTTTCAACTGTCAAAAAAAGTTATGGCCTACTGATGGTTCGACAGTTGTAATTTTCACAGATGATGTATTTCTGTTGCCGCTTGAACAACAAATACTAATAAACAGAATAGAAAAAATATTTAAAGGGGGTTCCCGTACAGCAAACGTTTTTTTATCGATAATGGTACGGAACCTTTGGTGCGCGAGTCCGACTCGCACTTGACCGGTTTTTTTTTTAATTTTCGATTCCCGCATTAGTCAAGACTTTAATTTTTCGATATTTTTCTAACTACAATATTCTTAGTACAAATAATTATAAATAACTACATACATGCATAAATCACGCCTATATCCCCGAAGAGGTAGGCAGAGTCGAACTAGCACCCACATTTCGCCAATTATGTCAGGTCCCATGTAATAGGTGGCGAGCCTATTGCCATATATCGGACACAAAAGTGTCGCAGTTCATTGCTAGGTGGTATAAGAGGAACGCTGCTGCCCATTCCTCATCACTGATTTATCCCTAGTCGCCTTATACGACACCCACGGGAGAGATTTGGGGCGGTGACAATTGTATTCTACTCTGCCGTCACCACACGGCACACTACATTAAATGTCTCAAGGCACTTTTTAGTGCCTAATTTTGTGTTTCGAAATAGGTATATCAAATAGTGACAGATATTGGTGCTTTAGGACCCGAACTCCTAACACCGTTCTGTTACAATTGTATAAATAATGTTTGTTAGGTAATACGATATGCAATTGTTTATGGAACAAATGAGTTCGACTAAGTACTCATGGCTACTTACTTACATTACTAGATTCGTGACTGAGTTGGACTTACGCAGCGCCGGAACTCGAAACGGGTTTTGTGCGAACAAAAAACTCATAATCTACTCGCATAAATGTCGACCGGTCTGTCTGTATGTACGCTTGCTTTCTGTGTTTACGAATCCATTCGTCCAATGCCATAGAACAAGCACAAGTTCTTACGTAAGTATTGCTAAGAAATCTCCATTGAAATTAATGAAATTGTTACAACATTCATCATAAATTACGTCTCTCCCCGAATTACAGCCTATTTTATTTATTACATGGGACCTAATCACTAACACAATTGGCGAAACGTGGGTGTTAGTTTAATGCACCTCTGCCTACTTCTTCGGCGATGAAACAGTGTGAATGATTTATTTTATTTATTAGGCACACCAACAACATATACATTAAACATTCGCTATAACAGTTTTTCTTATGTAGTAGACCTGATATACATGTCAATTACAGGTGAGCACATCATTCTTTGTTTTGAGCATTTAAGAAATAGTAATAGTAATCTAATTAACAGAGTTTAAGCAACATGAGTTGATTCAGTGAACTGTATAATTTTATTTTTGAACATATTATGGCTGTCGTGGAATATGTCTAAGTCGTCTGTATTTTGCTTTGAAGAGTGTTGTACTCTGTTAAAATTCTATTCATTGGAGATTGAAGTCCAAGATTTGTTCTGGAAGGAGGTCTTGCAAAGACTTTATTAATTTTATACCTTGGGTATCTATGAGGTACCGAGAGAGAAATGCGTTGAAGTAGGCTACAGCACCGGACCTGACCATTCACAAGCTTATGGAGGAAACACATACCCAATAAGCCTGCGGTTGCGATTTATGTATGTAAAAATATATTGAGTGTTCTTTTTGTTGGATTACTAAAAAAATAAATATTCACTGGTACACAGGGCCCATGTAATAGGTGGCGAGCCTATTGCCATGTATCGGGCACCTAAATCGCAGTCTATTAACGCTATTACCCTATAGCTGTCTTTACCCTTATGTTACTTAAACTAAGAAAGCGAATACACTATTTACAATTGCTTTAATAGAATAAAGCCGTGTGGTGACGGCAGAGTAGAATACAATTGTCACCACCCCAAATCTCTCCCGTGGGTGTCGTACAAGGCGACTAAGGATAAATCAGTGATGAGGAATGGGCAGCAGCGTTCCTCTTGTACTCCTTGTACTTGTTAGCTATATACCTACTGCGACTTTTGTGCCCGATAAATGGCAATAGGCTCGCCACCTATTACATGGGACTTGACATAATTGCCGAAACGTGGATGCTAGTTCACCTCTGCCTATCCCTTCGGGGATATAGGCGTGATTTATGTATGTATGTATGTATTAATATAATAAAAACACGTTATAAACATATTATGCAAAAATCGAATCGAAAAACAAAAACGTAAACAGCTCTTCTATCAACGAACAAAAAGAATACCTTCTTTCTTTCATAGACGCGCGGAATAAAATAGGTAGAATTCACCACACCTTAGTTGCCTTGTACGAAACCCGCGGGAGAGATGGGGGTGGTGATAATTGTATTATCAATTAAAGGGGTTTGGATGCCTGGATGACGTCTGACCAATATGAATGGTAGAGGAAACATACTGCGCCGACCCTCAAACTGGGAATAGGGTATGGAGATGACGAAGTCCCAATAATTTTAATAATTTTAATCGAGAACTGTAAGCAACAGATTTAAGACCGGACCAAAATATATTATCTCGAGTCCTGTGTGTTTCGGAAGGCACGTTAAAGGGCCTGCGTGGTGGGTTGTGGCCCGTTCTACACTACAATCAGTCTTTCAGTACGAATAGGTCTCTAATCTGTGTAGAGTTAGATATAAGACAGATAGATTTGATACAAGATGTCGGCTCGGAATAGATAAACTATAAACTTGAGATAATCCACTTGTTTTGGTTGGAGAAAATGGCTATAGGTTACGGCAACCATATGTGAGTGAACCAAGAATAAAGCTAAAAGGAAAGATCTTCAACATAAATACGTAAATCACGCCTATATCCCCGAAGGGGTAGGCAGAGTTGAACTAGCACCCACGTTTCGCCACATATGGCAGGTCCCATGTAATAGGTGGCGGGCCTATTGCCATTTATCGGGCACAAAAGTCGCAGTACATTGCTAGGTGGTATAAGAGGAACGCTGCTGTCCATCCTCATCACTGATTTATCCTTAGTCGCCTTGTACGACACCCACGGGTGGGATTTGGGGTGGTGACAATTGTAATCTACTCTGCCGTCACCACACGGATCTTCAAGTCTGATATATTATACCTACCTAAGGCTAGCTCTGATATAAGATAGGCTCGCCACCTACGTGAAACATAGGTGACGAATGAGTGCCTACCCCTTCGGGGCTTAAATAGTCGTCATTTAAGTATGTATATATTTTTTATGTTAATTAATGTTTATTTATGAACCAATAGTATTAAAATAAACGATTAAATCGACGATAAGACTTTGGAAAAACTATGAATATTCCGCGATCATAACGGTTAAATAAAGTAGGGGCATAAATAAACAGTAATACCGTTATATTAACTTCGCGCGATGTGTACAAGATTGCTTGAATAGTCGATATAAAATTATGTGTTTTTGCTTTTAAACGTTTTCAATAATCATTTAAACTGGTACTTATCGATATTATAAGTAATAAGATCCATATTACGTAGTTGTTAAGTATGTACATTCTTCTTCTCCCTGCCCTGTTCCCAGTCCATCTGGGGTCGGCGCAGTATGTTTCCTCTTCCATTCATATGTCAGACGTCATCAAGCCATCCACTCCCTTTTGATTCATGTCATCCATCCCACCGTAAAGGTGCTAGTGACGAATGAATGTATAGAAAAGAGACGGAACGGACCATGTCGAGAGATCGATAAACGGAGAGTGATTGGAATGACAACATTCCAATCCATACTACTCAAGGTTTTATGCTCGTGCAAATACTGAGAGGTGCCTGATAGTGCAGTGGTTTAGCGCGCTTGCGTAAAATAAGCAATATTGGCTTAGGCCAGTCATCGGATGGGTGGCCAAAAATGTATTGTCAGCACGAGGCACTGCTTCGTGCTTCGGAAGGCATGTTAAGCCGGAGGTCCCGGCTGCATCTGCAGTCGTTAATACCCACCAACCCGCACTGGGCCAGCGTGGTGGGTTAAGGCCCTTCTCCCTATATACCTATCCATCCATAGAGAAAGATTGTGCCCTAGCAGTGGGGACATAAAGGGCTGGTGATGATGATGATGATGTATAAAATTAAAAATACTTCTAAAAACATAGTTAAAATTTTATTTTTATTCATCAATACATTTTAAATGTTTAATTTAAAAGTACTGTTTACTAATTTCTTCTGTTTACACGAAAAAATGTGTCAGTTAACTCTTTTTGGTCAAGATTAACTGAATGCGAAATTGCGGACAGCGTATTCTATACAGTCCTAGATAATAATTTATCTATTTCCACCTAGCAAGACACGTTTAAGACGATTTGAAAAATAACAGATTCAGAATTAATAATCACATTATTCATAAAACCAAACCATTTTACTTCCAAAAAAAACATGAATACTCACATCTGTGGAAGGACGTTACGGTTGCTTTTTTTTTTAAAAAAGAAACAATGACCAACCTTGGTCAGAGAAAAAAACGAAATAAAACGACAAACTTTTTAAATTTGAACGCGCGAACGAAACGCGCGAGCCACACGATTCTGTCGACGCGACTGACCGCGAATCGTGAGAAAAATGCAACTAGAGTTCGCTCCACGAAAGATGTCCCTTAGCTTAAACCTTAAGCTCTTTGCAATAAGAGCGAAAATAATATTATCGGATGGACTTCTTTTGTGGAGCGAACTCTATGTGGTGACTGCTAATCTGTGGCCTCCGTAAGCAACATGACCAAGTTGAAAAGTTAAAAACTGTGCGACTCGACAATGATTTGTTGAGGCATTTCGAATTGGCAGCGCTATGCGGTTGATGATTAATTCTTCTTCACTTTTTGTGTTCACTGTTTTGCTAGCTGTACTAGAATGGTAATAAAAAGTTGGTCAGATTGTAAATTATTTGTACTTTACCTTCAAGGTATTGTGAATTTTTAAATATATGAAATAATCTAATAAGAAAATATCATCAGTATGTCAAAATGTTGTTGTTGATTTGTGCGATTAACATGATCCAGGTAAACAGGTATTCTAAATAATCTAGTATTGTGAGATAGACAGCTAGCTAACTTGAACATGAACAGTAATTAGGCGTGGGAGGACCTTTGTACTTCTTGTTATACCTATATCTTCGTTCGGTGCATTAGGATCATTGTTTGTATAGTTTAAGTCGCAGACAGATAGTAAAATCTGCCACTTCTTAATATATTCCGAAACACTGTCAATTTCATTACCTGTCAAAATCTGTTATTAATAAAAATATTCTTTCAATTACCAAGAAGAAAGAGTCACTAGCAGTCACACCTATCATCTAGCTTCAGCCAGGTTCTAGTTCATTAGTGTTGCCGCAGCAACAAGATGGGCCGTCCGGCGAAGAACTTAAGGTCGACATTTGCTAGACTACGCGTGCGGCCAATCGCGCGTCAACGTACATCGAGTGGGGAGAACGGCATCTACTTCATTACTTACTTACAACTAAAGAGACCTACTGTGCAAAATACTATTCTAATTTTAACTGTAACCTAATTTCAAGTAAAGTTTTAATTACCTAAACTATCTACTTTATTCTCTTGTTCGCCTAATCCTGAACAATTAGTAACTTTAGGACTTTTGTTATGAATATTACCTACATGTATAATTAAATGATAATAAAATGCAGCTGTTAGCAAGATAGTTTAGTTTCCCCGTCTAGGCAGGTCTTGTAAGGACCAACTCTTAGATTTGACAACGTGTCATTTGATCTTAACGATTGAGGAAAAAGATGTGTGTACGTAAGCAATTAGGAATCGAGTCATATTACGTCAGTGAGTACACCTGAGGAGGTCAATATAGCGCAGTCAGAGTTACCTATATTATGCAATGTTTATAATAATACATACGTACATAAATCACGCCTATATCTCCGAAGGGGTAGGCAGAGGTGAACCAGCACCCGCGTTTCGCCAATTATGTCAAGTCCCATGTAATAGGTGGCGAGCCTATTGCCATTTATCGGGCACAAAAGTCGCAGTACATTGCTAGGTTGTACGAGTATAAGAGGAACGCTGGTGCTCATTCCTCATCGCTGATTTATCCTTAGTCGCCTTGTACGACACCCACGGGAGAGATGGGGGTGGTGACAATTGTATTCTACTCTGCCGTCACCATACGGCGTTTATAATAAGTGAGCTATAATTTATATAATGTTAATGCTAAGCAATGTTTGCTGTTTCTTTTTATACATTCATTCATCATTCCTTTACGGTGTGATGGATGATATGAATCAAAAGGGAGTGGATGGCTTGATGACGTCTGACCGATGTGAATGGAAGAGGAAACATACTGCGCCGACCCCAGATAGACTGGGAACAGGGGAGGGAGAAGAAGAAGCTAAGCAATGTTTGCTTGCACGCCTACCAATCCGCACTGGGCCAGCGTGGTAGTGTATAGCCCATCATCATCATAAATCATAGGTTTTCCATACCAAATCTGACAGGTATTGTCCACTTAACTTTATAAGCAGTGCTCAAGATTTGAGTAAATTTTATTTAAAAAAAACAAGAAATTAGACACACACATACTTGACATGGTCCTTCGAGCCATCATCATCATTCAACAGCCCTTTAATGTCCCCACTGCTGGGGCAAGGGCCTTCCCTATGGATGGAAGAATATAGGGAGATTGGGCCATAAACCACCACGCTGGCCCAGTGCGGGTTGGTGGGTATTATCGACTGCAGATGCAGCCGGGACCACCGGCTTAACGTGCCTTCCGAAGCACACAGCACAGCGCCTTAGCGAACATTGCTTAGTTTACGTAATCGCATGCAAAGCGCGCTATGCCACTTCGGTTATAGCCCATTCTCCCTATATTGTTCCATGCAAGAGTACCCGAAACCGACGGGCATGCATGAAGACAAGCGAAAGAAGTATGTAAGGATCGTAGCAAGTGGAAAGAAATGATCTCTGCCTACCCCTGTGGGAGAAAGGCGTGATATTATATGTATGTATGTTACATACGTAGGGAAGGCCTGTGCTTCAGCAGTGGGGACATTAAAATGCTGGTGATGATGTAGCTAACATAACAAAGCCACAAAACAATTTTTTGTGGCTAGGTGGCGAGCCTATTGCCATTTATCGGGCACTAAAGTCGCAGTACCTACTTGTTGGTATAAATAAGAGGAACGCTGCTGCCCATTCCTCATCACTGATTTATCCTTAGTCGCCTTGTACGACACCCACGGGAGAGATTTGGGGTGGTGACAATTGTATTCTGCTCTGTCGTCACCGAACCTTCGAACTTTTTCTAACCAAAAATTTCTTTGTGGCTATGTTAGTAGGTCACAAGGAATAGGGGCGGCCTTTTGTCTACCACTGGGAACGTTGTGCGATGCGAATGCGTGTCGAAATGCGACATCATTTAAATTAGCGGATGCTGCATGCGCTTTTGTTCTTTATCTGGTTACGGATCGCGAATCTGATAGCATCGCTGATGTGACGCCATGTTTAAAATTGCGACATGCAATATGACTCGGTTTTTAAGGTGTGAGGTAGAGTGAAGCATTTGGCGATTTGGACGTGATTTGAACATTAAGATTTGGTCATTCCTGGCGGCCTACCGCCTAACTCGATTGCTAAAGCAAAAGCTATAGTTTATGACGTCATTTCGCACCAAATGTACCTAAACTATTAGCGATAGCTTTGAACGAATGATCACCGAATGATTTTGTATGAATTTGGCACAAAATCCGTGCCGCCTCAAAATTCAGGATGGCTGCTATAGCCGTAAGCAGTGCATTGATTTCAAGCTATCATCAGCAATCGAGTTAGGCGGTAGGCCCCCTGGTAATGGACATTCTGGGATAAGGACTTATTGGTGGGCTTGGACATTCTGGTATTACGAAAATATTGGAGCATTTACATTCTGGGATAAAAAAAATATTGGGGCATGGACTTTCTGGGATTAGGTCATATTATATTTGGGGCACCGTGGACATTCGTGGATAAGGACATACTGGGGCTGGTCATTCTGGGATAAAGACACACATTGGGGCTTGCACATTTTAGGATTTATTTGCACGTTCTGCGTAATGGGTTTTCCGGGGCATGGGCATTTTGGGATTTTCAACGACCTGTGATTTATTCATCCCGGCTTATCCACATTTTGAAATTTAGACGTTCTGGGATACCTATTAAGATTTGATGCCGCACTCAGAGACGTCAATTAACTTTAATGTGTATTTAATGTCAAAAATTTTCATTCAAATCTAGACCTAAGACCCGGCAAGAATAGCGACTAGTTTTCAATTCAGTTTCAGTTTTCAATTGTCATTTTTTGACGTTAAGTACTCATTTACGTTATTTGACGTCTCTGAGTGCGGCAGTTGGTCTTTCTCGATAATGTGACATTCTGGGGTTTGACATTTTAGCAGTCCGAAGGTCCGAAGAGACCTCGATATCTTCTCTTTCTTCTTAAGTTTTAGAGAGTCCATGCAATCTGTGTTACCTTCCGCTATTGGGGGAATTAGCGGTGTAAGATAATTTGTTGTGAATATTATTGTATGTAAATTAATTTGTCACACTTGACCATAAAGTGGTAGTTTCCGCTCGCTACGCGTACGAAAAATCCCACTTCATGGTCAGGGGGTGACTATGATCTATGATCTTACCTCGGGCGATAAACAAGGCCTAAGTTCGTATATATATTGATCGCCCTCGCCTCCTTAGAAGTCAAATTCTTGCGATCTGAGACATTCATTGTTTTATCGCTCTTGGTACAAGGTGTTTGGTACATGGTATATCAAGCCGGCACCTACCCATGCTAACATAGTTATTATGGTAATAGTAAAAATTCTAAATTCTAAAAGTATTTTTAAATTTTTTCATACATTTTGTTTTTCTGATCGAACAATTTGTATGGAGAATAAAAATTTTTTTTTTACAATTTTTTTTTATATCGCCATAGTATTTATATGACTATGTTAGCACGGGTAGGTGCCGGCTTGATATACCAATGTACCAAACACCTTGTATAATCTACTATTAGCTAAACGTGCATTGCTCATAATGTCACACCTATGTAAAGGTACCACATTTTACAACTAAAGGTTTCTTTCTGATTCAACAAACAAACAACACAATATGACTCAGATTTTTTATTTCACTAAATACTAATCATAGACTCTCTTCTCAGTTCCTCTTCCTCTCTGGTGATCTGGTCCAGGGTCATCAGCTCAGGCTTGGGAGACCCTCGGTATACCTCGTACTTTCCTTCAAGTGATGACTTCCCACAGATCACTATCAGGGGATATCCGATTCTGGAAGAAACATCTTCATCATCACTATTTCGATTTTAATTTGAACATTATACAAATATTAGTAAAATGAGTACAATATTGAGGAGCTCGCTAGCGGAGTGGCATAGCGCGCTTGGCCTGCCATTGCGTAAACTAAGCAATGTTCACTAAGGCCGGTCATTGGATGGGTAAAAATTTATTATCTCGAATTCCTCCGTAATTCACTTTTATGAACGGCCAAAGCGTGTCCAGAAAGGCTCGTATGGCTGTTCACAATGGAGTGCTGGTCCCGACATTAGTGTATGGAGTCAAAAGTCGCAGTAGGTACATTGCTAGGTGGTATAAGAAGAACGCTGCTGCCCATTCCTCATCGCTGATTTATCCTTAGTCGCCTTGTACGACACCCACGGGAGAGATTTGGGGTGGTGACGATTGTATTCTACTCTGCCGTTACCACACGGCGAACATTGATATAATCTTGAAATTCATATCGAATGGTTTGTATAAAACAACTTAGCAACAACTGTAAATGACTGTTTGTTTTCCGAACAAATAAATAAAATAAAAAATAAATAATTGCGATCCGGCGCGTAGGACCATGTACCAACCTGTCCGCCATCAGGAGCCTCTTGCCGATGGTGAGCTCGTGCCTGTCGTCCACTAGGGCTTCGCCCCCCGAGGCCGCGTCCAGGGCCTCGTACACCTCGCGCGCCCTGTCCCAGCAGTGGGCTTGCCACTCCTTGGAGCCCTCCTACACGACGTGGGAATGTACATACATACATACATAAATCACGCCTATATCCCCGAAGGGGTAGGCAGAGGTGAACTAGCACCCACGTTTCGCCAATTATGTTAGGTCCCATGTAATAGGTGGCGAGCCTATTGCCATTTATCGGGCACAAAAGTCGCAGTACATTGCTATTGCTAGGTGGTATAAGAGGAACGCTGCTGCCCATTCCACATCACTGACTTATCCTTAGTCGCCTTGTACGACACCCACGGGAGAGATTTGGGGTGGTGACAATTGTATTCTACTCTGCCGTCACCACACGGCTTAGTACATGTCGTGGCCAAATCGTAGAATTGATCACTCCATGATGTGGCCGGCCATTTCATGAAATGGTGGCATTTCTTGAAAAGGCCAACTAAAACTGGCCATATCATGATAATGGTCTGGCCAGGTCAATGAATAAACAACGTTTAACGACATGAACAGCTAAACGCACGGCTATTTCACGATATGGCCAAACATTATTAATCATATCGTAAAATAGCTACATTAACCACCGTAAGAGGCGCTTATTTCGATTTGTTTTTGTGATGCATCATGGCGGCGGACAATTATCCTAATAAACAAACTATTAGTAATGTTGTAATGGAAGATAAAAGTGAAGTGAAATGTCATTACGACACCAAATTACTAGAATTTTACGTTTTAAGTCACTCAAAAAACGAGCGCAATGTAAAAATACAAAACATTAACTACATTAATGATATGGCCAAACGTGGATGGACATATCATCAAACGTTGACGTTTCAACGAAATGGTCAGTTTTAGCTGGCCACTTCATGAAATGCAACCATTTCATGAAATGGTCGGCCACATCATGAAGTGATCAATTCTACGATTTGGCCACGACATACATACAACATACATACATAAATAAATCACGCCTATATCCTCGAAGGGGCACGCAGGGGTGAATCAAAACCCACGCTTCGTCATGTTATAGGTTGCGATGTGAGCCTATTGCCATTTATCGGGCACGGAAATCGCTGTGCGGCTAGGGGACCTTTGCTGATAACTGTATTCTCTACCATGATGGGGGGTGATGATAATTATATTCTCTATTGGAACAGTACGAGAAAGTTATACAGCAGTGGTGTCGCCACAAGTTATTTATTGAGAGTTAAAGAAGTAAGTGACATATAAGACATAATATAAAAAATATTTTTATTTATTTATTTACTGAAGTCAACAGCATGAATATAACAATTTACACACATACATAAATCACGCCTATATCCCAGAAGGGGTAGGCAGAGGTGAACTAGCACCCGCATTTATATAATAATATATAACAATAGCATATAACAATTTATACACATATAATTTAAACCACGCCGCGTGGTGACGGCAGAGTAGAATACAATTGTCACCACCCCAAATCTTTCCCGTGGGTGTCGTACAAGGCGACTAAGGATAAATCTAACTATGATTAGGAATGGGCAGCAGCGTTCCTCTTATACCACCCAGGCTAGCAATGTACTGCGACTTTTGTGCTCGATAAATGGCAATAGGCTCGCCACCTATTACATGGGACTTGACATATTTGGCGAAACGTGGGTGCTAGTTCACCTCTGCCTACCCCTTCGGGGATATAGGCGTGATTTATGTATGTATGTATGTATGCTCATCACGAAATTTGTCTGACTTTAAACCTGGAACTATCCTTGAGGAAATTCCTTTCATTCCTGATGGTCTACCTGAAGTTCCTTTCATGCCTCATGGTCCCCCTGAGGTTCCTTTCATTCCTGATGGTCCACCTGAGGTTCCTTTCATTCCCGATGGTCCACCTGAGGTTCTATTCATTCCTGATGATCTACCTGAGGTTCCTTTCATTCTCGACGGTCTACCTGAGGTTCCTGTATTTCCTGATGGTCTACTTGAGGTTCCTTTCATTCCCGATGGTCTACCTTAGGTTCCTTTCATTCTCGACGGTCCACCTGAGGTTCCTCTCATTCCTGATGGTCTACCTCCAGCTCACCTTGGGTCCGATGACGATGGCGCTGTAGGGGGCGATCGCTCGAGGCCACCGCAGCGACGTATCGCTGGACAGGACCTCCAGGCTGGCAGCCAGGAGTCTGGGGACCAGAACAGGCCAGCGTTGAAGCCATCATCACCATCATCATCACTACCAGACCTGGCTTTAATGGCGTCAACAAGGATGCTGCAACATCATCGCTTTTATGTTTTTGGTTTGAAAACGAAACATGCATTGGTTGGTTTCTAAACGTTGTTTTTTTTAAAAAAAATTGGCTTAACGTTCCTGGATACAAGTCCTTTAGGAACTGTCTTTGTATACTTTCGTTTACTTTTCTTAATTTTGAATGAATGATGAATGAATTAAAATAATGTATGAACTGAATGAATGATCTTAATGCATGAAATGAATTTTACATTAAAATATGGGTGAAACGCATTTTAACGCATCTAAGGAGTGCTTGACGCGAGTCAAATGGTAACAGTTCATGACGGTGACCGATGAGTGACCGCTGAGGTGAAAACCACTATAAAATTCTCAACGTCAAACACGGCACAACACTTTTATTAAAATGATTCTTCATAATTGAACATCAACACGGATCCTTATGCATCAAAATACCACTTTTACAACACAAAGTCCACTGTGAAACAATTTTGAATGATTGAAATAAAAATTTGACTGACGCCATTGAAAGCCCGCCAAGCAATCCCTAAACGTTGTCCTTGTGTCAATTGTCAAATAACGATAATGAGTACTTAATGTCAAAAAATGACAATTCAAAACTAGTGCCGTGTGGTGACGGCAGAGTAGAATACAATTGTCACCACCCCAAATCTCTCCCGTGGGTGTCGTACAAGGCGACTAAGGATAAATCAGTGATGAGGAATGGGCAGTAGCGTTCCTCTTATACCTACCACCTAGCAAAGTACTGCGACTTTTGTGCCCGATAAATGGCAATAGACTCGCCACCTATTACATGGGACCTAGTATAATTGGCGAAGCGTGGGTGCTAGTTCACCTCTGCCTACCCCTTCGGGGATATAGGCGTGAATTATGTATGTATGTATGCAAAACTAGTCGCTATTTTTGCCGGGTCTATGGTCTAGATTTAAATGAGATTTTTTGACATTAAGTACTCATTAAAGTTATTTGACGTCTCTGAGTGCGGCAGTAAGTGTTTAGGTGACAACTGTAGCTGTCTCTCACTATTATTGATTAATTTTATTTGTACGTACAATAAAGAATTATCATCATGATGACGACAACACAAAGAAAAGTGGACATGCATGAACAATAGGCGGCCTTATTGCTATAAGCAATCTCTTCCAGGCAACCATGGTAATAGAATAATAGAAAATATATAAAAATCAGAAGGGCAACGAAATAATAAATAAATACAAAACTGTGGTAGGTTACTATAATGCTGGCTGTAATCTTTTTACGAATCCATGTCACTATCTGTTAGATGGATAGTTTTATGTCACTTGTTTTAATGTTTTGATTTTGTGCTGTGTAATTCTGCTATAATATACTTTATTTAATTAAAAGATGGTTGTTATTTTTATTCCCAAAGGATATATTTACGAGAAAAACTAATAAATAAAATACATTAAGTATAGACTCTTTGTGCTAGGATGCTGCATATAATTACGGTGTAATCTTTTATTTTATTTCAAGAAATAACCAACATCATCATGCTAATTAAGATGCTACAGAATAATCACCCTCATCATCATCACCAGCCCTTTAATGTCCCCACTGCTGGGGCAATGGCCTTCCCTATACATGGAAGAATATATGAGAATGGGCCATAACCCACCACGCTGGCCCAGTGGGTTGGTGGGTGTTAACGACTGTAGATGCAGGCGGGACCAACGGCTTAACGTGCCTTCCGAAGCACGGAGGAAAGAGAGATAATAAATTTTTAGTCATCCATCCAAGACCAGCCTTAGCGAACATTGCTTAGTTTATGCAATCGCAGGCCAAGCGCGTTATGTCACTGCGCTAGCGAGCTCCTCCAGGTGAGGAACATACTTTTACATACTGGACCACACTCTACTTCCTACTTGACATTGTGCGAAAATGTCGTTTTCCGAAAGTGGCTTTCTGAGAATGTGACGTTCTGAGAAAGTGACGTTCTGCGAAAGTGAGGTTCTGCGAAGCGAGTTTTAGCTATAGTGACATATTGCGAAAGTGACGTTTAGCGAAAGTGACATTCTGCGAATGTGACGTATTGCGAAAGTGACATTCTGCGAAAGTGAATTTTTCAAGTCGAGACCGACCTGGTGATCCCGATGCCGTAGCAGGACATGACGAGGGGCAACTGGCCGCCCGTCGCCGGCACGAAGTGCGCCCCTAGGGGGGCGCTGTACCGGGTGCCCAGGACGAAAGTGTGGCCCACCTGAAAGCGGAGCCCTAGGTCTTTATACGGGAAGATGGTTTTATTCTTCGTCTCCCTGTTTTTCACTTCTCATGCTCTCAAAGTGCTTATTTGTGCAGGATATAGACTACACAAAATAGAATTATCTGCACAAGTGAATTAACGTATCTAGTCATAAATGTATCTATAATAAGGCAAAGAGAATGAGCCCTACAGCCAAACACAAGATAAAAATAATAAAGCGGTTTTTGGAAAGCGTAAATTCTTAAACCAACGTCTTGGTTGATATAAATAGGCATCTGCCCGGATTTCATAGGGCACGGGTTCGATTCCCGTATATAATTTTTGGAACTTTTTCTAAGCAAAATTTGGGCCTGTTTCACAATCGACGGGTCAGTTCTGGATAGCATACTTGGCAGTTAAATTGACATATATTTCATGTTACAACTTACAACTGGTCAACTGTCAAATGATGTGCCAAGTAAGCTATTCCGAACTTACCCGTCGATTGTGAAACAGGCTGCCGCACTCAGAGACGTCAAATAACGATAATGAGTCCTTAACGTAACAAAAAATGACAATTTAAAACTAGTCTCTATTCTTGCCGGGTCTATGGTCTAGATTTGAATGAAAATTTTTGACATTAAATATTCATTAAAGTTAATTGACGTCTCTGAGTGCGGCTGTTAATTTCTAAAAATTACAATTCGAAAGTTCAAAACTATAGTCACTAATCTAGCCGGGTCTATGGTCTAGCTAGATTAAAATTAAAACTATTGACATTAAATAAGTACTTATTAAAGTTAATTGACGTCTCTGAGTGCGGCAGTAAGTGTTTGATTTGGTTTGTCCCTATTCGGCCTCACCTCAACACTGCTCAGTCTCCCCGTCTCCCTCCCGCACCGTACACACGGCGCAGTACTACCCGGTCGCGCGATCGCCGCGTGCGAGCAGGACGGGCATACGTCGATCGCGTCCTCCCCAGAGGGGGCGGGCAGCTGCCACTCGTGCGACAGCGAACCGCCCATGGCGCCCGAGGGGGCCTCCACTGACACACAATCATCATCATCATCACAATCATCATCATCATCATCACCAGTACTTTAATGTTCCCATGGATGGAAGAATAGGTACAATGAGAAATGGGCCACAATTGACAACATTTCATTTCATTCCACTGAAATACAATCATCACCACCATCATCATCATCATCATCACCAGTACTTTAATGTTCCCATGGATGGAAGAATAGGTACAATGAGAAATGGGCCACAATTGACAACATTTCATTTCATTCCACTGAAATACAATCATCACCACCATCATCATCATCATCATCACCAGTACTTTAATGTTCCCATGGATGGAAGAATAGGTACAATGAGAAATGGGCCACAATTGACAACATTTCATTTCATTCCACTGAAATACAATCATCACCACCATCATCATCATCATCATCACCAGTACTTTAATGTTCCCATGGATGGAAGAATAGGTACAATGAGAAATGGGCCACAATTGACAACATTTCATTTCATTCCACTGAAATACAATCATCACCACCATCATCATCATCATCATCACCAGTACTTTAATGTTCCCATGGATGGAAGAATAGGTACAATGAGAAATGGGCCACAATTGACAACATTTCATTTCATTCCACTGAAATACAATCATCACCATCATCATCATCATCATCACCAGCCCTTTAATGTCCCCACTGCTGGGGCACGGGCCTTCCCTATGGATGGAACAATATAGGGAGATTGGGCCATAACCCACCATGCTGGCCCAGTGCGGGTTGGTGGGTACTAACGACTGCAGATGCAGCCGGGACCCACGGCTTAACGTGCCTTCCGAAGCACGGAGGAACTCAAGATAATAAATTTTTGGTCACCCATCCAATGACCGGCCTCAGCGAAATTGCTTATTACTAACTAATACATCTGTGTCAAATACTTGTGATCTGAGAGATTCTTTGTTCTATCGAAGGTGTAACAGAGAGGTGTAGTCATATTTAAAGGGGTTATTCGGGTCATCATACAGAACCACTTTCGCTAAGGGACCAAAATCGAAATCTCAAAAAAAATAAACACTCCCCCATACGAACTGGGGGCCTACCGCCTAACTCGATTGCTAAAGCAAAAGCTATAGTTTATGACGTCATGCTGTCATATCGTACTCGATGTACCTAAACTATTAGCGATAGCTTTGAACGAATGATCACCGAATGATTTTGTATGAATTTGGCACAAAATCCGTGCCGCCTCAAAATTCAGGATGGCTGCTGTAGCCGTAAGCAGTGCATTGATTTAAAGCTATCATCAGAAATCGAGTTAGGCGGTAGGCCCCCTGGTGTCAGATGGTTCTCGGTTTAGTATGGGGAAGTGATTTTGATTCCGAGATTTCCTAGCGAAAGTTGTTCAGTTTGATGGCGCGAATAACCCCTTTAAATATGACTACACCTCTCTGTTATACCGACGCAGTGGGGACGTTAAGGGATGATGACGAAGAATATTACCAAAATTAGTTAATCATAATAAATGGCCGCGTGGCATTGAACTACTATTACTAGCGTACCGCGTGGTGACGGAATACAATTGTCACCATCCCAAATCTCTCCCGTGGGTGTCGTACAAGGCGACTAGGGATGAATGACTGATGAGGATGGGCAGCAGCGTTCCTCTTATATCACCTAGCAATGTACTGCGACTTTTGTGCCCGATAAATGGCAATAGGCTCGTCACCTATTACATGGGATCTAGCATAATTGGCGAAGCGTGGGTGCTAGTTCACCACTGCCTACCCCTTCGGGGATATTGGCGTGAATTTAATTATTATTACTTAACAACTTAATAGGTACATGTCAATCAGCCATAAGTGCAATGAAGAGTACAAAGATTTTGGTGGTTAGAAAAAGTTCGAAAATTCATAGTCTCTTGATGCGGGAATCGAACCCGCGCCCACTGCAATCCGGGCAGGTGCCTAAACCGCTCGACCAACCGAGACACTAATTTTTCAAACTTTTTCTAACCACCGAAATCTTTGTACTAATGTTTCTAACATGTATATAGATTGAAATAAAAATCGAATAGAGTTTCAAATGTTACCTCTCCGAACAGGCAAGCCTAGCCGTCGGAATAGCCGGCGGTACTGGAGCGCTACGCGCTTGTACAGTCCCTCGGCGCAGTCCCCATCTTGGTGCGCCCCGTACGCGTCCATCATGGCGAAGCCCCGCGCCCGCATCAGCCCGTGCTTCGGACGGGACTCGTCGCGGTGTTTCTCGTTTATCTGCCGAAGCAGAATATGAGAATTACCTAACCATCATCATCGCCGTGTGGTGACGGCAGAGTAGAATACAATCGTCACCACCCCAAATCTTTCCCGTGGGTGTCGTACAAGGCGACTAAGGATAAATCAGCGATGAGGAATGGGTAGCAGCGTTCCTCTTATACCACCTAGCAATAGCAATGTACTGCTACTTTTGTGCCCGATAAATGGCAATAGGCTCACCACTATTACATGGGACCTAACTTAATTGGCGGAAAGTAGGTGCTTGTTCACCTGTGCCTACCCCTTTGGGGATATAGGCGTGATTTATGTATCTATTACAAGAAATTTTATACCTAAACATTTAAGAGTTACCACCCCCTTTGAAACCGTGTGTCGTAATAAGCCAAACATCGCACAGATCTAATAGAAGCGCGCCAGCGGGCATGTCTGCAGGCATGCCCGCCTAGAAACTTCCCCTCTTTAGGAGGGTTGGCATGCTTACCTGGTACAAGAGAAGCGGAAGCTGCTTGTACGAGAGAGGTCCCACGTCTGCCAGCAAATCTGTTATAGCCTCTTCGTGTGTCTGGAAACGGAAAATATTATCTTCAGTCCCAAATTGTGACAGAACGAATTAATCATTTGTTAGTATATGTTAAGAGGGTTGGTGTCAGGCAGGCGGCCGGCTGTAAAACCTGAGCGGTATGGAATGTTGCCATTCCGATCACTCTCACCGTTCATTGGTCTCTCGATATGGTCCTTTCAATCTCTTTTCTATTCATTCATTCATCACTAGCACCTTTACGATGTGATGGATAATATGAACCAAAAGGGAGTGGATGGCTTCATCCACTGCCTTTTTGTTAAAAACATTTATAATATTGAAAGTGAAAGGAAAAAACGTGTCAGCAATTGTTTGATAGCCGGTTTGGTCAAATCAATGGCTGTCAGCTAAGAGGTCCCGGGTTCAAATATCCTGGTAGAGGTAAATCTTAGTGATAAACATGGTTGTATTTTAGTAAATATTTATAATCATCTCCAGTCATCCAATCTCCATAACACAAGTTATGGAAGACACTTATGTTACTTACTGCCGCACTCAGAGACGTCAAATAACTTTAATGAGTACTTAATGTCAAAAAGTCTCATTTAAATCTAGACCATAGACCCGGTAAAAATAGCGACTAGTTTTAAATTATCATTTTTTGACATTAAGTACTCATCAATGTTATTTGACGTCTCTGAGTGCGGCAGTTATGATAGGTATGTAAGAAATAATAATAAATATTAAATCATTACCAATTTATATTCTGCCTTCGACAGACGTCATTATTCAGTACCTACCCCAAATAAACAAAATATAAAATTATGACCTATTCAATTCCACTTACCGGAGCCAACAAATATTTGTGGTCGTGCCTGTCGCTCAATGTCATCAGCTCGGGTCCGATTTCTTCTAATCTCCCCGACTTCTTCCACAAGTTAGCTGCAGTCAGCGCTGGTAAGGACACTCGTTGTGCCCCCGCCGCTTCTATGTGGTGACAGACTAGCGCTTCCAACTTGTCTAGAGCTCGTCTAGCGAACGGGAGCAACGCGAAGAAACCAGAACTTGTAGGTCTGATCATGCCAAGTTCTAACAGGAGCTGGAATGAGTCGGAGAGAGAGAGGTTATCTCAGTGTAATGACAAGTGAATGTTCAATGTATACAACTAATAAAAAGTCTCCACAATAACTTCAAAATTAAAAAAAAAGCTTGTGACACAATAATAAAAATAATAATACAAAAATAAAATGTTTATTTCTGTTCAAATACATACATAACAACAGTGACCGAAGGTCCCTTTTAAGCTTAATTGCTTGTGTCAGGGGTCAACGCTCTTCCATATAAAATAGAAGTAACAGTTAACAGTAGCCTAATCAACGACAATAAATACACTTAAAAGTATGGAAGGGATTTTCAATAGCAAACTACGATTTTCGTAGTTTTTGGGATGTAGGAGGGAGGAGGGGGTGAACAACCCACTAATACCACTCCCCCCTTTCGGAAATGCATACTTTTTGAGATATGAATTTTTAAAAAGTGAAACCTAACCTCAAAATGTATGTAATATTCACTGAATTTCTAAATTATTCATTACTTTTACCTAAAACTTCTTGAACTTTATCTATTTTATTATGCAAATAGAGAAAAGCTAAAGGTTTTTGGTTTTATTACTAGACTTACTAAGTGAGTTCGTTCCAGACGTTCTAACCTATCCTAACCACTAGAGGGTGCCCTATTTTCTTGTTTAAATATGTGAGGTCGCCATCCTAACCTAACCTATTTAGTGATTTTATTTAGTGTTACATTTCTTTCAATTTTCAATTTTTTCTATACGTACATTGATATAATATTTTATAATGTGAACAAAAAAAAATTTTACATATAAATCATATGATGAATAATAAAGATTCATAAAGTAAACAGTGGTAACAAAACACAATTCACATCAAAACTTCAACAATTGATAATTTTCATAGAAACTTTGATTAGACATAATTAAAAAACTATACATCTTCTTCTCCCTGCCCTGTTCCCAGTCTATCTGGGGTCGGCACAGTATGTTTCCTCTTCCATTCATATTGATCAGACGTCATCAAGCCATCCACTCCCTTTTGATCATCCACGGACTTGACGGAACGGACCATGTCGAGAGAACGATGAATGGAGAGATTCCAATCCATATTGCATACAGTTAAGGCTTGGATTTACAGCCGGCCGTCTGCCTGACACTAACCCTCTTTGGGTAAACGTAAAACTTTAACAATATACATAAAAAAAATATTCTATCCTATCATAGGCATCTAAACTTGTAAATCGTGGGTTGTTATTGTAAATTAGATGTCAAGTATCACAATCTGTCTGTAAGGTCAAATAATGTTTTATTAATTTCTAACTGCCGCACTCAGAGACGTCAATTAACGATAATGAGTACTGAATGTCAAAAAATGATAATATAAAACTAGTGTCTATTCTTGTCAGGGGCCTTACCACCAACTCTTAACGCGACTCAATTCCCATTGTTAAAGTGAGACAACGCTTTAAGCCGAGTAGAGCGGCGTCCCGTTTTGTCACCCGCGTTTGGATCGCACTAATACTTCGTGGTACGGCCACAGGTCTTTGGTCAAAATTTAAATAAAATTTTTTGACATTAAGTACTCATTAAAGTTATTTGACGTCTCTGAGTGCGGCAGTTAGTGTATCTAAAGATTATTGAAAGATAAATTTATTTATTTAAATAAACACAACACAGCACAACAGCAGAATACATGTGTAAACTGTACACAATTACAGACTACAGAGAAACATTTTGAATTCACTCACCTTCTGACTTTTACATGTTATCTCGGTATTTTTGACTTTGGCATTCTTAGGAATAGTAATGATCGGTTGAAATATTTTTGATACGCACTTCATTTTATTCATGAATATTATACTAAAGCTAGTTTTTTCATAAAAACCACCGATTGATTTGAGGTTACTATTGACTGACTGAATACCTATCATAATACAGCTGATTGTCAATTTTGACGTTTGCGTTTTGTTAATTGGTCATTATTTTACGCAGTCTATAGAATTTCAGTCCGTCCAATTTATCTCTGCAGGTGGCGAAAATTGGAACCACAATTTGTCTATTGAATTTGACGTTTCTATGACATTCTTTGTTGACTACTAGCGACACTACCAATTGCCAAGATAAATTGGTGACACTGTATGTACAGATTGTAAAAATCTTTTATCCCTGAGAAACTAATAACTAAATAAACCTCGTTTATAATAAATTTATTTCAAAAATTGCTAATTTAAGAAATTTTAGAAAGGAAAATTAATCAATCAACTACTTAATTAATTAATTTGCATGTAGTTTAATTGGTTGTATTAAGTAGGTAGTTAAATAACTAAATTTTAAGTGACCTAAGGCTGTCCATATTTTCTATCTACAGTTTAGTAAGCTTCCTAATGTTTAGTTGCCTGGCATTGTTTTGTTTTATTATGATAAAATAACAGAAGATGCTAAGCAACTCAGCTGTGTGTGTGTGTGTGTAGAGTGCGCGCGCCAGATAAGTGTGCACGCGAAGGGTGGCGGTGCTCGCTCACATTGACGCTCCTAGCACAAGCAAAATAGCAGGCGGAGTAGCTTTAGTTCCAATTTTGACCACGCGAAGACTTATCTGGCGTTAACTCTAGCATGTCTACGTTCAACTGTTGATAGAACATTGTTTTAAATATTGGCAATAGGCTCGCCACCTATTTCATGGGACCTGACATAGTTGGCGAAATCTGGGTGCTAGTTCACCTCTGCCTACCCCTTCGGGGATATAGGCGTGATTTATGTATGTATAAATTTTTAAAAGTTCAAAGCGATAAATGGCTATATTGTATAGGCTATATTGTGTAGGCTATATGGCTAATATCATAAAGATGTAGCCATTTATCGCTTTGAAGAGTCACAAATCCAATTATTTATAACTATCATATCGTGTATCGGTGGTTATGCTAGCCGGGCTGGTCATAGAAAACCAATACATTTGATTCGACTCAACACGCGTCGCTTAACATCGGGTCGCGTCGCGTCGTGTTTCAAAAATGTGTTTCTACCATAAAAGGACTGGTGATTTTCATGTACTCTAACCCAGGGCTTGTAAAGACACAAAGACACTTGATTCTACTTATTCTTTATTGAATTACTGTACTTACAGAGATACAAGCAAACACATAAGCCTAGCAAGGATGGCGGGCCGATCGCAAGAGAGCTGTCACCGGTCGCTCACAAATGTCGTATATCATAGAACAGATTATAAAACACCACAGTGATGATTTTTTAAGTCTTATGTCATTTATTCCTTGAACAATAAAAATCGTATTGGAAATAACATAAAATTATACACATTATACAGATCAACATAAAAAAAAGAAATATTATTCTTCTGTAAAAAAAAACTAAAAACAATCAAACATGGCATTAAACACAAATTTCAATTTTCTATCATTTAAATAATCATCAAAGGAATAATAACATTTTTTCAAACATTTTCAATTTATTTCGAAATGTATTTATATTATAAACAGATTTTAATTCTATTGGCAATGCGTTAAATACCTTGATGGCTTGGTATCCTACACAGTGACTGGTAATGTTTAATTTGGGTACGACAATAATTTGAAAATACAGCGGGTAAGTTCTCTTCGTTTTCTCTATTGGTTTGTTTCAATTTTTTTAAAGTTTTTTACTAAATATACTAATAAAGTCAAAATATATAAAGAAGGAACTGTAAATATACCTAACATTTTGAAGTGTGGTTTACACGACTCTGTCTGAGAATTTCGTTTCACGTACACGTTTTACGTCAATGTTTCGTGTGTGTTTTAAGCCCCGTACGGTTGTTTTACCGCCATTTTGCGCAGGAAGTGACGTAACGTAATCATCCCGCGCCCGAGGTAAGTGAAACAGAAATGGCGCTGATCGCTCGCATGCGGGGTTGAGGACACGCTGTACAGTCGGGAGCGGGGCAGAGAGAGTTTTTTATTTATTTAATTATTTGTAGGCATACATGAATTTTTTTGTTGGTCATAAGCCTTATAGTGATGTAACTAGAAGGTTCAAATTATGATGGGAACTATTTTACCACTAATATTGCGATTTTTAATACATATACATACATACATAAATCACGCCTATATCCCCGAAGGCTATAGGATAGGCAGAAGTGAATTAGCAACCACGTTTCGCCAATTATGTTAAGTCCCATGCATGTAAAAGGTACAAAAGTGGCAGTACATTGCTAGGTGGTTTAGGAGGAACGCTGTTGCCCATTCCTGATAATTGTTTCATCCTTAGTCGTCTTGTACGACACCCACGGGAGAGATTTGGGGTGGTGACAATTATATTCTATTCATCCGTCACCACACGGCTTTACGATAAACATATAGAAACGAAATTCAGTTAATTATACAGAGTAATATTTTAGATTTAGCCGTTAGGTATTTTAATCCCCCCATCTCTCCCGCTCTCTCTCCTAGCAATGTACTGCGAATTTCGTGCCCGATAAATGGCAATAGACTCGCGAACGTGTGTGTCAATTCACTTCTGCCTACCCCTTCGGGGATATAGGCGCGATTTATGTATGTAAGGATGTATGAATCACAAGGAATCCACCTTTCCGCTTCCGCCTGTGTGCACGCGTACCAATCGCCTTATCATATTCACAGACCATTAAACCCGGCCATTTTGTCGCGCCGCAAAACGATGCACAAAATGGCGGACACACCGGCCGATCATTCGTTTAATTGCGTGTGATGCCGATAAGGGCTCCTATTCAATTTAAAAGCTTCCTGCTTAGCGACGAGGTAATGAACTGAAAAGATTTGGTGCGGAGTCTGTGATCTTTGTTAATTGAACATAATACAGTAGGCCTATTCCCTAACATTTTTTGAAATTATATAAATGTTAGAAAAATTAGTACAAAGATTTTGGGGTTAGAAAAAGAATTTCGAAAAATTATTACATCATAATTATTATATCGAAAAATTTCTACATTGCGAGGGTACCCGTTGGCTTACAACGTGAAGTGTAAAGGTTAGAAGAATTTCGGCAAGTTAATTAGTGTCTTGGGTGGCCGAGCGGTCAGGCACCTGCCCGGATAGCAGCGGACGCGGGTTCGATTCCCGCCTCAAGATCATAATTTTTCGAAATTCTTTTTCTAACCCCAAAATCTTTGTACTAATTTTTCTAACATTTATATAATGTTAAAATTAAAATCGAATAGTTTATAAAGCAAACCCAAGCTTAACCGAACGCACGGTATTTGTAAAAATATCTGCTTTGGAATGTTTGAAATTTATTTCTACATTGCGAGGGTACCCGTTGGCTTACAACGTGAAGTGTAAAGGTTAGAAGAATTTCGGCAAGTTAATTAGTGTCTTGGGTGGCCGAGCGGTCAGGCACCTGCCCGGATAGCAGCGGACGCGGGTTCGATTCCCGCCTCAAGATCATAATTTTTCGAAATTCTTTTTCTAACCCCAAAATCTTTGTACTAATTTTTCTAACATTTATATAATGTTAAAATTAAAATCGAATATTTTTTGACAGTTGAACGTGATGAACCATTTACGTATCCATTACTACTTTACTATAATGCTATTGTGACACTTGTCCTGTGATAACAGCAAAGTTTTAGTAAATATTTCGGTGATAATTAATCACTTTCAACTGTCAAAAAAAGATAGGAAATAGGCCTACTGGTGGGTAAATGACAATGGCAACATAATAAAGACATAGTGACTCTATTTCTGTAGTACGTAAGGCACTGAGATTAATTTTGAGAAACTTCAGCACGTTATTTTCATTTGTATTCTTTACCCAAAACAAATTATATTTTTGTAGAAACATGTTTTGAATAATGCAAATTAAAATTACCGCCAAAATAGCAATACGGTCTGTGTGACGTCACGCTTTCGTGATTTTGATGTGCAAATCAAATGTCAAAACGGTGACAATGAAATCGTGATGTCACGCGGCATTTGACCAAATATGGCGGATTGCTAGGTTATCTTTTACCTCAGAGTAAATAGGACTATTTACTCCGAGTCTTTTACCCATGCTGGTCTAGGAGCGAAAAACTAGCGTTAAAACAAACATTTCAAAACAAAACCAGTTAAATCGGCCAAGCCGTTCTCGAGTTTTAGCGAGACAAACGAACAGCAATTCATTTTATTATTAATGTTTATTTTTTAACTTTTTCTAACCAAATAAGATGTTTTGCGAAATCCCGCCCAGCCTAGCTCGACTGACCTCCTCAAATAATTAGCGTGAGAAGACGAATATTAATTATGTAATTACCTTCCTCCTTGCAGCACCGCGGCTTTGGCGGCTGATGACGCACCTGCGTCAGCGGCGTGACGATGACGGATGACGGGAACTGACCTCCCTAATAAAGGCGGATTAGATCACGTCAGCCTGCTAATTCGGCCCAGATGAGACGAAAACTTATATTAAACAGCTACATTCAGAGACGTCAATTAACGTTAATGAGTACTTACTACTAGTCTTCTATGCTGGCCTGGGAGCGAACAAATAACGTAGAATAGGCCAGCCCCAACTCATCCCATGGGTGTCGTAAAAGGCGACTAAGGGAGATTGCCTGGTGTAGACCAATAAGCACCTTGGGGCACCCGGATGGCGGAGGGCAAACCACCAACAACAGCATACCCAAAGAGGGTTGGTGTCAGGCAGGCGGCCGGCTGTAATACCCAAGCCAAAGCCTTGAGCAGTATGGATTGGAATGTTGTCATTCCAATCACTCTCTCCGTTCATCGGTTTCTCGACATGGTCCGTTCCGTCTCTTTTCTATACATTCATTTATCACTAGCACCTTTACGGTGTGATGGATGATATGAATCAAAAGGGAGTGGATGGCTTGATGACGCATTGCATTCTATTGCATTCATTGCATTCTATACGTCAACAAATATCTAAACACATTTGCAAAAATTAGTGATATTTATAAATGCAATACTAGAAATACAAACAAACTTTCCTTTCCTAGACTAAGATTACTCAAAGTAGCTTTGACTTTTGTAGGTAAAAGTATACTTTTTTGTAATAGGATTCCAGATTCTGTGACTGAACTGCCTTTACACAAATTTAAGCCCTATATAAAAAATATACTCCTGAAAAAAGGGTACTATAAAATTCAGGACTATTAAGATGACAAAGATGCTTGGAATCAATAACTTTTACATACATAATATATACATACTAATAGTTATTTGTTGTACGTGAGTGCAAAGTTTTTTTTTAACCGCGTGCTCAATTTTGATGACCGAGCTAGCGAAGGATTCTAAAATTGAATCACGAGCGTAGCGAGTGATTCAAAAATTAGAATCCTGAGCGATAGCGAGGGAATCAAAAGAGCACAAGGTGAAAAATCTTTGCACTCGAGTGCAACACGTAACTTTTCATCCCCCCCAACGAGGAAATTGCAAAATACAAAAAAAAAATTCAATCACAACAGTTTCTGTTTTCACCCAGAAATTTCCACAACACCCTCCCATTAACTCAAACACACTCTCAACACCCACCCAGAAACACCCACAACATTCACACCCATCCACTCAGACACACCCAAAAAATACCCATTCACCCAGAAACACCCATTCACCCAGAAAAACCCACAACATTCACACCCGCAATACACACCCATCCACTCAGACACACCCAAAAAACACCCATTCCCCCAGAAACACCCACAAAACACCCATTCACCCAGAAACACCCACAAAACACCCATTCACCCAGAAACACCCACAAAACACCCATTCACCCAGAAACACCCACAAAATATTGAATCACCCAGACACACCCACAACATAATAAATAATAAATAAATAATAAACAAAATATTGAATCACCCAGTCACACCCACAATACTCACCCATCCATTCAGACACACCCACAAAACACCCATTCACCCAGACACATCCACAAAACACCCATTCACCTAGACACACCCACAAAACACCCATTCACTCAGACACACCTCCAACACCCACCCATCCACCCAGCCACACCCGCAAAATTTATCCAGACACCTGTAAGTACCTAATAAAAATTACCGTCCCTAATGGAGTTCCGAGACGGTTAATCAGCTTGAGTCAAGCACGTTGATTTTCTGTATGTTTTTGTTCCGTTGCTAGCGTAAACAAATCAAACAAACCTAAAAGCTTTTAAATGCTTGACTCAAGCATCAAGCAAGCATTGTAGACGATCAAAATGTTTAAAGCAAGATTGACGCCAAGCTGATTGACCGTCACGGAACTCCAAGGTTTTAACAAATTTATGACGTGAAAAGAAAATGGCGCGCGCAAAGCAAATTACAAAAAAAGTACACCAAGGAGGTTCCGAGTCTGAGTTTTTAACAAATTAAAATAGGTTGCATGATAATTTCGGCACCATGGAGGTAGAAATAAATATGTATAGATAATGATGTTTTGAATTCACAAACTCATTGCACACGATGTTCTAAATTCAAATTTACTTTAACCTTTAGAGGATAAAAACGGCTTTTGCACTCAGATATCGAAGAGCAAAAACGCTTTTTCCGAGATGGTGGGATGAAATAGTAGATTTTCCATCAAGTGCACAAAACGGATCATTTTTGTCCGAGACTTTTAGCGGCCCGAGCCGAAGGCGAGGGCTGATAGTAATGTCGAGGATAAAAATGGTTTTGTGGACGAGATAGAAACTCTGCTTTTCACTTCGATTGCGAGGAAATAAATAGTAATTTATCTTCACATTTCTTAAAATTCAAACTAAAATTAGTACAGTTTTGAATACTAAAGGAAATTGTTTTTCCCATTGATATTAGGCTTGGGCTGCAGACCTATACAGCCAAGTATTACATTAATTTTGAAATAATAATTTTCTTAAATTATTTTAATACTTACCGTACCTACTTGAATAAAAATTTTAATATCTTTTATGTCTTAAAAAACACATTAGGCAAATAAATTTAAGTAAATATCAAAAAATAACAAATTCTATGTCTGAATTTTTTATTGAGTTTGGCTGCATAGCTCATTTTCTTTGCCTTCATATAGATACTTTTATGATTAGATACGTTAATGCTCTAGAGCACAAAATTCGATTTTGTGCAGCCTATATCCTGCACAAACAAGCACTTTCAGAGCATGAGAAGTGAAATAGTAGATTTTCCATCAAGTGCACAAAACGAATCATTTTTGTCCGAGACTTTTAGCGGCCCGAGCCGTAGGCGAGGGCTGATAGTAATGTCGAGGATAAAAATGGTTTTGTGGACGAGGTAGAAACTCTGCTTTTCACTTCGATTGCGAGGAAATAAATCAGAATTTCTCATAACATTTCTTAAAATTCAAACTAAAATTAGTACAGTTTTGAATACTGACGGAAATTGTTTTTCCCATTGATATTAGGCTTGGGCTGCAGACATATACAGCCAAGTATTAAATTAATTTTGAAATAATAATTTTCTTAAATTAATTTAATAACCTACCGTACCTGCTTGAATTAAAATTGTAATATCTTTTATGTCTTAAAAAACACATTAGGCAAATAAATTTAAGTAAATATTAAAAAATAACAAATTCTATCTCTGAATTTCTTATTGTGTTTAGATGCATGGCTCATTTTCTTTGCCTTATTATCGACACATTTATGAGTAGATACGTTAATGCTCTAGAGCACAAAATTCGATTTTGTGCAGCTTATATGCTGCACAAATAAGCACTTTCAGAGCATGAGAAGTGAAAATATCTTTATCCAGTATGATTAAACGATTGCCCTTGAGTGTTCTTTATTTAAAATAGATATTCTGTTTGTTGTAATGAAGGATGTTGATAACTTCAGAATTTGTATCTTTATTGACATACTATTACTTGACGTTGTAAGTTATTGACATCTTTCAATTTCCAATTATTAATTAATTTAAATTACTTTTATGTAAAGGGAGGAAAAAACCTGACTGAGTTTCTTGCCCGTTCTTCTAAGGACAGGGCCTCCTGGTAGTTTGCGAACGGATGGCGTAAATTTCTTGTCTTGACGATTCATGAGTGTAATCATACCAGATATGAATAAACGAATTTTGATTTGATTTGATTTGACGTCTGACCGATATGAATGGAAGAGGAAACATACTGCGCCGACCCCAGATGGACTGGAAACAGAGCAGGGAGAAGAAGAGTACTTACTACGACTAAGGGTAATGACAGCGATGAATGGGCAGCAGCATTCATCCCATGCTACTTAGAAATATACTGCGATTTATGTGCCCAATAAATGGCAATAGGCTCGCCACCAATTACATGGGACCGGACATAATTGGCGAAACATGGGTGTTCATTCACTTTTGCCTACCTCTTCGGAGATTTAAAGGTGTGATTGATGATACATAAGCGTATGTAATTGGCGTAGGCAACTACCACAGATATCTTATTGATATATCTGTGGTAACTAGTAGTAACTACATACATACATAATCACGCCTATATCGCCGAAGGGTAGGCAGAGGTGAACTAGCACCCACCGGTGGCGAGCCTATTGCCATTTGTCGTGCACAAAAGTCGCAGTACATTGCTAGGTGGTACAAGAGGAACCCTGCTGCCCATTCCTCATCACTGATTTATCCTTAGTCGCCTTGTACGACACCCACGGTAGAGATTTGGGGTGGTGACAATTGTATTCTGATATACTCTGCCGTCACCACACAGTAACTAGTTTAAATAATATTAAATCGTAAGGCTCGGTTAGAAGGCCCTGTGAAGGTGCCTCTATACATGTAGAATATATGTAGCCATCCATTCCATATATCCTAATAATAATTCTGGCCGCATGCATCAAATCGCTTCGGCACGCGGCGCCCGCATACCGACATGACATTAAAAACATTTTAAAAATCCTCTCGCTACAGCAATTAAGGGTTTGTTTAGAAAAAGTTACAAAAAACCCCTTCGCGGCATTCGCACGAAATTTTATTTACGGCTGGCACACCTGGAGCGTGCGGTATTTAGCCAAAAATTGTTATTGGATGTTTTTAATCTGTGCGGTAGATATGAATTTTGAGTGTTTTGTTGTTTTTTGTTATTCAATGGGCCTCGGAGACGGTCAAACACGAAGATTTTCTGTTGTGACACGTAGATCACATCAAGAGCGTATCAAGCTCATTTTGACTCAAGCTTTAAAATTAAACGATCAAAATGGATTGAAGCAAGCTAAAATCTACGTGTCAATCACGCAAAGCCGCTTGACCGTCTCGGAAGACCATAACGGAAAGGTTAAAATGACAGAAATAAAGGTAGGACTTTTTGATGTATAATTTTTTAGGAAGGAAAGCTCTTAGCCTTCATCTCACTCATCTGATGGTATAGCTGACGGTAAGGGCTGAAGATGGAATCGAGCTTCACCTGGAACCCTCAACCACAGAGGGGCTGGCTTTCTTATCACACATTGTCGGAACACAATAATGATGTTAACATTATTATTATGGCGACAGATTTCGATAAGATCGATAAGTAGCCCGCCAGGCGGACTTGAAAAAAGTCCAACCGAGTATCAATTTGTACTCCCTGGGGGTCGACCCGGGACCTCGGGATCTTAATTCCGGTTTGCGAACCACTAATCCATACTTTGTAGTTTGTCTACCTTTTCAAACATGCTCACGAACATCTTCATAATATTCTTTATTAATAACTAGTGGTAGCCCGCGGCTTCGCTCGCGTTAATATAGTCTTAGCCTTCCTCGATAAACGGACTATCCAACACAAAAAGAATTATTCAATGTGAGTCAGTAGTTCCTGAGATTAGCGCGTTCAACCAAACGAACAAACTCATCAGCTTTATAATGTTAGTGTAGTAGATTGTAGTGTCGAGATAGCGGGTGACTCTACATTCCTACAGTTGGCTAAATACTGCATAGATGCTGTGAAGCGCAAGAGATAGTCCCAAATGTATAATTTATGATCTCACTAACTCAAGCCTCACAATGGTTCATATTGGGAAATTTCTATTTGGAATTTGGAGTTTTGCTATTCACAATATTCAGTACAGTATAAATAATATACATAATGCATACATAAATCACGACTATATCCCCTAAGGGGTAGACAGAGATGAATCAACCACCCACGTTTCGCCAATCCCATTATGGGCCTGTTATATTGCCTACCTTTCGGGCCTACCCTTTCGGTTATATAGGCGTGATTTATGTATGTAAGTATGAATGTCAATACAATAGCTGTTTTACTGAAACTGAACTTTACGAAAATCAAAAATTGTTAAATTAATTTTCGAATTTTCCATATGAATAATTTGTATGAGGGAAATTTTTTGTAGATTTGATACTGAGAGCGTTGGCAAAAAGAATGTTCCAGTTTCTGATATACATTTAAGCGATCAGAGTCTTTTTTTATATCGCCCGATGTAATTTAATCATTTTCTGTCACCCCCTGACCAGGAAGTGGGATTTTCCGTACGCGTAGCAGTCAAATACTTGCTATCTATGGCATTCTTTTTTATATCACCACCATTCATAGTATTAATTATGACTACTTGTGGTCGCCCGCGGCTTCGCTCGCGTTAATGTCGGTTGATAGGTATAGGTATATAGCCTTTAGCCTTGTTGGCGCCACTGATTATTCACTATTTTATTATTTCGCGTGTGGTACACCTCCTCCTTCCTATTTTCCATCTCGCTCTCACGCCTTACGCTGCGGCCAAGAGAAAGAGATGGCACTACCGGCGAAGACGCCGGTCACTTGCCTACGGACCGCGCTGCTGCAAGCATAGTAATTCTCCCGCGCCGAAAACCGCATCAAGTAGATTCCCCGTGGATCCATTTTCCTAGTAAACCTACTAATGATAAACAATTGTGCATACGTAATTACGTGTATTGACTGTGTGTGATTGCGAAGAGTTTAACTAACAAGTGCGTACAAAGAAGACACCGGACGGAGCTAAGCTACCCAAGCCGCTGGCCGCCATGATGTTGGTCGCCGCAGCACACCATTAGAGAGCGAGGTATCTTTTCCCTCTTTTTTGTACCACACGCATCGTATCCTATCCGCATTTTCTATTCTGCTGAACCGCATACCTATACAGTCCACTTAATTCCCCGCGATAACATTTTTGGTCCATTCGGCCGAGATCCATTCTTATTTCGACCATTTACGCCTCCCATATTAAAATAAAATTAATTTCCCCGCTTCACTTCATTGAAATATAACACGATACATATACTACACATTACACATAATACGTATTTTCTACAATTTTATTATTGAACCGCTCATAACTAAACCGCTCGTTCTATTTCATTCAAATAATATTAATAAAAGCATTATAGGTAATAAATTCCTATAACTACGCATAGCATCGCCATTTTGAATTTTCGTATTTTATTCAACCATTGCTCGCATACATACCTACTCCGCTCTAATAATAATAACAGTTTGTGCTTACCTTCACAAATCGTCCGCACGCTGTATCGAGGTGCTTCAACTCGATCAGCTGTTTTAAATACTTACCCGCGCAATCGAGTTGCTGCGAATTACGGATATTCGCAGTTCTTAATCTCGCTTATCACATACCTACCTAGCTTATTTACAAATTTGAAATGGCTAAAGCTGATAAAAAAGAAATGCATCTATCAGACGACGAAGTTAAGTTACAAATTGCATTAAATCGCCGCGACAATATTTTTGCTCGCCTACAAACTATATTTAATTTTTTGAAAAATATTAGTAACGAAGATGTCAAGGAAGAATTTTTAATGTCTTGCGTTAATTTAGAATGTATTCGAAATGAGTTTCATTCTGTCGCAAATACCTATAACGAGTTACATTTAAAATTAAATCCAAAGTCTGTAATTCAAGACCAATCTTGGTCTATTTTTGAGGATATGTACTGTCGTGTTAAATATAAATACGACAAAATTTCGTCTTCTGATAAGTCGCAACTTAAAAAGCCGATTAAGTCGCAATGTCGATTGCCGCCTATTGAATTGATGTCCTTTGACGGAGACGTTCGCTCGTGGCCGCTTTTTTATGCTGGGTTTAAGAGTACTGTCCACGATAATGATTCCCTTACTGCCTCGCAAAAGCTTTACTATCTAATGGGTAAACTCTCAGTTAAGGCTCAATCTGTGTTTGCTGGGATTACTCCTTGTGGTGACAATTACGATCTTATAATTACCTCGCTTATTGATAAGTATGAGGACAAACGAACTCTTGCTTCGAAGTACCTTACGCAGATATTAGACCACAAACCATGCCCGTCTGCTTCTGTAAATAACTTTGAGTCATTTTTGGATAAGTTTGTGTCTTCAATTAATGCACTCAAACATATTAAAATAGATAACCTGTTGGATTTTATATTCTTGCATATCGCTCTTAAAAAATTAGATTCGGAATCTATACGATTATTCGAATTCAGTTCAAAGTCTGTACAAATCCCTACATTTGATAGCTTAGTAAGTTTTATCAAAGATCAGTTACGAATTATGCAGAATGTTAATTCGCTTTCCAAGCCCGATAATTCTAGCTTCAAAAAGCCTACTAGTTCATATGTTGACAAGCCGCCTAAAGTACCTCAACCGCATGCTTATGTAGCTATTTCTAACTCATTGCGCTGTTTGTGCAATAATATAGTACATGATCATATGTATAAATGTCCAGAGTTTTCTAAAATGACACCTTCTAACCGTTTTAAGTCTATTAAAGAGCGCGACGGGTGCGTAAATTGCCTGAGTATTAAACATAAAACTTATAATTGCAATTCAAGTATGAAGTGCAAGCAATGTTCTAAAGGGCACCATACACTTCTACATTTCGAGTCCAGTAATTCCAATTTGCCCGCAGCTCCAGTGTCGAGCCATGTACTTTCTGCTATTGAATCGCCCGCGCACACATCGAGTGCTACAACCAACGCGCCGTCGCGGCATACGGAATCTGTGGCCGCGCGCTACTGTGATAACGAGTCGGCGCCAGCACCGATGTGCAATACGTCCATTGCCGCTCCGAGCAGTCGCGAGCTAAACCAGCCGTATAATAAGCCCGTAACGGTTTTGTTGGCAACCGCGGTTGTCAAAGTTTATGATATTTACGATAGACAACATTTCGTTCGTTGTTTGTTGGACAGTGGTTCGCAGAGTCATTTTATTACAACCGATTGTTCTAAACGTTTGGGCTTGTTAAATAATTATAATCTTAATAGTACGCATTCGAAAGTAAAGGGTATAGGTGGCGTTGAAAAACCCGTTCACGGTTTAATCAATATTCATTTCTCATCTCGTTTTAATAAAAATATAAAATATAATATTTCTCCGCTCGTGGTTGATGTAATCACGGATAATTTACCTACGACATCGGTAGATGTCTCCGCATTACCTTACCTACAAGGTCTCCCGCTCGCTGACGAGTCTTTTGGTAAACCTGGGCGTATCGATATGCTTATAGGTGCCGAGTTGTTTTCACATCTGTTACTCCCGGGTGTCGTGCATAGTAATAGTTTCGCACCGCCCGCCATGCGTACCACCTTAGGTTATGTGATCATGGGCACGGTTCCCGTATTAATGCCGCCGAAAAATAATATATCTCTAGCCTATTGCTGTACGATTGAGATTGACAACATGTTAAGATGGAAACGCGAATATCTGTCTGGTTTGCAATCTAGACAAAAGTGGAATATCAATGAAGAAGGAGTAAAGGAAGGAATGGTTGTAATAATCATTAACGATAACTCTCCTCCCTTATCATGGCCGCTAGGGGTAATAGAGAAGATTCACCCATCTAAGGATGGTTTAATTAGAGTAGTGTCAGTTCGCACCACAAGGGGTACTTTCGTTCGACCTGTGGTACGTCTTTGTGGGCTCCCTACTCAATAGGTTCTTTCACACTTTTACACTAAACACCGCTTATTTATATTTATCTATATTTATTATCTATCGCATTATCGCTTAATATATAAATGTCTATATTTTTAAAGACAACGCTTTAAGGTGGGGGGGATGTTGGCGCCACTGATTATTCACTATTTTATTATTTCGCGTGTGGTACACCTCCTCCTTCCTATTTTCCATCTCGCTCTCACGCCTTACGCTGCGGCCAAGAGAAAGAGATGGCACTACCGGCGAAGACGCCGGTCACTTGCCTACGGACCGCGCTGCTGCAAGCATAGTAATTCTCCCGCGCCGAAAACCGCATCAAGTAGATTCCCCGTGGATCCATTTTCCTAGTAAACCTACTAATGATAAACAATTGTGCATACGTAATTACGTGTATTGACTGTGTGTGATTGCGAAGAGTTTAACTAACAAGTGCGTACAAAGAAGACACCGGACGGAGCTAAGCTACCCAAGCCGCTGGCCGCCATGATGTTGGTCGCCGCAGCACACCATTAGAGAGCGAGGTATCTTTTCCCTCTTTTTTGTACCACACGCATCGTATCCTATCCGCATTTTCTATTCTGCTGAACCGCATACCTATACAGTCCACTTAATTCCCCGCGATAACAAGCCTTCAAACGAACAATCAAACTCTTCAGCTTTATAATATATGGTATAGATGATTGCCGTGTGGTGATGGCAGAGTAGAATACAATTGTCACCACCCCAAATCTCTCCCGTGGGTGTCGTACAAGGCGACTAAGGATAAATCAGTGATGAGGAATGGGCAGCAGCGTTCCTCTTATACCACCAATGCACCAGCAATGTAGGTATACTTTGGTAGGTATAGTATGTGTGTGGTCCCGAGTCGAAATGACAAAATGAAAAATGGCGGCAGTGCATTTGACAGTTGCACAATTTTTCCCGCCCGCAGTGACGCCATCCGTGAAAACCGAAATGTCACCAACACTGCGACTGTGCGAGCGGAAAGAAAAACGACTTTGCTTCCATACTTATTTTTTGTTTCACTGTTTATTTCCTGGTCACGTTCACAATGCGAGAGGCTAATCTTATGTTGTTGACAGATTTTATTAGTTTACTGTGTTGTTTATAAAATAGATTACCTACATAAATATAGGTAGAAGATAATAGTGGTTAGAAAAAGTTCGAAAAATGAAGGGAACGGACCCGCGTCCGGACACATGCCTATTATAATACCCTTTTTCCAACGACAATTTTCTTTGTATATCGATCTACAAATTTTTCTAACATTAGGTACATCATGTTAAAATTAAAATCATACTAGTAAATCTATACTAATATTATAAATTTCCTCTAATACCACTTAGCAATAGCAATGTACTGCGTTGCTTTTGTGCCCTATATATGGTAATAGGCTCGCCACCTATTACATGGAACCTAACATAATTGGCGAAACGTGGGTGCTAGTCCACCTCTGCCTACCCCTTCGGGGATACAGGCGTGATTTATGTATGTATGTATAAAGCTGAAGAGTTTGTTTGGTTGGTTGATGAACGCGCTAATCTCAGAAACTACTGGTTAAAATTGAAAAATATTTTTTTGTGTTGGCTAGTCCATTTATTGAGGAAGGCTAGGCTATATCACAACCGACATTAACGCGAGCGAAGCCGCGGGCGATCACTAGTGATACATAGATAAATAATCACAGGATTCAGGGGTAGGTTTAGGGAGATATCACTTCTTGTCACTCGCTACGATCCGTATATACCTACATACTTCATTCGGTTCACCCAATCTCATGCCCGTCAGTTTCGGGTAGGTACTCTTGACCAGGCCTTTTTTAATAGATTAAGATATTATTGATATTTTAATAAACATACATAATAGGATAATATTTCAAAGATTTTGGTGGTTAGAAAAAGAGTTTGGAAAAATTAATTTTTTTAACATTTTTATAATGTTAAAATCAAAATCGAATAGGATAGTATTTACCGAAGGGGTAGGCAAAGCTGAATTAACACTCAGGTGTCGCCAATTATGTCTGGCCCCATGTAACAAATGGAGAGCCTATTGCCATTTATCGGGCACGGAAATCGCAGTAGGTATAGGCACCTACATTGCTAGGTAGCATAAGAGGAACACTGCTGCCCATTACTCATTGCTGTCGTAACCCTTAGTCGCCTTGTACGACACCCACGAGAGAGATGGGGGTGCTGCTACCTATTACTACTACATACATACATACATAAATCACGCCTATATCCCCGAAGGGGTAGGCAGAGGTGAACTAGCACCCACGTTTCGCCAATTATGTTAGGTCCCATGTAATAGGTGGCGAGCCTATTGCCATTTATCGGGCACAAAAGTCGCAGTACATTGCTAGGTGGTATAAGAGGAACGCTGCTGCCCATTCCTCATAATTGATTTATCCTTAGTTGCCTTGTAAGACACCCACGGGGGAGATTTAGGGTGGTAACAATTGTATTATACTCTGCCGTCACCACACGGCATCTTACTCCTACTACTACATTCTTATTGCTACTACTACTACATTACCTAGTTAACGAAATGTGGGTGTTAATTTTACTCTGCCCACACCTTCGGGGATATAGGCGTGATTTATGTATGCATGTAGGTAGAAAAATTAGTACAAAGAATATTTTGTTGTTGTTGTTAGAAAAAGTTCGAAAAATTAATGTCTTGTTGCGGGAATCCAGCCCGCGTCCTCTGCTCTGCGATCCGGGCAGATGCCTGTCCCACTCGGCCGCTCCCACTCCCGCATCTAGACTAAATACTTCTAATTTTTCGAACTTTTATAGCCACAATATTCTTTGTATTCAGAGTACAGGAAATTATCGTTAAGACGTATGGGAATCGAACCCACGCCTTCCATTCCGCAACCAGAATATTACAATAATTCAATTTAGATAAATTACATTCATTCATACGATGAACTCGGCTTGCGATTGCGTAAAGTAAGCTATGTTCACTAAGGTTTGTGTTGTGAATGAGTAATGTGGTGTATTTTCGAGAATATAATATTAATATGGTTTCAATAAGTTCCTTACTTTAACAATTGGATGATTAAAAATTATTTAGTATCTCGAGTTCCTCCGTGCTTCGGAAGGAATACCCACCAACCCGCACTGGGCCAGCGTGGTGGATTATGCCCATTCTCCCTATATTCTTCCATCTAAAGGGAAGGCCCATGCCCCAGCAGTGGGGACTTAAAAGGCTGGGTGATGATGATGATGAGGGTCGAGGAATATCATTGAGAATTTCTGAAAATGTCAGTGCACGGAGCCCGTAGCTACGTAACGTACATCCGCCGCCACTGGAGAACAGTAAAAATGGTAATGACACAAAACGTCACTTTCGCAAAATACTTTCTCAAAACGTCATTTTCGCAGGATGTCCCTCCATTTTTTTGTCTATCATGTTGATGGTTATTTTATAAATGATTTTTTATGCCATGTATTAGATCTCAAAAAAATTGCTGGAGTGACATCCTGCGAAAATGACGTTTTACGAAAATGTCGTTTTGCTATGCTTGTGACATTGTGCGTAAATGACGTTCTGCGAAAGTGACCAAATTTATCAAGACGATATTTTGCGAATGTGAGGTTCTGCGCCTGCGCCACGGGACGTGGTGGAGAGAAAATCTTTAATCACTATACACAATAAGGAAAATATTCTTTGCCCCGAGGAGATTTTGTCCACATCGTGCTACGGATGTAAAAATCTTCATTAATCATCGTCTTGATCTAAAGCTTTTTCTGTGTTATTTGCATATAAACTTTTGACTTGATTTCATTACGGGTACGGGGCCTGAAGAAAATGTAAAGGATCGATCCATTCGCAGTAGCCTACTGGGCGTTACTTACTAAGGTAAAAAACCTACCAATGAACTAAGTATGATGTTCAAAATTAACCAAGGTTAACTATTAATGAGACTAGTGAGGAGAGGGAAGAATACCACATTTTTGAATGTAAACCTTTTATTAAATACCAAACCGGCTGTCCGTCGCCGCGGTAAGTTATGTAGATAAATATTCAAAAGCTGAAACTCTCGTACATTTATTATCAATATAATAATAATATTCCTTCACAATTCAAGCTACCAATGACTAGATAAAAACCACAAGTTAAATTGGCGCGCGCGTCACAATATGGCCGACAGTTCTTTGCGTGTTGGGTGTAAAATTACAATCGTTAGTTGTTTCAATAAAGTGTGGTTACATATCAATTATTTAAAGACTTAAATTACATTTTAATCCAACTAGTAAGATATTTATTTTGAAATTTATTCTAAAAATCGTTTTCAATTCACAGGTTAGGAGTAAACCACATTTTTTTAACTTATATAGCACCATACTATTTTTGTCACATGGCAACACCGAACGCGGCCATCTCGCCAACATTCGCGCCAACAAACTTTTCAAATGTTATTAGGTATTTAGAATAGTAAAAAATCTATACACATTCTTGTAGATTATACATTTCACAAACTACTTCTATCAATGTAAATATCAATTTTGGTTATAATGAGCTCCTTACTTTTAAGACAAATTCGTGGGGCTTTTCGTTCGTTTTACCAGCAGCGATGCCGCGAGTGGACTCAATTATTCACCCATAACACCCGACTAGCAAATTTTTAACGACACCCCCGAAATAAGGTCATCAGCAACATAAAAAGAAGTAACATAAATAATATTGTTTACGAGTTCATTGAAGTAACATAGGAAACGTCTAAAAAGTAGTACGGTGTTGCCATATTCGGTGGCAGCGCTCCCATTTTTCCACTTTTTTGCCAGTCTACACGAGTTTAGTTAAATGAGGCATTTAAACGCCTTTCTAGTGTTTACAATAACTCTATGTATTCTTCGTGGTTAGGTAAATTAATTTAGTCCACTCACACCCACCTTGCTTGAGTATCAAGAGAGAAAACTACTTCGAATCGACAGAAAAAAACCGCTAATTACTTATATTTTCGAAAGATAAAATTATTCAAAGACAGCGATAAGTACATCTATTCAAAAATACTAAGAGCTTAACCCTAAGTACGTAACATCAGTACACGATAGTAATAATATTAAACACACGGTTATTCGATAACAATTTTTACTCTATATTATTTACAAGTTTGGTAAAAACTAATAATAAACCTCGCTGTTTAGTTAAAATATTGTCATTTAGAGATTGAAACAACAATAAAAATTTCACACAAAAAATCAATCCACAGAATAACGAAACAGCGATTCATATCATACCTAATCTATGTTGCCAATTCAACATTTTTTACCAACAATAGGGATGATGACACTAACAAAGAATCATTAAAATAATGATTTAAATTAATCTTCCATATTTGGTTTGAATCCGCCATATTTGGTCAAACACCCTCGCCGTGTGATGTAACGGGTTCTAAACAATTGTTTTGACAATTTACTTACCAAAATAATGGATCGTTACTTTAGCAACTGTCTCGTGGTTACGAATCCGTGACGTCACACAGACATCATTGTTATTATGGCGTTTTGGCGGCAATTTAAATACGCATTGTTCAGAACATGTTTTTTCAATCAAAATCTCAAATATTAACAAAAATTTAATTTATTACGAGTCAAATAGACACGTAAAAACAACGTGGTTCAGTTTTTCAAAATGAGTCATCATGCCTATTTTCCAGTTGACTAGTCTAGTTACTGGTCTAGTAGGATAAAAATTAAATAGGTACTACAATCTTTTGACAACACGCCAACCTTACTCAATCGTCCACCACCATTTCAGCATATTATAAATAACTTCATTCCCACTACGTTTTTAAATAAGAAAATTTGTAAAGTTAGGCGACGATTGTTTTGAATAAGATTGGTCTAATTACCTATTAAAACGAAAAGGGTGTGATAAAGATATTGTCACACTTTAGGCACTGAGTAGAAATTTGTATCGTTACTCTTGTACTTACTGGGGTTTATTACTACAGAACACTTTAGCTACGAGAGTCTTTTCTTGACATTACATAGAAGCACTTTTTCAGATCTTAGGAGGCACTAATTAAAAAACAACGGCCTTGCTCAAATATTTTTCTTCAGAAAAATTACAAAAAAAAGACCATCGAGAAAAATTACATGAAACGACACACGCCCCGTTCAGCCGTGGCCGACGTCTGTGACAGATTAAAAAAAGTGCTCTGACATCAATCCCCTACGGGAGTATACTAAAAAAAATCCAGTGCATCCCAGTTTAAAGGGATAATTTGAACACAAAAACAACTTTCGTCTAAGATCAGTCTATCGTTATAAGGAAGACACTTCGTTGACTCGTCTACGCAGTCGTAAATACTTTGTACTACTAATAATGACAGGGGTAAGTACCTACATGTAACAATATAAAATAGCCGTTCTCTTTCTCAAAGACACTACCAACGCTTACAACTTGACAACGGGAAAACATGACATCGTTACAAAAAATATTATTATTTCTCATTGAATTTGGTCCGTCATAGACTAGGTTCTACAGCCCCACTAACAGAATCTCAAAACTAAATTTAAGGCACGATACCGCTGTGTCTAGGTGGGTTCTCTCTGATGATATGCATTTTAAATCTATACACGCTACGGCTCTACTGAACTAAGTAATTGAAAATAGCCATTCCGCGGGTATCTCACACGACGTGGTTAAAATTATGGGATACAAACAAAATTACCAATTTTGACGCATTCAAAAACATTGCTCTATTCACAAACAATATTGCTGTTTTGATGACTCGAGTATAATGTTAAAAATAATGGCCCTATATATGTTGTGGTTGTCGAAGGGATAGCTTCGACTCGTAGCGCCCTGTCAGGCTCTCCGCGGCAGTATATCTCCCCCCGGGAGATTTTGTCCCCCATGGGGAGTGCTCGATTGCAAGGCTTGAGGACAAAATCTTCGCATTCCTCAAAAAATCCGTTAGACGCTGTAAAGGCCCCTCGGCCAACAGCTTAGGCCCTTAAAAATTGTCGAAGAGATGGTGGAAAAATCTTTAAATCAGAGATACAATAACGGCGATTATGAATTGTGGGAACTTGAGATAGAAACTTTATTATTCCAAACTTAATAATTATGCTCTAGTGTTATTTGTAAATTTCTGTTTATTAGTCTGTGATTGATATTATGTATCATATCAAATACCTGTATAATATAATGTACAGAATGTACCTCCAGAAAATCAGGGAACCCAGTAGGGCGAATATCGGTGAATATATGGCAACTTTGACGTCTTGTCTATGGCAATTTTATGCGGGCTTTTTGTATCTATGTATTTGGTGCTAGGATTGGTCAACAACCATATTTTACAGGCAATGTAGCCAACGTAAAATATAGCAACGTCCTGCATTCTTCGTCATTTACATTTCAAATTAAAATGATTTGACGGTCCTTGAAACTAAACAGCATTTACACCCAACAGGAAATATAAAGTTTCACTTTACTTATAAAACACTCTAGTTTAATACAAAATCACTATTTATGTCCTAGTTACAGTACAAACACTAATATTTAATGCAAATATCACCTACTCACAGCGTTAATATTACAAAAAAAGTATAATTGAAAGACCTCTAAATAATTTCAACTAAAAACCAACTACGTTCTAATAAGTACAATATAATAAAGATATAAGTAATAAGGATATAAAACAAATTAAAATAGATACTTTGAAATCATACATAATCTACTAGAAAAAAATATATTTGTTTCAATGATTCCGCACAATTAATCGTCAAAACGGATCCTTGTGCATCGAAATAACACCACTTTCATTGCACAAGTCCACTCTGAAACAATTTATGAATAATTGAAACAAAAATCTGATTGGCGCCATTAAGTGCGCCAAACACTCCATTATGGCGGGTGAGATCAATCAAAACGGACAGATTAAAAATCGAATTGTCAAACAGCAATATTGTCCATAAATTCGAGCCAAACTACTGTAGTAAATACCCACCACCCAAAACCATCACTATCATCTACTTGTCTATAATACTGGGATGCACTTTACTCAGAAAATGTAGTCGAAATGATAAACTAAGCAATACGGCGGTAGTGAGCAACAATACTGATATAAACTTGTACACTATGCTTTATATTATAAATGTTATTTAAAAACCTACTTTAACCTGGTTTCAGTCTGCTAACGGATATAGCGGCTTTGAATGACTTCTTCCCATGCTTTTGGTATAGGAAGTGTCAGCTGAGTGACACTTATATTGTGTCGCATCACTAGAGGCAAAGGTGTCACTGCGACTCTTCCATGGCAAGTTTCGAGTCATGCTACCAAAAATAAATATAAAATGGATAGGCTTGTCACTATTACACGGGACCTGGCATAGTTGCAGAAATGCCTTGTGGTGCATATTCCCGCACCGAAGGTTCCTCACATGGTGATGAGCCGCAACAGGGTTCCCCAGGGTATTGGTCTGCCGACCGGCCATAAAATTAGCCGAACCCTAGTTAGAGCACTATTAAATATGATTCCCACAGAACCTATACGATTTGGGACCAAAGAACGAAGATTTTTCTTCAAAATGGAAGCAATAGATTGAATTGAATTGAATATCCGCGACTAGAATGGAAGAGCTTATAGTGCCTGACTTTTCCAAGTTCGGCTAGGCAAAGGAGAACTAGATAGGTTATTCTTGCGTTCTCTTGTCGCGCTTCCTTTGTCTCTCTACTTTCTATCTGTCATGTTGATGGTCAGAAATGACAGAAGTCTCATCAGTTCCTTTGTTCAGAACTAGAGAATGGTAATGAAATTCACGTTTCCATAAGGCTAGACAAATCGGCAATATATTTGAACGAATACAATACAAATGCCAATTTTTGACAACTACTCTTACATTTGAAACGGCCGCCGCCATGTTTCCTCTGTATTACATAAGTTTCACGCATTCATATTCTATTCATCCGAATAGACTGTAGTAGGCCTAGCACGGGATGTGAACAAAATCTCTTTCTCCCAGTTACTCCCTTTACAGTGTATAGTCTCGGGATTTAGAGGGAACTTTCCTCCCCTCCTAAAGAGGAGATTTTTATCTCCACGAGTTGACAGTGTTTTGAACAAGAGAACTCAGCGACGTGACACTACAAGCAATCCAAATCCCGACCAATGCCAAAAGCCACGGGGTACTAAATGGCGTGACATTGACATGTGACAGACTAATCCGCGCCAAAAACCAGGGGAAGCTTTAGAACAAGTATGTGATATTATGACATTAATCACTAGAAAACTATTCTTGGCATCTAGTTTTTTTATTTTACTGTAGCAACATTTATTTAACCAAATATTAAAGAGTTCTCTTTTGAAAACTCACGATTAATCAAGTGTTATATGTTCTATTTTTAAGAGATCAATTACTTAAATCAAAATACCATTAAAACCACCAAAAATGTACACATCGGGGACGTGCTCTTGGTACAAGCCGACAGAGAACTTAGTGGTTTTGGCTTTGACGCAAAACGTCACTTCATACACTTCAAAATGTCATCGTGAAATTATTTTTCACTTTCGCAGAATGTCGTTCAAGCATTTTTTTTCCTCAGAAGATACCCAATACTAACACTATTAAAAATGTGTATACAAAAAAATCATCAACCATATTTTTATTAAAAACTCAACACATTGGTTTAATTACTTTCATAATTCGCACTGGCTTTTCACCTGTCACTGGCTTTCCAAACTGGACAGGTAAGTACATTTAACAAATAGGAGAGTAGGGAATTAAAATACTACCTATCGATTTTTTTTTCGTTTTCATTAATATAAACACATCAATACAACATCTTAATGTAGGTTTATATAGTTTTGTATGTAATAAAACATACGATTGATTATTGATTTTTTGTATATGTCTAATTATAATCCGACAGGTTCGTGCGCGACCTTCCTGCGGTATGAGACAGTGGCGGGGACTATAAATTACTAACCCGATTCTGTAGTGGTCAATAGAGAAGTACTTTTGCGACGAAAAATGGCTCGATGACATTCTGTGAAAGCGAAAATTACCTTCCGAAAAAAATTACGTTTTGCGACCGCGACCAGTGGCTTTTCTATTATTCGAACGCATAGAAAACAAACGCATGAAACTGACGTATTACAGAGGAAACATAACGCTAGTTTCATACTTTTATATTCTATGGCAAGGATTAGACAGTCAATAAATATCGCCTTCCAATATCGTGATAAATATTTAATTTTAAAGCATCACAGAAAAATGCCGTTTTTATTGTCAATATCGTCAATAAAGTTGCAAATTCCGTTCACCGTCTGTCTAATCCTCGCCTATGGGTTCGAATAGAAAAGCCATTTAGTTAGGCCCTCTGCTTTGTCCCCGAGGCCAATCCGCCCAGGTGACGTCCCGCGTCGCCACAACGTCGTCTCTCCAAGCAAGAGCACGCCTCCGACCACCAAAGCGATCCACTCAGTACTGGCTCACCACGCGGAGTCTTCGGTTCTTCGGTCTTCGGAGCGGTCGACGCCGAGCATGCAGACGCCGCTGCCACCTCCGTACTGTACTGCGTCATGCATCTATCTCTTATAGACTCCTCCAAATCTATCACAAGACTATCACTACCAGGGTCCCCGACCTCTATTAAACAAGTACGCTGGACTGAATAAGTCATTTAAAACGACAAATGTTTCTAGTGGCGATTTGAAGCGCCAATCGCGCGGCAAGGGTATTAAATTTGACGTTTGTTGCTTGTATTTAACATTACAAATGCATCTCTAATAATAGTTCCGTGGACGTTCACCTTCGTACACCAGTGCCATCAGCGGCAAGATGGCGATAGTCAAATTGGCTCCATTTTTTGGATGACAACCTTCAGTCCAGTGCACTTGTGTAATAGAGGTCAGTGACCAAGGTCGGGTCGTCGCTAGCTAATAAAAACTCAACCCATAATGGCGCCCAACGCGGGACTCGAAGCTCAAACTACGCTGTCAATAATACATAATACTTGGAAAATATTACTCTATAGGTACGAAACTTAAAAGCGATAAATGAAAGAACAGCTGTGTTTGTCACCATTTATTTCTAACTTTCTAAGTGAAGATGAACCATAGATAAGAGGCGCGACACTAGCTAGATGGCGCCAGAGTTCTAGTTGCCCTTTTTAAATAAAAACGAAAAGAACCTCTCAACGGTGTTTTCACTCAAAAAAGGCCAGTGACATACAAAACTCTACATCAACCAATAACGCCTGTATTACAAAACATTCATTAATGCGATTGCCCATCGCAATCAAAGCCGGGGTAGGGCAAGTCCTATAAACATAGACCTTTGCATGTACGCTTAACATATATATAAATACTTTAAAATTGCAAAAATAACTGTGTCCGAATACAAGTGTGAAGAAAACATAAAAAAACAGCAGTCTATGCTAAGGGGTCGTCGACACAATACTTTATCGTTACGGATCCCTGGCCTCCAAGCTACGGATACTTTAAAAACATTAATATGTATACATACAAGGATATTCCATTAAATATTGCACACATTTTCTATTAGCAGTCTGTGATGATAATAATAAATAATATTAAAAAAAAGAAGAAAACAGCCCATCACTAAAATATCTATGGATTAACTACTACCGTAAATAAATTAAAATGCAATTCATCGTTAACGACCAAATTGTACAAATGAAAAAGAGGAATGTTTCAACAGCCTCACGTCGACGCTTCGGTATTATTTATAATTTCCAACGAGTATATAATTATAAACGGGCAAGTTTCAAATAGAAACGGCGGGCGGGCGAATCGAAATCTACCCCCACTACGTCGCGAAGGCACGATTGGCCCGCGCGCCGCCATTTCCCGCCAACTCGCACGTCAAACACAAAATGGTCGCCCGCCCTCAGCGTCGGCGCAGACGCGCTACGTCTAAGAGAGACAACATCACAAACTCTCACTTACACCAACAAGTGTTCGTATTATCACGATTATTTAATAGTTTTAAAAATACACAATTACCTCGCTAAAGAGTAAGTACACCAAACGCTATTTATACAAAAATATTGAAATATTTTCATATTGTATGCATGTGTGTATATAAATAAGTCTAAACAATATGGCGCGCGCTGCCGTGCCTCCAGTATCCAGCGTGAGGTGAGACTTATACTCTCTAAGTATATATGGATGATTCATTGAGTTTTGAAGCCGGAGATGTGGCTTCATTTTCCTTCAGAGGGTCAACTATTATTCCTTTGCAGATTTTCCCCACAAGGTTTATGGTGTTATGACGCCATAGACCTTTTAAAAAGGTGCTAGTTCCCGATAGAACGCTTTCGACTAAAGCCGTCTTGACATTTTCCGTGTCAGCTCAATAGGCCTAGCACGGCACGTGGACAAAATCCATCTCCACCACTTGACAGCGTTTTGTCTCAGAATTTTGTGGGAGTTGGAGCAAGAGGAACATACTTTCTTTTCCCCCGAGGAGATTTTGTCCACGTCCCGTGCTAGGCCTACAGGTTGCCTAGCCTAGTGGCCATTCGATTGCGTCGAACATTTACCGAAAAAGAACATAATCTAAGAAACTTCTATGACGTCACAGTTTTGTAGAGCACACTAATCGGAAAGGGTGATTTCATATTTTTTATAGTAGTTTAGCCATGTCCAATCACCCCTCTGAGGAAAAACGAAGGACCAACCCCGACTGCCGTGCGACGCAGCGCGCGCGTGCCATTATAACTATTATAAGTATTTATTGCTTTCGGTTAATCATACTTATTACCAAATATCATATAGTATATAAAACCTCAAAACGCTACACTACGAACTACTTCTAGCATCGCCATACATTTAAAAACACACAACATCATATTTTATTTTATTTTAAGTTTTTTTTTTATATGTTTGACATGTATTTTATATAGTAAGTATATCGTACTAATACAAAAGTTTTTTTGTATATTATTCAATCCGTGTGTATATTATAATATTTTTTTTTTTATATTTTGTGTCGTCTTTATTTGGCCCAGTTTCCTGAAGTCGCGAAGCGCTATGTCGTTAGCGTGGCGTTTCAATTCAAATATGGCACACTACTGCTGAAGCCTTCATATCAACTAATGCTACGCAAGAATAGTAGTAGGTATTGAGCAAGAATAAACTCTTCAATTCGAAGTCTAGTCCGACGCGTTTCCGTCGTGACTCAAGTCTCTGCAGACTAACTAAAAAAATGACTAGAGAGGAATGTTTATGGCAAAAATCGGTCCCCACTGACGCAGAACGTCACTCTCGCAAAATGTCAGCGTGAAAAATTTGGCCGCTTTCGCTCAATGTCGCTTTAGCAAAACGCTATTTTCGCAGGATGTCACTGCAGCAATTATTTTTTTCATCTATCGCGCAGGTAATTGGTTGTTATAATTATAATTTTTCTCTGCACAGTTTTAAAGTTTTTATTTATTACTTACCCGATTCTGCAGTGTTAGTATTAGATCTCTTCCAAGAAAAAAATTTGCTAGAGCGACATCCGCGAAAGTGTCGTTCTGCGGAACTGACATTATGCGAAAGTGACAAATTATTCACGACCACATTTTGCGAAAGTGATATTCTGCGTCAAGACCATCGTTAGTGTAATAAAAAGTATAGCGTCTCTGTTGGCCACGTCCCATCATATTATTGTCTCAACCTTAAGCTAAATTGGCGGGAAACAGGAAGGGTTCGCGTCACATGCCGCAGCCATTTTCCCCGCACAGAAACACAAAATGGCGGCTCCCGCCATTCCGTTTCCGGGCTCCCGCCACGCCGCGTCGCCATCCTTGTGCAACAACACACAGACGGCACAAACATGTCGTTTACTTAGCGTCGATTACACTCGAAATATTTTCTTTCTAGCATTTAACACTATTAGGCCGCCACTTTGAAAATACGTCCAGTCGCTTACAACAGGTGCCGCGGCCATATTCTACCGGCTGCGACTGTACGCAGCAGAGTGAGCAAAGGGTAGGTATTTGGCGAGAATTTTGGCAAAACAATCCCACAACTTCCCCGGAAGACAGTAGGCCTCAAGCGAAGCGTACTAAGGGTCTACACTACGTGTCTACGTGTGGGCGGTCCCCCCGCCGACCGCCCAACCGCCCAGGCGGGCGGTCGCCGCAAGGCCCGCCCAATAGCACGTTTCACAACCAACGTGTGGCAAAAAACGCCCCATGGAAAATTGACAGTATGGAATAACAACATATGGAAGAATTCTTTGCGCAAGTCCATGCCAACCATGCCTATTTCCAAACAGGTTAGTCACAAGACGCGTCTACTCGGCTCGGTGGACAATTGTCGGATTCTATAAGTGTCAGGCGAGTATAAAACGCCAGATTCCATGAATGCCTTATTACAAACGCTAGATTCTAATAATCGCCAAAACGACTAATGCCAGATTTCTTAACAATTGCAAAATCATTTATTGGTTAAGTGTGCATTAAATTTTCGAGCATTTCGAAGGTTTAGGTATAAGTATATAGCTATAATTATTTGCTCGTTTCTAGAAATGGAAGCTTTCGTCTCATTTAGAAGTCGGGTACCCGCTACGTATGGCAAAGTGTTGGCACAAAAGTCGTCTATCCAATCTGGCGTTTTATACTCGTCTGACATCTATAAAATCCGAAATTTGCCGACTGAACCGTCTACTCTAGTATGATACATGCCTCGGCGACTAGTCAACCCCTCCCAGAGTTCAGGTATCGCCGTGGGGCAAATTTTTTCGCGCGATTCAACGTCACCACACTCAAAATTCAACTACTACAACGGCTCAAACAGACGTGCAAGGTGAGAGACACGGCAACCGATCAAAAGATTCACCCCACGCGCAGAGCCAAAATAAAACACACCGTTATTGTTTCTAATAATAATATTGTAATGACACAATAGGTATACTGGGTGCTCCATTACATTGCGGGCAAACTAATCTCTGCTAAGTACAAACTACAGCTAGCCTACGAACGCGGCGTCGCCTCTCAGTGACACAGGCTGTCTCAACTCCAAGCCTTGTACAGCCAACGGCACTGCACACTACCCAAAACTGTCAAACTTCTTCGATCCATTGCTAACTGTAACTTGTTAGTAGCAAGGCACAGAGTTGATTGAGAAAAAATGACATTTTAACAATCTGACATGCTGTAGACTGTACACCCAAGAGGTGACGCCGGGTTACCAGTGTAACTAGTACAGGTGTTTAGAGAAAAAATAAAATTTACTTTGTCAACGCCCAAGCTTTCTCTGGCATAGCCATTGTATCCCATTGAAACGTCGGGTGTCGCTATATATAAGTGTATATATAATATATATATATTAATATAAATTACCAAGAAATTAAGTACACAACTAAAGGCCACCGCTCATTAAAAAACTGGCAAGAAACCAAGCGGCCGCCGCGGAGGGTTATTAAAGACATCACAATGACATATCAACCTTCTAATACTGAGAATTTCAGGAAAAAAAATGCTAATATACAAAAGGTGTGTCATCATCGCACGACCGGCGATCGACGCTGTTCCATTGCCAATGTAAATAATATATTTAAAAAAGAAAAAAACTTTACTCCACTTGCAATCAATTATCTTCAAAACAATCAGCCAAAGATAACATAAACACACTAGTTTCATGGAACAGAACTCGCGTCGATCGCGAAATAATCTCCAATGTTCTAAGCCTACTTAAACTATGAATACTGCTATGATAAGGATAGGTATGTGTACACGTGTGATATAGCATTCGGTAGCCGAGGTGAGTGGAAATGCGAGTGGAGACTAGAAGACGCTACTACAAGGTAGGACGGAGAGAATACGCACACACAAATACTTAAATAAGACACAAAAGTACAGCAAGTATTATGAAACATGTAAAATAATCAGAATGGATTCTTCCACTCATGACACTTATCAGTTTTACAAGTAATTGCGCTAACTAAATTGTAGGTCTAGTCTCGATTGGGCTAGTTGTGTTGTATTAAAAAGCCACATTCATATTGATATAAGTCAAATTCACTCATATCCCACGTCGGGCGCCAATATGAGGCCTCATGAATCCAATCAAATTGCGAATGCTTCTTTTAAATATGACTCTGAATTAATGTCACATATACTTCACAATGTCGGTGGTTCTAGTAAAATGTTAAACGCGAGCGATTACAACACTTTACAATGCTGTCTGCTGCTGTGTAAATATTGTCTTGAAATGTTTCATGTACAACACAAAGAGCTCAAATCGGCCAGACCCAATATTAAATTGAAGCAAAACACTGTATACAAGGTCCAATAGAAAGTTGCAGTGACATTTAAAGGGGTAATTAAGGCAAACTGAACAACCTTCACTAATGGACCAAAATCAAAATCTCAGAAAAAAATACTACTTCTCCACATTAAACCCAGAACCAGCTGACATCAGTTTGTGTGGGGAAGCGTTTATTTTAATTCAGATTTTGTTGTTGGTCTCTTAGTTAAAGTTGTCCAGTTGGATGGCCCGAATAACCCCTTCAAATATTACTGCACCCTTCTGTTATATTTGACCAGAGTGTAACAGACCGATTTCCACACACCAGGGGTACAGTTATGTGAGTCGGCCCGCGGGGGAATGTGGCCGACCAAGCTACCGCATGCACTCGGCTCTACTCTCGCCGCCTGGCTTTGTCTGGGCACCAACCGTCCAATTAAAACAGCGACCTTACACAAAACACGAGCTTTAGAATTTTGACACTTGTTGAGCGAAACATTCCGGTGAGGAGACACTGTTGTATTTTTAATCGTCCATCTATTCACTAAAAACGACTATCTAATTTATCCAATAAGAAATGATCTCACTAAAGATTAAGTACGAGAATTTAGTAAACCTTTGGGAGGACCATGTCCCGAAAAATAGTCAATCTTAAAACTAGGAATTGCACAAACACAACCTTACAATTGTCTTTTATTACATTATAATACTTAATGATCACAGGAGGTGAGAAGTATTGCTTCAAATACACTACAATTTAAGTAAGTACTATGTATAGATACTATATGTAGACGCGGCGAGACCGGAAAGCTTGTGAACTAAACTACAGAGCGGGTGAAAAGAAGAAAGTACCGACACCACTACAGTATCCAACATCCGGCGTATGCATACAAGAACCTGACGAATTATCGGTGTTGCCATCGGGAAACGGCTTCCCTGTCAATTTCCGCTTCATTTTCAACTCTTCTGGTGCTCCATCACAGAAAAAAAGACGCAAAAAACACACCGAGAACTGATCAATTCTGCGAAATTAAATCCCAAATCTTATCATAATATCAAAGCCTTAATTTTACTGAGAATTACTTCTGTGATAAAGCAACACACTCCCGATTGATAGCTCGATGAGCTCTAGAGCTTCAGAGAGTTGACTAGATTTTTTTTTGTGGGAACTCATTATATGCTGTAGAGAATAACTAGAACGTGAAACAGAAACTCATTTATATTAATCCCAAAAAAAATGGATACGGTTTCAATATTATCTTTTACAAGTCTTTATTATCAAACACGTTTCAAAAGTAAGCAGATTTGGATGTTTAATGATCGCTATTGTAAATTTAGGCAAACGTTATAATCAAGTCGTTAGATCGTTTCATATAATCAATACTCATTCGGTTGCGAATATCTTTATATTAGGTACTTCTTTTGATTTAAAAAACATATTTTTTAAATGTTACTTAATTCGTTGGATCTGTTATTCAGAAACTTAATGGACCTTTCGGTATTTCAAGGTACCAGATAAAAAATGGTTATGTTCGATCAATTTTAGGATATTTCCTACTCTGTCCGTACCTACTACTAAAGTATTCGATACCCTATTTCCAAGAATATTATAACCGATTGCCTGATATTGATTCTACAGTCTGATTAGCGAGTTTCTTGTATCATCGACCTCTAAAAAACTTCCTTTAAAAACGTCTAACTGAACTATATTAAGCTTCATACGCCGCGATATGTTCTCCTTATATTATAAAGGTATTGAGTATTATATTTTTAAACTAAACATATATATTTAAGTGTATAAAAGGAGAGAAATAAAATATATTTTTATCTTAACAAAAAAAAATTAAGTGACTGTACCGCCTAAAAGGTTTCTTTACCCACTTTTTACACAGTTGTCGTGATACGAGTAATACAATTTCAAAACACATCAAAGTGTGAACGTTCAAATTAAAAAAAATATATCAATCAAAGCGCCACTACGATAAAGTTACAATAATAATAGTTAATGTCCAAAATTGAGCTGCCGCCGACGGACTACGTTAGTTATAATACTGCAAATTATGGCGCCCACCGCGGGGCCTCATACAACTATTGGCGCCCAACGTGTGGCTGCTACAAGCGGCGGTCCCAGGCAAACACAAGCGGCGTCTACGGCTTACAATTAGCTTATTGTCACTTGACACACGAAGGTGTTAGTTGCATTCCCTGCTAAAACTAAACTATAATTAATCGATACACACTAAAAGTGGCCCCACGCGAGTTACAGTGACTTTTAAGACATATATACGGATACATGTTGAGTATTACACATTCCCATGGTCAATCACAATCTACAAGCGCTCGATGCGGCCGTCACTCGGTATCCACATACGCAAAATATAATAATAATAATCTGTTCGAATTAAATAAGTTAATATAATATAAATCAAAATAATAATAATATACGAAAGAAATAAACACAAACACACGCGCTCAAAAATCACTGCAACCCCACAGGGGGACCAGACATAATAAAAATAGTAATAATAATATCTACTACGCAATAGAGTTAAGTAATACATAAATGTATATTAAATGAGATTGCTTACTCAGTTAGATATGTATGAGAGTATCGTGAGCTTGCGGGGGGGCGGGAGCGGCTCGTGACGTTACGGCGGGACTGAGCGAATCGTCAGTCATCACATTCGCTAAACGAAAATCAACCTAGAGTTCAAAGGAACACGGCGCATGGTCCTTCGACACCACTCCCGGGTTACAAATAGATTCTACAAAAAAAAACGACCATTCATTTGGCACAATAGAAGTGAAAATTTCAAGTGTAAAAGGTGCGACGTCACAGGCCGCCGCCCGCCCGCGCCCCGCCTACATCAACAACAGTAGATACAGAGCTGCGATGAGATTCATACATTCGTCTCCACCTCCTCTACAAATAATAATTAATAATCAAGTGTGTAGAATTGCCAACCAACGTGCACTATCTACTACGAACGACCAGCACAAACTCCGAGTGGGACAGCGGCAGCAGTTCACCTCCAAACAAATCTGAGATCACGTTGCGAGTGTAAAAAAAAAAAAAACTACAAAAATGCGTTTCTTTGAATCGGTCCGACTCGGCCTGCACTCGCGCGACGAATACCGACAGGGTGGGGGTGGGTAGGGCCGCGGCCCGCGACCCCAAACGATAGGAACTGAGGGCACACGACTAAATAAACGGAACAGAGAACAAGCTCCATACAACCGCGCGAATCTGGAAAAAACCGGTTTACGACGCACGCCAGAGTGTGCGACGGCATTCTTAGGAAGCTTTCGCTCTGATCGGTTCATCTACTCGTGTGCTGAGGGTGCGCCGCGCACTGACCTCCATTACACAAGTACGCTGGACTGAACACTTCTACTAAAACGACAGTTTCTTGTGCCGATTTGAAGTTGACGTATGCTGCTTGTATTCGACATTACAAACGCATCTCCAACACTACCTTCGCACAACCAAACCGGCTCCACTTTCCACAACCTTCGGTCCAGCGCACTAGTTTTTTTTTCACCATTCCTTAACAGAGGTCAGCGGCGCCGGCGCCCTAGATATACATGGGCAGGCCGTACATGGCTCCCCAGTCGACGCCCTGAAACGACGACATGTCCACGCCCGCGAGCGAGTACGCCGTGCCAAACTGCGGCAGGGCGGGCGCCGGCGCCGGCGGCTGGGGCGCTACCAAGGTGGCGCCGGCCGCCGCCGCCGGCAGCGCGTACGGCGCGTACCGGTACGCGTGCCCGCCCACCGCGCCCACCGAGCCCATCTGCGCGGCCACCGAGCCCATGGACGCTGCCACCGAGCCGACGCCCACGCCGCCAGCGTACACCAACCCACGTCCCGGTCGGAGTACCAGCCTCTTGCCTAGGGCTAGCGGCGCGGCTGCTACAGCCTCCTTAGGCTGAGCGCGCTTACACTCAACCTTCTTATTCTTGATCGTGTGAAAGTGTATATCGCACACCCGCTCCACAGCCTCCTCCGTGTGGAAGGTGACGAACCCAAACCCGCGATGCCTCTTCGTCTGCTGGTCCATCAGCATCACCGCGTCCTCCACTAATCCGAACTGCGAGAAGTAAGCGCGAACCTCATCCGCCGACGTGTCCTGACCGACTCCCCCCACAAATATCTTCTTGGTCTTGGCGGGGCGGGGTGCGGACTTGGGTGTCGCGTGCTTGGGGTCGATCCTCTTGCCGTCCAGCGTGTGCACCTGTACCGCGAGCACCTTGTCCACCGACGCCGCGTCCTGGAACGTGATGAAACCGAAGCCGCGCGAGCGCTGCGCGCGGCCGGGTCAGCCTCGGGTGCGGTCTCCACCTTCTCTCCCCCCAGTCTCCCCGGGGGGAGAAGGGTCTTGACGCGGAACGTCGCTTGCGCAAGGTGTCATCGTGAGAAAGGAGATGTTCCAGACTGACCCCCGTGTACACTATCTCAAGAAAATTGAGATAAATGAATCTGGGTAAATTGTAATTAAATATAAATAATGTAGGTACTTATAGTTTTTTGGCTTAAAAATCTTTGAAAACCATTATAATCACATACTGTACTCACATACTGTATCATATCTGTAAGTAGGTACCCAGCCTAAACATAAGTACAATAAGCCAAAAAACAGAGCTCAGAACTGTTTTATAAATTATTGCCTACATTTTAAATAACTGTAATGAGCAAGTATATGAGCCAGACCCACACATTCTGGAACATCTCCTTTAGTCGCTTTCGCAAAACGTAATTTTTGCACAACGTCACTTACGCAAAACACAAAGCACAAAGTGACATTTTGCGAAAGCGACGTTCTGCGTCAAGACCCATAGGGCGCGTGGCCAGTGAGCCGCCATCCTGACTCGACTAGATGACTAGGGCGCAACATACGTGTGGTCAATCCTACGGGGCACTACTGTCGCGGATGTAGCGGGGGTTTGTCGTGTAAACAACAGGGCCTATTCTCATTCATCCGATGGTAGATTAATTACGAATTATTTTCATTATGCATCGCTTTAAGAGGGAATCTCATTCATCGAAACGAATGAACGTCTTCAAAAACGAAGAAGGAATCAAAATTCTTTGAGAGACAGCTCTTTTGTATTGGGACACTCACTCATGATTATGGATGAAGATGATGGTTGCCCTGAGAATGATTTATCTGTAATAAGCACTGTCTGAAGACAGAAACTTTTTAACATTAAACAAAATAAGATTTGTTTGAATTGTTTGTTCGAATAGCAAATCAGAAGCATTTCTATTCTGTTGACAATAATTGACAAAGTTGCGGGTAGCGCACAAATCTTACTTAATTTTGCTACTACTACGTCTACCCACATTCGTATTAATTCTACATACATACATAAATCACGCCTACGTTTCGCCAATTATGTTAGGTCCCATGTAATAAGGTGATGAGCCTATTGCCATATATCGGGCACAAAAGTCGCAGTACATTGCTATTGCTAGGTGGTATTAGAGGAAAGCTGCTGCCTATTCCTCATAATTAATTTATCCTTAGTCGCCTTGTACGACACCCACGGGAGAGATTTGGGGTGGTGACAATTGTATTCTACTCTTTCGTCACCACACGGCCGAGTATTAATTGTATTGATAACATTATCATTTCTTTTCACAATTATTTATCGAGTTCAAATCACGCCTAGCATGACCACCGAAACACGATATAATAGAGCCATTTATTTCGTTGAACTGTCAAAACTCCATAGATTTTTGACAGTTCAAAGCGATAAATGACTATTATATCGTGTTTCGCTGGTCATGCTAGCCGGGCAGAGTATTGCATCAAGCCTCAAATTCTAAATCGTTTACACTACACACGATATTATACGATAGAAGATGAAAGGATTCCAAAGACATCAGTCAAGTCACCTCTCACCCACACCCATCTACACTGCAAACCCACACATATTGCTGGCCCGCTGCGACGCTACGGTGGTCAGACCGGGACCGAGCTGCCCCCGTAGCACGGGACGTGGACAAAATCTCCCCCGGGGAAAAAAAATTTTTCCTCTCGCTCTAACTCCCACCAAATCAAATCCCGACACAAAACACTGTCCGGTTGTGGAGAGAGATATTGTCCACGCCCCGTGCTAGGCCTGCTGAATGGCAGGAAGTTCTCAGTCTATCATCTAAAGAAACCTAGCTACTTGAGTCGAGATGGCGGTTCTGACGGCGGCGGCCATTGCGACAAGGACATGCCCAAACGTCTCTTGGTAAAGGTGCTCTTTCTTTTACACGTGCAATTTTTTTTGGCAAAAAATGCTTGGCAACTGTAACGGATAAGTCAGGAGAAATTAACTGGGGCGATCTGGAGCTATCAAGTGGGGCTATCTGGAGAAATCCAGTAGGACAATCTGGAGCTATCAAGTGGGGCTATCTGGAGAAATCCAGTGGGACAATCTGGAGCTATCAAGTGGGGCTATCTGGAGAAATCCAGTGGGACAATCTGGAGCTATCAAGTGGGGCTATCTGGAGAAATCCAGTGGGACAATCTGTAGCAATGAAGTGGGACAATCTGGAGCAACTAAGAGCGGCAATCTGGAGCATTTAAGTGGGGCAATCTGGAGAAACTAAGTGGGCAAATCTGGAGAAAAAAGTGGGGCAATCCAGAGCAATAAAGTGGGGAAATCTGGAGCAATCACACTGGAAAATCTTCGTCCACGGCCAGAGAGTCATCGCAAATGAATTGCTATCATATGAACGTATTGACTTTTATTGCCTTGCCTACTTTTTAAATTGATCCATATTGCATGGTACTGTGTGGACGTATCTCAGCAGAAGGTTGCTTGCTACATGTTGCCACTGCCCTAAATGGCTTGATGTGGCGTGATGTCACAGTTGACGAGTATTGACGGGAATTGAGCAATTTTAGTTGCCCGTGTAATCGCACTGAAGCCTCAACTAGACTCGAAAATGGCACCCTTGTCGCAATCGCGCTAGTGAAATACATATATATAATTGATTAAGAAGATATACTGAAAAACTGTCAGGTTAATACTACTATATAATAATACCGTTACGGCTCTATTATTGTTATCAACTGAATACTTCAAAGAGAGATCATGCTAGACGGTATTCTATTGCCCCAGTCTACATCCTGAAATGTTGTCTAGTGATCAGTGTTGCCATACTTTGGTATATTTTTTTTCTATACAGGGTTAATTGTAACACACCGACAACCTCGCAGGACTGAACAGTTAACATCATAAAAAACAAGTTTAACATAAAAGAACAACGAGCTTTAACATTGAACAAAAATGATTATTCAACTTTTTATTGTGCTGTCGCGACATTTGTAATTCTATGTTTGATTCATGAGAGGAAAAACGCGCGTCGTAAAATAATATAGAGTTATTATTTTTTATTTTAATTTGAAAATTTAATGTAAATGTCAGAAAAATTACTACAAAGAAAATTGTGGCTAGAAAATGGGCATCTGCCCGGATTGCAGAGGACGCGGTTTCCAAACCGCACTGGGCCAGAGCGTGGTGGGTTATTTATAGCCCAATCTCCCTATATTCTTCCATTCATAGGGAAGGCCCCTGCCCCAGCAGCAATGTCCCCAACATTGAAGGACAGGTGATGATGGTGACTTAAATTAATATTTATTTTTGCATTAAAGTAATTTCTAACGATCATTAAGAGTTGTAAAACAAAAGTCAGCTATCTAGTCCTGCGAGTTTTCTGCTACTTTACAATCAACCCTGTATAAGGCAACTATAATCACAAACAACATGGTAGTACTACACACCCTCCATACTAAACTGTTCTTAACTATATTATTATTATAAATACGAATAGGTCGCTGTATTAGCACCACATGTTATAAAAATCTCGAGCATTTATTTAAGTCCACTGCGAAAAAACTACCAAATTCTGAGCAACACAAGTGCTGCGCAATCACTAGTCTTACGTTTCTACCAAACACAATAAAATATTTCCTACTGGTAAACTCTCTGTTCTCATCTGATTAGTCCATATAGTAAACTTAAGCTAAATTAGTGAAACATGTTAATTAATACAGCAAATTCAAATGTCAGTGTTATGTATGATGGAATCTTAAAAACTAACTAAACCAAATCATAGTTTAAAAAATTCTACCGCTATTCCTTGTGGGTTTCAAATCATTTATTAATAACCATACCAATAAGAGTCTAACGAAAAAAATAAATTACTAATTAATTAGAAAATTTTCAATCATAGCAACACCAAATTGGTACTCAACTCGGGGGTTCTACCAAGATTTCGAAGGGTACATATATGTACCTACATAATGTTTTTTTATTAATTAGTAAGTGTTGTCTATTTCCTAACGGAGTCTATGGTGTTAGTGACTGATTACTAGCATGCCAGATGACTATTGGTAGTATATAATTAGTCCTAAATACGTCTCACCAACCATAGCCCAACTAGAATATTCGGCGGCGTCGTAGACAAGAGCGTTTATAGAAGTTTAATTGGCATAGATAATTCTACATACATACATACACATGTCACGCCTTTCTCACACAGGGGTAGGGAGAGATCACTTCTTTCCGCTTGCTAAGATCCTTACATACTTCATACGCTTCATCCAATCTCACCAATCTCTTCATTCATGCCCGTCGGTTTTGGATACTCTTGACCTGGCCCTTTTTTAATAAACTTTCAATTTGATTATGAAAGTTCCGCCTAGGCCTCTCCCTTCCCATGTCTCCATTCACTTCTGCCATATAAATCTTTTTTGTCATTCTCCTTTCATTTATTCTTTCGACGTGATCAAACCATGCAAGCGTCCTTTTCTCAATTCTTGTCATTACATCTTCTTTCAAACCCCACCTTTCTCGATAGTTGTTTATTTTCAGATTATTCGGGTAAGCTGATGATGGAAGGTAAAACTCCTCAACGGTTAGGAATTGGATGTTACTTTAAGTAGCTGATTTCGTAACCTGTATTCTGTTGGAAAGAAAAGCCCTTATATTCATGTCTATATGCCAGAGAGGGTTGGTGTCAGACAGGCGGCCGACTGTAAAACCTAAGCCAAAACCTTGAGCAGTATGGATTGGAATGTTGTCATTCCAATAACTCTCTCCGTTCATCGGTCTCTACATGGTTCATTCTGTCTCTTTTCTATATATTCATTCATCACTAGCACCTTTCCGGTATAATAGATGATATAGAATCAAAAGGGAGTGGATGGCTTGATGACATCTGACCAATATGAATGGAAGAGGAAACATACTGCGCCGACCCCAGATAGACTGGGAAGAGCGCAGGAAGAAAGAAGATTCGTGTATATGCCAATTTCACCTTTATCTACACACCCAAGTCTACAATCACCACCGACAAAATACACCTACTAACTACCTAACCTAATCTGTAGTTCTTATTCACTGACCCGTTAGGTTGATATCCGCTCGACTTCTACCTATGGCTTGAAAACATTTTTCACTGTTTAATAATATCACGGTGTATCGTGTGTGCTTAGCAATTAAATTGAGTGGACATTTCTAAACGACACGTTAGTTAATTTAATCGACACGTTAACTGATTTAATTGACACGTTAAAAACATAGGGAGTACTCAGATTTAGTTCCATTCAAAGATTGTTTCTACGTAGTTAGTTTTTCTACGTACTTTTGGACAATCAAAAACCATTATTTTTGATTTTTATTTAAACATTTTAAAAATGTTGGAATTTGTACAAGGAAAATTGTGCTTGGGAAAAGTTCGAAAAATTATTGTCTTGATGCGGGAATCGAACCCGCGTCCTCTGTGATCCGGGCATACGCCTATTGCACTCGGCACTAATTTCTCAAACTTTTTTCCAAGCACAATCTCCTTTGAACCACCAACCAGCCAAATTTTGTACAGCAGTTGTGGCAAAGTAATGAAAAATCTCAGATACGTCAATTAACTTTAATGAGTATTAAATGTCAAAATTGTCATTCAAATCTAGACCATAGACCCGGCAAGAATAGCGACTAGTTTTCAATTGTCATTTTTTGACGTTAAGTACTCATTAACGTTATTTGACGTCTCTGAGTGCGGCAGTAAGACTTATATTTCGAAAGAAAAGCATTTTTCATACGTGTCGCTCTTTGATTCAAGAAGCTACATTGTCTTTGTGACTCTATCTGTGTCTATGGTGTAGCTTATAACGTTAAATATTGGAAAATGTTTTTCTTTTCGTTTCCAGTGTTTAACGTTATTTCTTTGACGATTCATGATTGTATGTAATCATACCCTTATATGAATAAACCATATTTTCAATTTCATTTTTCATTTTCATATAACTCCTCACGAATTAGAATATTAGCCACCTACCTATATGGAGCCTTTCTGAGTACAACCCGAATAGGGAATATGCACGTTAATTCAAATAAGGTTCAAAAGTTTTCTTTACAAATAAACTCTGTTACTTTAGAATTGTCCCTGCATCAATATTTTTTAATAAAATTTATAATTGACCAAGAAATTATTGATTCAAAGAAAATTGTGTCTGGAAACAGTTCGAAAAATTATAGTATAATTCGGGCAGATGGCCTATACCACTCGGCCAACCAAGACGTATGCAGAGGGCGCGGGTTCGATTCCCGCAACAAGACTTATAATTTTAAGAACTTTTTCTAATTACAAATTTCTTCGTATTTTTTAACGTCGAATATTTTTGGACTACATCAAGGAAATGTAAACAAATAAGTAAAAAATATTTAAAATATCAAGCATATTCCCTATTGTAGACAAAAAATTAACCGAATCAATTACTTGCAAATATCAATCTCTTTTGCAGACAAGTAGTTATCCAAGATGGCTTCCCTAAGTGGTTTTTCATAAAATCCTAGACTATATGTACACACATGACATTGCTCGTTCCAGCGGAGAATGGGATTGTAAGGCATATGATGGATAGCGTTCGTTAAAACAACGCTTACTTACTGCCGCACTCAGAGACGTCAACTAACGTTAATGAGTAAACTCAGTTATTAATTTGAATTTCATTCAACATTAATTATAAATGTTAGAAAAATTATCACAAACAAATTTGTGGTTGGAAAAATTATAGTCCTGATGCGGGAATCGAACCCGCGTCCTCCGCATTCCGGAGTGGAGCGTCCCGGGTCGCAGGGGACGCGGGTTCGATTCCCGCATCGAGACACAAATTTTCCAACCGCCTTCAACCCCCATTATTTCGACACGGCCTTACAACCCCACACTTCGCTATACCCCATTCACTTGGGCATAGAACCCGCCACTTCCCCCAAACATGGCCGCCCAGATAAAGAGACATATTTATTCATATTATTATCAAGATTATTTACATTTTGTCTCAAGCCCAAGCGATTGGGGTATAGGACCCGGCACTCCACCCAAACATGGCCGCCCAGATAAAGAGACACACTTATATCAAGATTGTTTATATTTTGTCTCAAGCCCAGGTGAAACCTGGCACCACCCCTTAGCGTCTTGACGATTCGTAAGTGTATTGTAATGTAATCATACCAGCCCGGCTAGCATGACCATGACCACCCAAACACGATATTATATAGCCATTATAATAATATATCTTTAAGATATAGCCTTATACGCTTATAAATTATTCAATTCAGGCTTATTCAAGTACAAAGATTTTGCGTGTTAGAAAATAAATGTCATTGGATTTTAACAAGTGTCAAAATCCAATGACTTTTGACTGTACAACGCGCAAATGGCTAGGTATATCATATCGTGTTTCGGTGGTCATGCTAGCCGCGGGCAGTTATGAATTTAAACGAATTTTGGATTTTTTTTTACTTTGACGCATAGATATCCCCTCTTAAAACCAACCTGTGTAACGGGGTCCTTCATAATGAGCACATCAGAGACGGGTCCAAACATCGCGAAGTACTCTCGCAGCTTCTCCGAGCTCGTCTGCCAGCTCAGGCCTCCCACGAACAGCTTCGAGGGAGAAGGGGACGCGGACCCGGTAGGGGGCAGGGCTCCGGTCGCGGTCACGGGGGTCGAGCGGCCCGAGGAGGGGGACGTCTCTGTAAAAGGGGCGTCAATTCAATATACATCATCATCATCATCACCAGCCCCTTAATTACGCCACTGCTGGGGCGCACGCCTTCGTAAGATTAAATTGTATTCAGCTCTCCCGTCACCACACCTCATGACGACAGATATTGTACATTTCACATATGATACAATCCGACTAAACGTCCTTTCTTATGCATACATACATAAATAACGCCTATATCCTCCAAGGGATTGGCAGAGGTGAATTAGTACCCACGTTTCGCCATTTGTGTTCCTTATGGATCGAAGAATGGGCCCTAACCTACCAGGATGGCCCAGGGCGGGTTGGTGGGTATCAACGACTGCAGATGCAACACAGAGGTACTCGATATAGTAAATATTTGGTCACCCATCCAATGACCAGCCTTAGCGAAATTGCTTAATTTACGTAATTGGAGGTCAAGCGCGCGCTATGCCACTGCGCTAGCGAGTTCCCAGGTACCTATTACAATACATTATATTTTATCTCATTATTATGGTATTCAATATAACAGTTATGTGCTGAACTGTACAGCTGTTAAGCACTGCCATATTATAATTAGAACACTATGTCCATCCTCTAAGGCTGTCTGGAAGAGATCGCGTTTAGCAATAAGGTCACCTCTTGCCCTCAATCTTAGATCATAGTAAGGTTCTAAACAATCCTTAAGTGTTATGTTACAATTCTTTAAGGAGTTCTTCCATAAAGAACTGTAACATAACACTTACAGTATGTATGTGAATATGTAAGAAGGCAGAATATTAGAACCTGTTTCACAATTGACAAGTAGGTAAGTATGAAGTAGCTTACTTGGCAGTTCAATTGACATAATATTTCATATTACAACTGTCAAATGATCTGCGAAGTAAGCTACTTAGAACTTACTAGTTGATTGTGAAACATGCTCTAAGTAATTTTATTGTTAAAATAATACATCTTATTATGTTTGAAAAAGTTTTCTTCTGGGTCAATTGAGAAGACAATTGCACTTAAAGCTCATAGAAAGAGCCAAATTAAATTAACTTTCTTCCATTTAAAATAATGTAACAACATTAATGAATAAATCATAATATTAAAGTATTTCTAAAGAGGACTATTTCTAAGCATTATTGGGCCATTGTTAAGTTAAATTATAAATCGGTAATAAATGATTACTAATTTATTAAAAAAATTAAATTAACAATTGCAAAAACGATGCAGGAATTAGATTTTAAATATTTTTCTTTAATTTGAATAAAGCTCAAGTATTTTCAAAAGTATTCAAGCATTTATTTACTGTTCACAGGCCCTGCTGCGATTTAATCCCAAAAGAAATATGAAATTAACAGATCCAAAAGTTTTTGGAAGTTATATAAAGTTTCTATCGACAATGCTACAGAAGCTTTGACTCATCACAGGCATTGTATACATATTAAGTTTGTAACAGTAGTATTTGAATTTAATTGTAGTTAAATACTTAATTACATTCCCAATAGTTCAGTCACTTATCTTGCCTCTTTAAAAAGAGGGGATTCAAATAAGAATGTTAAAGTTAAGTTTGTTTTACTCAATGCCATGAAATAAGTTTCTAATAAGAGCTTTTGCTAAGCAAAGGTTATTGTTGTAGCTATACATCAGATAAATCACGCACACGATAAATAGCCCCATATTACATGGGACCTAATTGGTTAAACACAAAGCAATATTGCTTGGGCACGTATATTGCAGTATTATTGCTAAGTGGTATAAGATGAACGCTGAGGCCCAATAGGTACTCGTAACTGTAGATCATCATCCCTTTAATGTCCCCACTGCTGGGGCACATGGCTTCCCTACGGAAGGAAGAATATTTAATACAAACAAAATTCTAGTTAGAAAAATGTTCTAAAATTTTTGTCTCGATGCGGGAATCGAACCCGCGCCCTCTGCGACCCGGGCAGATGCCTATGTAAGCCACTAAGCCAACCAAGACGTCGTTCTAACAACAATTTTCTTAGTTACTATTTTTTCTAACATTTTTCAATGATAAATTAATAACATACTTATTTGTTGCACAGCAATCTGTTGTTGCTGGTGCGCCGCCGCGGCGGCTGTGGCGGCAGCATGCGCCGCTGCCTGGGCGCTCAACACATGAGCAGTCAGCTCTCCGCCCACCAGCCCGCCTTCTAGCACCTCCACACCGCCCAGCGCCCCGCTGGAATACAGCCCCATCATGTTTAACACTCAAACACTGATTTACAACTGGCCACAACTAATGCAATGGCGGAAAATCGCGAAACCACAACGAAACTGCGCTCTTTTTGCCCGCTTTCACAAATCACAATTCGCCGCCGTGACGCGGTGACGCCATGAAAAACAAATTGGAGACAAAATACTGTCTACTTTTTCGGCCAGCTAGATCGGAGAAAATAGTTTGCATTTACAATGGCGATCGAAACTGACGCCGGCTATCGGCTGGTTAGCGGTTTAATCACGCTAAAGCACAGAATTAATAACAGAATTATTACATCTCGATAACAGCAATCATTTGGTCGTTGTAAGTAATTTTGCAATTGGAAACTTTCAACAAAACTTTTTCGGTATCGGACGCCATTGAAACTTTTTGGAGAAACAAACAAATTAACAAAACAAACAAACAAATAAAAAGTTTTGTCGGCTGGGTATTCAAATTTAAAAAGTGAAAAGTGACAAATAAATCCTTCTTTCACCTGTCAACCTGTCGTCATATATGCTAGTGATGTGCTACATTTACTAAAAAAGCGTTATTTATTTCGGTAAAAAACGAAAACGTGACAAATACGTTATTTGCACTATGAAAGCGCCGTTGAAAATAACATTTTCCCTTCATACACTCTTAAATTATTATGGGTTTTTAAAAAATGTGTCAACGTAATACGGTGCAGCCTATTTAGTGCACTGCAGGCGCAAGTATCGCGACGTGACGTCGAATTCATTTACGACGTCCCAGGTCTCACGTTCCGTATTAGACTTGGGAATTTTATGTTTACTATTACCATATTCTAGGTTAACTTATAACCATGTCGTTCCGCTATTGTATTTTACTGCGGAAACCCGTTTGCAATACATTTACATTTATTTCACCACCCCCAATCTTTCCAGTGGGTGTCGTACAAGGCAGCTATGGGCCGGTTTTTTGATGCATAGTTATCTCAACCAATTGTTAAAAATTGTTACTAATCTTTAAATATCAGACTGATATTCAACAATTAGTTACAATATGAGACTGATATTTAACCATTAGCAACATAAGTAACTAAAATTGTTACTAATGGTTAAAAATCAGTCTGATATTTAAAGATTAGTAAAAATGTTTAACAAGTGGTTAAGTTAACTATGCGTCAAAAAACGGGCATTAAGGGTTCTTCTTTAAACCTCTGGCAATATACTGCGATTTACGGGGCCGATAGATGACAGGCGCGCCCCCTAGTACACGGGACCGAACATAATAGGCGAAGCATGGATTTTATTAATGCACCTCTGTCTACCCCGCCGGAAATAAAAAGGCGTGATAAGAGCGTTTATAATTAATAAAAAATATCAAAAATTGTTAAAATTTGAGTGATAGATAGAGAGGGGAACACCAATGTAAAAGAAAATAGGTTACATTACTTTCGATTGGCTTATGCAAAATTATCTTTTCACGTTCTACACATTAGATCCATAAAACGCACCATCCAATCTCCAGTTACGAATATATCTGATTTCAGTGCTTGTAAGTCGGAGTGAAACAAACATAATATTAGGTGTTCCTCTCTCCTTTTGTCACGAAATCCATGTAACTAGTACACCGCCTTATGTGTGCCCTAAATGGGCGAAGTGATTTTCCTATTGTTATCCTTTTCCGACTTAGGCCAGAGTTTGCATCAGTCACAGATATTATATTACAGGGCGCGAGGGAATTTTGTGTTTGCGAAGCTCATTGGCGCCAGCGACTGAGTCTGGTGAATATGATTGGATTTTTCTCATACCAGATTTGTCGTAAGATTTAACTAGTTTGAAAAGCTTTGGTGAAGACAATATTTGTACCAGTTGAATGTAGGAAGAGAAAGACGTTAAGAGCTGAGGGCTTTTTTATGCTTAATAGGCAATCATAGTAGTTGTTGAAGTTTAATTACAAAGTAAAAATTTCAGCCGTATCGTGACGGCTGAGCAGAATATGATTGTCACCACTCCCAATCTCTCCCGCTGGTGTTGTACAAGGCGACTAAGGGTATATACAGCGATGAGTAATACGTAACAGCGTTCCTCTCGCACGCAATAATTTAAGTGCCCAATCGATGGCAATAGCCTCGACCCTTATTACATGGGGCCTAACATAATTGGCGAAATATATTATTCACCTCTGCCTTCACTTCGGGGATAGTAATACTACTAACGACTGGCTGGTCTAGAGGGATATATCCAAAATATATTTTTGCCGTCTCTACATTATTTTACAGGTCGCAAATAGCCAAAATATAGCATGAAACGTGAAAGTTTGCCGTTCACGTTGTTTAGAGATTACATTACAAAAAAATAATTCACCCAATTCAACTTATGCTTTAAATAGGTAGGTACTATAAGTACACTTTTCATGCCTTTAACCATACGGATATCATTATTGCAACATTATTGTCTAAAAACATAATAGGTACGTAATAAGGTTGTGCTATGTGTAACGTTGTAATAAATAAAACGTTATTAGAGGGCAGATTAACGAAACCACTGAGGCTTTGCCGAAAAGTTTTGATGAATGTTAGGCAGAAATAAATGTTTAAAGGTATCTTGACAACTATAAATCAAGGTTGGGAGCGGTGATTTATGTGCCCGCAACGCGGCCAGCCTTACCGAGATGAATTCCTTCACTTTAGGATTTGGTTTGCATGTAATGCTGCTTACGTGTAGCTAATGGCTTCAGGACCTTAGCTACACGGGGCAATGATAAATAGTTGTGTGGTAATATTCTGTTATGTTAGCACAATCATTACATTATATAGTTATTATTTTAGATAATTGTAATTGAACATTGCAACAACGTCTAATTGAACGTTGTAACACATAAATGTAAAAAAATTACCACACACAAAATTGTGGTCAGATAAAGTTCGAAAAATTATAGTCTGGATTTTATACTACTCGGCCAATCAATACGTTAGTTAACTGGCTGGAATTTCTCTAACCTTCAGACTTCACGTTCTAAGCCAACGGATAGGTACCATCGCAATATATGTAGAAATGATATCATTCTCTTACATTTCAAGTGCGAAATCGATTGATAAAATTGAAAATTAAATGTCTAAGTACTTTCTCCAAGATTAAACAGGCCTCCCTACTCCCCATCGCCCAGAGGAAGAATTCAATTTGTACACTCATTATATCGCTTTGGCTACACGCTAACGAAAAGGGAAATTAAGTATAAGTAGCACTGAAGGGCAGAATGGTGTTACTGATGGCTACACCCCGGTCAGAGGTCACGTCTGACGCCATTAGTACCATTGGACGTGTCAATACCCCCACTTGTGAAGGCCGCGCGCAACGTTATACTGAGGCACAGAATAGACAATTTGCAGATTCGAAAAAAAAAACAAATAGATGTATATAGATGTATAAATACATACATACATACATAAATCACGCCTATATCCCCGAAGAGGTAGGCAGAGGTGAACTAGCACCCACGTTTCGCCAATTATGTTAGGTCCCATGTAATAGGTGGCGAGCCTATTGCCATATATCGAGCACAAAAGTGTTGCAGTACATTGCTGGGTGGTATAAGAGGAACGCTGCTGCCCATTCTTCATCACTGATATGTCCTTAGTCCCTTGTACGACACCCACGGGAGAGATTTGGGGTGGTGACAATTGTATTCTACTCTGCCGTCACCACACGGCCAAAATACATACATACATAAATCACGATTATTTATCCCTGAAGGAGTAGGCAGAGGTGTTTTAACACCCACGAGCCTATTGACATCTATCGGGAACGTAAGTCAGAGTATACTGCTAGGTGGTGTAAGAGGAACAGCCGAGAGCAGCCTATTACTCTTTGTTGTCTTTACACTTAGTCGCCTTGCACGTCACCCGACCTTTAGATAAGGGGTGGTGACAATTCTATATAAATATCTTGATTACCACATCTATTTCCTTGTATAGCCCATATTTTATCAAAATTTGTGCATTTAAGCTAAAAGACGTCTCAGAGCTTTATAAAAAATTAAATTTATAAAACCAAATGACACATTTCTATTTTTGAAAAAATCCCTTCGAAGCCTACTCTGAATCTAATGCCGTCGTAATAGAATCTATTTTAGCTTGGAGGTTATAAATAGTTGGCGAAAATTCTGACCCTCTGCGACTTAGAAAGGTCGATGCCCCGCCCAGTCAGCTGTGGAGTAATTGTAACAAAAGTTCTTCGGATTTATTGTTTCCATTTTACCGTTGTACAATAACGCTTAAATTGAATTCGTAATGTGTACGGAAAAAAATTTAAGACATTGTTGACATAATTGTGACTTGAGTTCCTTGCCTGTTTCTCTCAAGAACTCTTTCTTCTCTGACCAAAAGTATAGCTCGCTGGAATATAAAAAATTGAGTAAACGATGGCTTAAAATTCATCAGAATTCAAGCTTGCATCTCGCAGAAGGATCATCTAGAATATCTGTCAGTATACTGATTGATAGAATAAGTGTAAGAATACAATGAACTGGTGAAGAATTTATTTGGATCAACATCTGGTTACTTCCAAAATTACCGATTTTGCCAATAAAAATTTATATTGAATACAGCAAAAAAAGAAACAAACATCGGAACATTTTGCAAATATTTAACTGTCGTCGCTTGGCTTAACAACTGATGGAGGTCAGATTTAATCAGATCTTAATATGCGAGACTACATCTTTATAATGTTTGGTGATCTAAATGTTTGCCAGTTACAGTGAAATTCAAAAAGTAAAATAATGTGAACGCGAAATGAAAGCAAAGAGTTTGCTTTACAGACGGAATAATGTTTTATTCATCAGACTTCAAGAGCCGGAGCAAGGCAAAGTTTTAGAACAGCACATCTTTTCTCAACCAAAGCCAGAAAGAAAGCCTCGTCTCTTTTGCATTTGGTAATTTTAATATTTCCCAGTGCAGCAAGCGGGAATGAATTAAATGTTTTTTTGTTGGCAAAATCGATACTGATTGAGGGTGTTCATTGAGGGTGAGAGATGGGCGGGCGGGCGCGCATGCGCGGGGCGGCGGGGCGCGGCGCGCGGCCACGCCACCTCACACGCTGCCCGACGCCCGCCCGCCGCGCACCTCTCCCATATTGTCCTGTCACAGCAGTACTGCACGGCTACTGCTGCGCCACGACAACCTGGTAGCGGTGTCGCACCCCATCGAAGCCAGCTCTTTGCCTTTTGTGTGTGCCATGTCTTTCTGTTCACAGAGTCAGCGGACAAGTTTGCGACGCGCCAAGTGTAGTGACAGTGTTGTGCGGTGTATCTAGCGCATCCAGTGTAGCTGGCCCGTAATTTAATAGTGAGATTTATAGTTGGTGTGCGAGGGTGCATGTATCGAGCGGAGCACCGCGCATGCGCAGCGCGCTGCAGCCCGCTCGCCGATTCGCCCTGGGGCCGGATCGCATGAAAATTTTCGGAATCTCACCCCCGTGCTTCGCTATTGATTTTCCCAGAGGTTTTCGACCTTTCTGATGTTGCAACCGAATTGTAACACTTCCTGTTGCCCTAATAGTGGTGTCAATTGTGTGTGATTTTAATAATTACTTTAATCTCTCTTACAGGTTATCTCATTCCAGAGATATTTTGATTGAGTATGTTACTAAACGTAGCAGTGTCTTGTGAAAAGTAAAGTTTATTACAATTTGAGTAATGTGTTACATAAACATAATCTTAAATTGCATAATTTGAAATGATCCCACTTTTGACTTTTGACAATACTCAACCAAAAACTAGTTTAAATCACTAAATATTGTGAATTATTAAGTAATTCCATTAACGCGACAAGTGTTTTTGCTTTGATTAACATAAAAGTGGTGTGGTCCGAACTAGGTGTACAGTAACCCAAAAGGTGTGGTTCAACAATGGGTGTGTCGCCATTATGACTGTGAATAACACAAGTACATATTTATATTAACTAAACCGACTAAAGAAAAGGTTGCGAGTAGGTAATGCTAACCAATTATTCATCTTTTATGTGTAAATCCGTATTAAGTTACCAATACAAAATAGTTTTACCTACTCATTTCACAGTCAATATTTAGTAATCATTTCATATTGTTCATTAATATCATAGAGCAATAATAAAGTACAATGCTATTATTCAAGACACAATTCTTGATAATTAATAATTACAATTAACGAAATACACTTTTTATTTATCATGTTATATAATTACGGCTCAAACCCGGTGCTATTTTTTTTATAGTGTTATAATACCAACACTCACTCAATACCTCGGTCATAAAAAGATATTAATAAACAATTTCCTACAACAATACTGGTCTTATTTGTGATTTTAATTTTAATACACACCCATATAATAACTAATAAATTTATCATTCTATATTATTTATCACTTTAAACCAAACAAATAAAATTGTTTGAATTTTGTTATGTAATATTAACGTAATAATTTATAACATTATGTATATTTTTTAAATATAACATTCACTCTTTTTAATTATAAGATTATTACTAAGAAAACCAATTAAAAAGGTTTTAACTGTAAATGAGTCAAATTTTAAATTCATTTTAGTTTTTTTTTGAAGTAGTTATTTTGTAATAATTTATTAACGGTTTTTATGTAATGTAGAACAACACTAAAGAACAGACACAGACTTTGATTGATTTTAATTGAACTACAGATTAAAAATATTTATATACAGTTTTAATTTTGTTTAGTTTTAAATTCTCCCTATATTTTAGGGAAGGCAAAGGGTCTAGCCCATACAGCCAAGTCTTTAGTCTATATTTTATCTGTAGTCTTATGAAATAATGAGAGGGTGAAATATATGAATGAAATGAATTTTACGTTAAAAAATGGGTGTCACACATTTTAACGCACCTAGGGAGTGCTTGGAGCGAATTTAATGGTAACAGAGTTCATGATGGTGCCTGATGAGGTGGACAAAACCACTTTTTAAAGTAGTCTTCACCACAACATCAAACACATCATGAGACTTATTTTCAATGATTCTGTATAATTGCACATCAACACGGATGCTTGTGCATCAAAATAACACCACTTTCACTGCACAAAATCCACTCTGTAACAATTTTTGAATTAGTGAAAATAAATCTGACTGACACCACGAAACGCGCCAAACACTCCTTAATTTTGTTTATTATTTCGTAAAATTATAAATATTGACTCTATTAAATTTTATTTTTTTATTCATAGCGCTTAATGTAAAGAAACCATGAACATTTATCTGAAAAATATTCATATTAATAAGGCTATTTTTATGTACAGAACTAAGGTTTTGTGAATTGTGAAAATAATGATTTAAAATTTAAGTTAAAGCCTTGCTTTCTAATAATTCGAGATGAAATAAATGTTATTATTTTTCAAATTTTATCTTCTTATGCGTGTTGAAAAATGCCTTTTAATATAGATTTCACCTCACCGTTCAGCTTGTTCGAAGTATATATAGGTGGTATACCTGTAACAAAATAAAATGTTGATGAATGACAACAGAATTGAATAAATAATCATTTCGGAAAAACTCGAATAAATTATTTAGATGGGCAACGAATGATGTTCAAAAAGTCAAAATTATGTTTAGGAGCGGCTTGAGATCAAATGCTGGCTGTCGGCCATGTTGAGGTCCCGGGTTCGAATTCTGGTAGGGTAATTCTTTGCGAAAAATATAAGCAGTTGTTCCCGAGTCATAGTTGCTTATAACTTATATGTTTATGCAGTAGTAGGTAAGTATATATTTTTATACTTTTTACAACACAAGTTGGTGTTTATGCTACTTACTTTGGATTAGTTAGATGGTAGGGTGAGTGTAAGAAATATAAATCCTCGTACATGCATAAATCACGCCTATATCCCTGATGGGGTAGGCAGAGGCAAACTAGCACCCACGTTTCGCCAACTATGTCAAGTCCCATGTAATAGGTGGCGAACCTATTGCCATTTATCGGGCACAAAAGTAGCAGTACATTGCTAGGTGGTATTTAGGGGAACGCACCCACGGGAGAAATTTAGAGATTTGGGGTGGTGACAATTGTATTCTACTCTGCCGTCACCACACGGCATAGTATTTATATAAGTATTTAATTATCTATTATATCGTCAGCGTGCATATTGGACTACATATACATATATATGTTGTCATTGACGCCGCCGCTATACATTTATTATGAGTCATCTCCCATAGAGCTAATGGCATTACTCGGTAGCACGCCGCGGGGTGCGGCGTCTGTACCAATGAATACGTATCATAACAGACATGGCAATAGGCGGGCCTATTGCCAGCCATCGGGCATGCAAACAATGCTGCTAGATGATATAAGAGGAACGCTGCTGTCCATTCCCCAGCGCTGTCTTAATCCTTAACCCATTATAATGTATTTTAGTAGTTATTCTAGCTTGCTGTGTGGTGACGGCAGAGCAGAATACAATTGTCACCACCCCCATCTCTCCCGTGGGTGTCGTACAAGGCGACTAAAGATAAAGACAGCGATGAGTAATGGGCATTTCTCTCATATCACCTAGCCATATTTACGGGTCCAATATGGCAATAGGCTCGCCACCCGTTACATGGGACCGAACATCATTAGCGAAAAGTGCGTGTTAATTCACCTCTGCCTACCCCTTCGGGGGTTTGGGCGTGACTTATGTACTATGTAGGTATGTATGTATGATTTCGATTTCGGAGAACGCGGGTTCGATTCCCGCATGAAGAGTATAGTAATTTTTGAACTTTTTCTAACAACAATTTTCATTGCTATAATTTTCCTAATTTATATAATCTAATATTATTATTTTGTAATAAATAACAATCTCGTACCGTGCCTTCGAAGGTTATTTTTATACCCTTCCAATCCAATCCATACAAGGTTTTGGCTTAGGTTTTACAGCCGGCCGCCTGCCTGGCACCAACCCTCTTTGGGTACGCTGTTGTTGGTGGTTTGCCCTCCACCATTCGGGTGCCCCAAGGTGCTTATTGGTCTCCACCGGGCAATCTCCCTAAGTCGACTTTTACGACACCCATGGGATGAGTCGGGGCTGGCCTATTCTTCGTTATTTGTCCGCTCCCAGGCCAGTATAGAAGACATTGCATCACGTCTCATAACATTTCCAAACGAAAATATATACATCATAAATCATGCATATATCCCCGAAGGGGTAGGTAGAGGCGAACCCACGTTTCGCCAATAATGTTAGGTCCCATGTAATAGGTGGCGAGCCTATTACCATTTATCGGGCACAAAAGTCGCAGTAGGTACATAGCTAGATGGTATAAGAGGAACGCTGCTGCCCATTCCTCATCACTGATTTATCCTTAATCGTCTTGTACGACACCCACGGGAGAGATTTGGGGTGGTGACAATTATATTCTACTCTGCCGTCGCCACACGGCTGATTTAAACATGTTACAATAATGTACGCACTTGGTAAGAAGCTAATAAGTACCTATTTCATTTGATTTGGTGATGGTTATCTGTCAGGACATTTCTCTTTAGAGGCGTTAAATCTTCAGTTTGTAGACCAAACCGACATTAGCCCGCCATCTTGCTCAAAGGGCGTGAGACAAAAGCCGTGGTACAGAAAAAAAACAATCTATTACCGCACGTCCATTAGGGATTCGCCGAGGCTAAAAAATGTACTGTGAACTAAATGGTTCGGATGAGAGAGCGCTTTCCAACTTTATTAAGGCCTAAACGTACTAGTTCGTTTTTCGCTGCGACAAGGCCTTTTTACGGCAACTGCCCTGAGTTCATTACGGCATTAGTTTAAGTTTCCCCTTCGTCTGAGCTTTAAGTCGTTGGGATTAGGATTATTTTATGTTGGTAATCGAATCTGCGGTCGGTCCCGAAGTGACGGGCGATTTTCAAATGACGCGAACGATTTTTTGCTGCTCGATTGATGAAACTGAATTACTTGAGAGCGATATCGATATTTCCGACCGTTAAGAATGGCGGTCGTGAGGTTACAGAACGGAGTTTATTATGTAAGTTTAAAGAATTCATTTTAACTGTTACGTACTTGCGGTGTTATTGTCACTGTTTATTTGTGGACTTTCTCTGGTTGCCAATTAAATTGCTATGGCGGTGGCGGAGTAAGGTATTCTGTTTATATTATTTGGTATTGTTTTTTAATGTTCTGATGAAAAATGCTTGGAAATGCTAGGAAAAAATTGTGATGTTTTTTTTATATTTTTAAATTGCGATAAAATGGATGATCCGCGACCATGGCGCATGTAACTGTGCCGAAATATCGGAATAATAACAAAATCCAGGTACGTGGTATAAATCCCGTTTTATCACAATCTAAAGATCAAAGTGACCACGTAAGCTTATAACAATATATTGTTTTTTTATTATTATTACGAGAATAATGCCGTGCGGTGACGGCAGAACCGAATACAATTGTCACTACCCCAAATCTGTCCCGCGGGTGTCATACAAGGCGGCTAAAGGCTAATATAGAGATGTGCAATGGGTAGCAGCGTTTTTTTTATAGCAATATTTTGGTATTTAGGTGCCATGTTTATGGCAATAGGCTCGCCATCGACATTGCATGCGACTAACCTAATTGGCGCAACGTGGGTGTTAATTGGCTGAATGGTGGAGAGCAAACTACTCAAAGAGGGTTGATGGCAGTTTTCTTTGTATGTAGGTACCTTGAATAGGTACATACAAAGAAAACTGTGCATAGAGTTCGGGCAGATGCCTGTACCTACCATTCGGTCAACCAAGACCTTAGTTAACTTGCCGAATTGTTCCTTAAGCGATGCGTTGGATGGGGGCCCGAAATGTATTATCTCTAGTTCCTTCGTGCCACCTTAAACCGTTTCGGCTGCATCTGCAGTTGTTATTACCAACCAATCCGCACTGGGCCAGCGTGGTGGGTTATAGTCCACTCTTCCTATATTCTTCCATCCATAGGGAAGGCCCGTGCCCCAGCAGTGTGGACATGAAAGGGCTGGTGATGAAATATAATAAATTCTTAGAAACGGTTTTAACCGTCGCCGCAGAGTATAATAGATATCAATAGACCACAGCACTCAATAATGAACCCCCAGTAGCCTCATCTTCGAAGCCATTAAACGCACGCCAGAGGCCGAGCCTGAACAATATAATTTATAATCAATGGCTGCATTTCATTCTTTTTAGGCTCGCCACCACTTATATGGGACTTACCCCCGAATACAGAACCGCTACTCAAAGTTTAAGCCCTGCTTAACATTTAAGTATTGTCAAAATTGACGGTTTTCCATACGAAATCTGACAGGTATTGTCCACTTAACTGTATAAGCAGTGCTCAAGATTTGAGTAATTTTTATTTAAAATACAAGAAATTTGACACACACACACACACACACACTTGACATGGTCCTTCGAGCCGGATAAAATAGATATCATCATCATCATCATCATCATTCACCAGCCCTTTAATGTCCCCACTGCTGGGGCCCGGGCCTTCCCTAAGGATGGAAGAATATAGGGAGATTGAGCCATAACCCACCACGCGGGCCCAGTGCGGATTGGTGGGTATTAACGACTGCAGATGCAGCCGGGACCAACGGCTTAACGTGCCTTCCGACGCACGGAGCAGCTCGAGATAATAAATTTCTGGTTACCCAACCAATCCAATCCAGCCTTAGCGACATTGCTTAGTTCACGCAATCGCAAGCCAAGCGCGCTATGCCACTGCGCTAGCGAGCTCCTCAAAATGGAAAATAGATATCAATAGCCTATTAAATATCCCGCACAAAGCACCAAGGAACAGAATAGATAAATAGACTAGAACAGCCCCCAATAGCCTCATCTTGAAAGCAATAAAACGCACGCCAACAGAGTTTATGGACAAAAACGCCGAGATATAACATCGATGGCAGTGTTGGTGACGGGCGTGAGTTATGGTTGACCACGCCCGCTCATTTGCCGTATTGTTCTGAGGTTTCTTGTTGGCGTTGGCGATGTCACGCTCCAAAATCGTTATTAATTAACCGGGGGTTATTTAAGCTTTGCTGTCAGGCGTGAACTACCCTTTGGAAAACGGTGCCTTGATTGCGGTAGCTTTGAGGGATAGCGGACCCGTTGAATTGTCCTACCTACGGTGTCGAAATGAATCGCTACAAAGAATATCGTGGTTACAAAAAGTTGGAAGGATAAATCAGTGATTAGGAATGGGCAGCAGCATTCCTTTTATACCACCTCTAGGCTAGATAGATTTTTGTGCCCGATAAATGGCAATAGGCTTGCCACCTATTACATGGGACTTGGCATAGTTGGCGAAACGTGGGTGTTAGTTCACCTCTGCATACACCTTCGAGGATATAGGCTAGATTTATGTATGTATGAAGGATTAACAGTCCCGTTGAATTGTCCCGTACCGTAGGAATTCTACCTACGGGTCAAAATGAATCGCTACAAAGAATATTGTGGCTAGAACCAGTTCCAAAAATGGTCGTCTAGATGCGGGAATTGAACCCGCGTCCTCTGCAATCTGGGCAGGTGCCTAAAGCACTCGGCCAACCAAGACGTCTTTGTACCAATTTTTCTAACATGTTAATAATGTTCACAATTAAAATAGAAATAAATCGCTGTTATTTTTGGCATTACAACAAATAAATACCAGGCACTTTCATTACTTCTGTATGTCGTAACGTGTCATCTTTCTTCTGCTGCCTGCATCATCGTCATCAAGCCATCCACACCCTTTTGATTCATATCATCCATCACACCGTAAAGGCGCTAGTGATGAATGAACGGACCATGTCAAGAGACAGATGAACGAAGAAAGTGATTGGGATGACAACATTCCAATCCATACTGCTAACTATCAAGCTCCTTGAATAATGAAATAAGTGTTAAACAATTATTAAAAAATTGTTTTTTTTTTACTAAACCCTGACACGCCCCGTTGACTGTACGCCCTTATTATGCACCCCTGTCGGGCTGCATAATATATGTCTGCGTTTGATATGTGACCAGTAAATAGCGCAGAATGGACGCCACTTGTTCCCGAAGTGACTTGTCGTTTGCGAACGATAATATACACACTTGCATGTGCAGAACGATAATATACACACATGTATGCAGTCGACCCTAGGGCGGACCCAGCTTTGGCGCCAGGGGTCACATAGTCGTGATCAAGTCACAAGAAGATATAATCTTAATAAAATAATATAGATACAAGTAAAAGTTATTAAATTAATTAAATATTGAAATAAAAACAAATGATGTACAAAAAATACTTAAAAACCATGTCTAACAATTTTAATTAGTGATCTACGGTCCACTCATTATAACGTTTTTTTAACTAACGTTTAATCCATAATGGTACTTTAACCGTCTTAAACGCTAGTAAAGGTTGCATTACATACAACGTAGTATTTTGCTACGCCTTCTAGCAATCATACGTCTACGAACATTTCCGTAGCAAAGCAATCTCAAAATTAATTTATTACATAATTAATATATTGTATAAAATATCACTTTAATTATTATGAACTAGTTTTTCCAGACACATCACTAGATCATGTAACGCTTCCATAGACTATGTAAATAATTGCAATTTTTTTTGGCGGTATGTCAACTTCTATAGTTTGTGTATCATGAAATTGAGTGTTTTTCAATGTTTAAATATTGGGATGCCTAAATAGATGTTATTTATTGTAATTTATAAAGTTGGGTGGTACAATTTATCGAATTTGTTTGTAAGAGTTAATGCTCATAATTGCTTGGCCCATAATTTCGGCGTTAATGTCGCCGTAAATATACAATTCATTGCCTAAATGACATTCTAATGACAATATTCGATCAAAGCGGACGTCTAGCGACAATAAAACATGGAAATTACGATTCTACGTCTGCGTGTGAACTGTATTTTAGGTTTATTACCAACGCAACGTTACCTACGTAAAGTCGGACGGAAGATGGCTCCTTTGCCTTATTTACGGCAAACGTAAATGACTTCCACAGGTTAGGTATCACAATTTATCACGGAACTCATTCTTTAAAATAAGTATAAAGTTGTAATTTTTTTTAGATTCCATTACATTTTTAGTCTTACGTAGTATTGTATTCTCTTTGTTTTTAGTAAAAGAACGTTTTATTTGACAGGACAATCGCAGTTTGTCGTGTTATAGTTTGACCCATTTTGATTTTCATTTAAATAACTGGTAATAAGTTAACATAATTGTAAAGAGCATAGAATTAGAATTAATTAGATTCGTAATATTGTTGTTAAGGTTCAATGTTAAAATAGGCGCTTACATAAATTATTTATTTCTATAAATTTAAAGTCAACTAAATTTCGATTGGAGAAACATTGTTTTGTATAGCTAGACTTATTGCGATGGTTGTACCTACTAACTTAATAATTATACATAATTAATTTGATTCCAGATTGCCCTGCTGTCAAGGACACAGACGCAATCACGCCCAATGATATTATATGTTTAAATATAATACCATTGATCACGCCTATATCCCCAAAGGATCACCCACGTTTCGATTCGCCGATCAATTGTCAAGGACATCACTAAGAATATGTGACATCAGTTACATACGTAGTATTGTATTCTCTTTGAGTTACATGGCGTTTTTATTAAATGTTAAGCGGGACTTAAACTTTGAATAGCGTTTCTGAATTCGGGGGATAGTTTGTGAAAGAAGTCGGTGTTTGTAAAAATAATGTCGTCTTGTCTATAAATAGAGATGAATTTGTAATACGAAATAAAAGTTCAATATTAAATACAGGTTATTAATCATGCAAAACAACTGTAATTAATTGCGTACCCGTCTCAAGTCTTTCCATTCTTAGTAACAATATTCACTCATGCCATCGCAATTACCTGAAACAACAAAATTATAATTTTATTAATAATGCGAAAAGAATTCCACAACCCAACAGGCATTCACCAAATTCACCAGCGCCATCTGTACGCAGCAAAACAGAAACCGGCTGGTTCTCTCCTAAGCCGGCTAGTGTCTAGTTCGAGCGTTCCCCGCTAGATGGCGCCGAACACAATGGCTGTGGCAATAATGAAGTTATATTGATTTCGCGGGTTGGGCAGGCGTTTTTGTTAGGAGACAATAAACCTCTCTCGACTTGGATATAATAAAAAGTTATTGACTGCATACAGTTATGGCGGGGAGAAAAATTATTGCGAATGGCGCAGAGTAGGGCATTCGCTTTTATTTGGCGCGAAGGCTGTGCATTTCTTGGTCAGAAACTACCTACGTTTTACTCGTGTCTGTGCTTATGACTCTCACGAGACAATTAAACATAATTATTCTAAAAGAAAAACTAGTCTTAAAAAGTTTCTGTTTTAAAAGTTTTCTATTACAAAGGTTGCTTGGAAGAGATTGCGTATGTACCTATAGCAATAAGGCCGCCTATTGTCCACGCATGCCCATTTCTCTTTATTGTTATTATTATTTTTTGTGTGTTGTACAACACATACACGTACATGTACACATACAGTTACAAAAAGTATTAAGAATATGTGTTTGTTTTGCAAAGTCTAGGACAGAGGAGCTCGATCGATAGCGCAGTTGCGATCGCGTAAACTAAGCAATGTTGGCCAAGGCCGGTCATTGGCTGGGTGACCCAAAAATGTATTATCTCGAGTTCCTCGGTGCTTCCAAAGGCACGTTAAGCCGTTCGTCCCGGCTGGATCTGCAGTCATTAATACCCACCAACCCGCACTGGGCCAGCGTGGTGGGTTATGGCCCATTCTCCCTATATTCTTCCATCCATAGGGAAAGCCTGTGGCCCAGCAGTGGGGACATCAAAAGACTGGTGATGATGATGATCCAATGATCAGTCTAATTTTGCATTGCTTAGTTCACGCAATCTCAGGCCGAGCGCTAAGCGTGCCCTAATAGCTTATAAAACCATTAATCCTGCGCAGAATTCCGCTTCTATGGGAAATATATGACTAAATAATATTATATGAGATAAAGTTGTCTTTGAAATAAGTTTTTATATTTTTTTGTGTTTTTTTTTAATTTTTAATTAAAAAAAAACACAAAAAAATATATCTCGCCCATACAGCCAAGTCTTTAGTGTATATTTTATCTGTAGGCTTATGAAATAATGAGTGGGTGAAATGTATGAATGAAATGAATTTTACGTTAAAATATGGGTGTCACACATTTTAACGCATCTAGGGAGTGCTTGGAGCGAATTTAATGGTAACAGAGTTCATGATGGTGCTTGATGAAATGGATAAAACCACTTTTTATAGTGATCTTCACCACAACATCAAATACATCATGAGACTTATTTTCGATGATTCTGCATAATTGCACATCAACACGGATGCTTGTGCATCAAAATAACACCACTTTTACTGCACAAAATCCACTCTGTAACAATTCTTTTAACTGTCGAAAATAAATCTGACTGACACCACGAAACGCGCCAAACACCCTCTAAGTTTTTATAATATTTAATTTAGCACAGTGGATATTTTTTCATTGTAATTATCTAACGTTAAGTAAATAAAAGAGGATTATCTGTGGTAAGATGAGGAAAACACGACGACGTAAGACTATGTTTGGTGTAAGATGGGCCTGTTTCACAATCGATAAGTAAGTTCTGGGTAGCTTACTTGGCAGTTCAATTGACATATACTTATTTCACAATACAACTGACAAATATTCTGCCAAGTAAGCTACTCAGAACTTAATTGTCGATTGTGAAACAGACCCTAAATTGCAGATTTTGTTAATTCCCCACATAGAAAATATACCACATATATGTGTATAGTATAGGTGTAGTGTATGGGGGAGGATCGTCATAGGGCAGGAGTGTACAGGACAGCCCGTCCGTCCGTGACGAATCAATTTATCAAGTGACCGCCGCGTTCGCTGCGAATCTGACTACGTCGCGATCAGATAGTCATTATAGTCCATGGTCATCATACGCAATACGCAGCTTTTGCAAAAGTCAAATTTTCGCTCGCTTCGCTGAAGCATTGATCGGCAATATTTAATTTTCATAGGCTTCAGGAGTTTTTTTAATGCTCAAATCAATAAGTATTAAATTAGGTATAATAAATAAATATTGCTTACACTCACACTAATCATCTAGTACAAAGTAAGCAAATAACAGTGACTCAGAAAACAAATGTCTGGGTGCATCAGGATTCGAACCCGGGACCTCTTAACAGATTAACCTATTTTTGATTTTAATTAGTTCATTTTATTTTCACGCTAGTTCACCTCCTACCTATAGGCGGGATATAAGTATATATGTATGATTTTAATTTCAATATTATTTTAAAATGTTAGAAAAATAAGTACAAAGAATATGGTTGTTAGAAAAGGTCAGCGTCTTGGTTGGCCGAGTGGTTTAGGCACCTGCCCGGATTGCAGTGGTCGCGGGTTCGATTCCCGCATCAAGACCATACATTTTCAAACTTTGTCTAACCACCATATTATTATGTATACTAATATTATAAAGCTGAAGGGTTTGTTTGTTTGTTTGCCTTGTTATCTCAGAAACTACTGGTTCAAATTGAAAAATTATTTTTGTGTTGTATGAAGTCCTTTATTGAGGAAGGCTCACAGATATATCATATTAATATATCTATGGGAAGGCAATATACTATAATAACTGACATTAACGCGAGCGAAACAAGTTCATAATATTGAATTTTTCGAAGCTATTTTCGAGATACCACCTAGCAATGTACTATGACTTGTGCCCGATAAATGGCAATAGGCTTGCCACCTATTACATGGGACTTGATATAGTTAGCGAAACGTGGATGCCGGTTCACCTCTGCCTACCCTTTCGGGGTTATTAGGCGTGATTTATGTATGTATGTATGTTTCTAACTACCATATTCTTTTTGAAGCTGTTTTCGAGATAGCCCTTTTGCCCCAAGGGGTCAGTATAGTACCTATAGGTCTGCTTTGGGACAACTAATCGACGTCGCAGGTGTGTGACATCGTCGGCTATGGCGCCCGTCCCATGATTGATGGCGAAAGGACTCATTACAATATTTTTCTCATCAACACCACGTGAGGACGAAGGTAAATACTCATATGGCTTTTTCCCCTTTTAAATAGCCAAAGGATTATTATAATACTGTGTCAGATTACTCTTACAAGGGTGTAATAACTTTATATACGTAAGGTTTAATAATTTTGTATAAAATAAGGGAACAGGTACTCGCATGGCATTTTACCCTTTTAAATAGCCAGTGGTTTATGCTCGTATCGTGTCAGATTACCCTTACAAAGGTGTAATAGCTTGTAAAATGCGATGGAATCGGCCCTTAATCGCAGACCATGCGATTAAGGGCCGATTTCACCGCAGAATTAAACGCGACCAGTTGAAGTTGAACTCGGCTTAAGCTCTAAACTGAGTTCCGCTACCAAGTTTGCATTTATCGAATCCAAGTTTTATTGAACTTAGTTTCTGTACGGCGAAATCGGCCCTAAGTTGGACAACTAAGGCCCGAGTTCACCAACACGCAAAGCAAGCAATTAAAAGTTAACCGTCACTTTTTGACAGTTCTTCCACACGGTAAAATGTCAAAAAGCGACGGTCAAATAATAATCGCCTGTTTAACTGCCGCACTCAGAGACGTCAAATAACTTTAATGAGTACTTAATGTCAAAAATTTTCATTTAAATTTAGACCAAAGACCTGACAAGAATAGAGACTGGTTTTAAATTGTCATTTTTTGACATTCAGTACTCATTATCGTTAATTGACGTCTCTGAGTGCGGCAGTATGTGTTGGTCAACTGGGGCCTACATCGTAGATCGTACCGATAGTCATAGCCTTCACATCTTTCCAACTAAATCGTACCGAACCGAGTAAAGTTTGTATTACCCTGGGGATAGAACCCGGGACTCCGGGATCCAATGCCGGTGAACGAACCACTTGACCACGGAGGTGGGTAAAATGTTTGTGTATGTAGTAATTGGAATTCCCATCTCTGCTTTTGGGTGTATGGAAACAATGTATGTTACACACAAGTGACCGTTTCTAGCAGTATGCCCGTTTTAGGCTCCGTTCCCTTAACTGTACACACCGTTGCGTTAGAAGTTTGAGTATCGCACATGGCAATACCGTTGTACGTACGCTATCAAAAATCTAATTATAAAAGCATAATGAAACCATGGTAATAACATTTTAATTACAATTATTATTGTATACTTGATTGACAAGAAAGAGGTATTTTCTGCAAACAACGTTATGAATAAGCTAAACTAATCTGTAACTTAATACATACATAATATATAAATCACGCCTATATTGTATGCTGTGTGGTGACGGCAGAGTAGAATACAATTGTCACCACCCCAAATCTCTCCCGTGGGTGTCGTACAAGGCGACTAAGGACAAATCAGTGATGAGGAATGGGCAGCAGCGTTCCTCTTATACCACCTAGCAATAGCAATGTACTGCGACCTTTGTGCTCGATAAATGGCAATAGGCGCGCCACATTTACATGGGACCCAACATAATTGGCGAAACGTGGGTGCTCTAGTTCACCTCTGCCTACCCCTTCGGGGATATAGGCGTGATTTATGTATGTATGTATATGGTAACGTTACACGTATTTTTTAACACATTTTTACATAAATAAATAACAATTTTGCACTAAACAAATAAAATAAAGGAATCAATGAATAATATTCACAAATTAAAACTGAAACACTATATTTACAATCTACAACTTACAATTAATTATAATATCTCACCGCTCGCGACATATCCTTTATTGATTTTATTTTATATCAAAATATAGTTGTCAATTCATTAGAATCTATAATACTGATTTATACTCGAAACACAGCACGGGCTGAACAACGTACGGGCTAAACTCGAAGCGCGTGGTGGTCTTCACCACCACACACTAAGCTGCGCCTCATCACCATCGGGCCACCTCCCATCACCTCGCCAGGGAAGTGCGGGCCTGCAGAAGTGGATGTCAGTCGGCTTTTTTTTTAATAATAATATTTTTTACACTTACACCTATCTAACCCAAAGTAAGTAGCCTAAGCACTTGTGTTATGAATACTAGAAGACGGACATATTTTTTAATATAATTATGTATATAAATATTTAAAAAAAAAAATACTACATAAACATATACACAACCACTCGAGAACAAATATTTGTGTTTATCACAAAATTTGCCTCTGCCAGGATTCGAAACCGGGACCTCTTTGTTAATACTCAGCAATCTGAGCATTCGACCAAGACGGCCGTAGCTTTTGACCTACCCCTATGATTGTTTAATTGTATTCATTTATTAAATACCGACCACCGTTACAATATATATCCCCGGAGGGGTAGGCATAGGTGAATTAACCCCCACGTTTCGCCAATTAAGTTAGGTCCCATGTGATAGATGACGAGTCTATTGCCATTTATCTGGCACGAAAGTCGCAGTGCATTGCTAGGTGGTAAAGAGAACGCTGCTGCCCATTCCTCATCACTGATTTAACCCATAGTCGCCTTGTATGAAACACGCGAGAGATATCACCTTCTTCTTCGAGAGTAGGAACTCTCATCCCGCTCTAGCCGGGGTCGGCACAACATGTCTTCTTCTTCCACTCCTCTCTATCCTTACCAATCTCTCATCCACCCCTCTCGCTATTATATCCTCCTTTACACAATCCTTCCATCTTTTCTTTGGTCGTCTTTCTACATCCTTCCACGTTCATGCCTAACATTCTTCTGCCAACATAGCTTTCATCTCTTCGCATGACAAGACCAAACCATCCAAGTCTATCACTCTGCAGTCTCTCAGTCACTGGCGCTACTTTCAAACTTCCCTAAACGACGAGTATGGTGGTTAGAAAAAGTTTGAAAAATTATAGTCTTAATGCGGGAATCGAACCCGCGTCCACTGCAATCCGCTCGGCCAACCAAGACTCTAAGTAACTTGCCGAAATTTCTCTAACCTTCACACTTCACGTTGTAAGTAACCAAATGACTTTCTAACATTTATTTATCGTTGTAATTAAAATCAAAACACTTCCCTATAATATGGTTATATTCCCGATATCACCTATAATGGTTTAAATAAACACAGAATAGTTAATAGATTCAATACACCATTGCGATAAAAGCCATGTTAGGACACGCACCATCGTAAACCGTCTGCGTAGGCCGTAGTTAGACAAACACCATAATGATGGCGATTGAACATGGCTTATACCTATACATACTGCCGATTAACTTGATATGGGTACATTTCATGACTTATTTATTATCTATATACTTATTTATTATCATAACCATACATACATACCTAAATCACGCCTATATACCCGAAGGGGTAGACAGAGGTGAACTAGCACCCACGTTTCGCCAACTAAGTCAAGTCCCAGGTGGCGAGCCTATTGCCATTTATCGGGCACAAAAGTCGCAGTTCTATTGCTAGGTGGTATAAGTGGAACGCTGCTGCCCATTCCTCATCACTGATTTATCCTTAGTCGCCTTGTACGACACCCACGGGAGAGATTTGGGGTGGTGACAATTGTATTCTACTCTGCCGTCACCACACGGCTACTATCAGAACCATCTTATAAGAAAGTTGTAGAGGAAAGATTAATCTATACTTAATGTTATAAAGCTGAAGCGCTTGTTTGGTTGGTTGGTTAAACGCGCTAATCTCAGAAACTACTGGTTCAAATTGAAAAATTCTTTTTGTGTTGGATAGTCCGTTTACAGAGCTTTAGGCTATATAACAACCGACATTAACGCGAGTGAAGCCGCGGGCGACCACTAGTATGGCCTATACTGCCGCTTAACTTGATGTAGGTACATTTATTGCCATTGCCATTTATCGGGCACAAAAGTACTGCGACTTTTGTGCCCGATAAATGGCAATAGGCTCGCCACCTATTACATGGGACCTAACATAATTGGCGAAACGCGGGTGCTTGTTCACCTCTGCCTACCCCTTCGGGGATATAGGCGTGATTTATGTATGTATGTAGGTACATTTCAGAGCTTATTATCAGAACCACCTTCTCAGAAAGGTTTGTTGATTTATAAATTTGTAGAGGAAAGCTTAACTAAAAAATAGTCACGATGGGACTGGCATGGAATCATATTTCTTACAAAAGTCCCTAAAAAAATTAAGAGAAAAAAAACTGAAAAGCCTTTTGTTACCCATTATTTGGGTATCAGAGACGTTAATTAACTTTAATGAGTATTTAATGTCAAACATTTTCATTCAAATCTAGACCATATACCCGGCAAGAATATCGACTAGTTTTGAATTGTAATTTTTTGACGTTAGTACTCATTAACGTTATTTGACGTCTCTGAGTGCGGCAGTTAAGTGTGGTATTTTAATGCAGGCCGTGTAATGACGGCAGAGTATAATATATAATTATTAAATAACTAGTGAATACAATTGTCATCACCCCAAATCTCTCCCGTGGGTGTCGTACTAAGCGACCAAGGGTTAAAACCAGTGATGAGGAATGGGCAGCAGCGTTCCTCTTATATGTATATGCCACCTAGGAATGTACTTCGACTTTCGTGCCCGACATACGGCAACAGGGGCGAAACGTGGGTATTCACCTCTGCCTACCCCTTCGGAGATACAGGCGTGATTTATTTATGTATGTATGAAGTTCCTCTGACTGATCCTACATCTTTCTCTCTTAAATCTAGGCTGCAGAAGTGACTTACTGCCGCACTCAGAGACGTCAAATAACGTTAATAAGTACTTAACGTCAAAAAATGACAATTCAAAACTAGTCGCTATTCTTGCCGAGTCTAAGGTCTAGATTTGAATGAAATTTTTTGACATTAAATACTCATTAAAGTTAATTGACGTCTGTGAGTGCGGCAGTAAGTGACGTGGCACAGTTTTGGGGGGGGCAATAATAAATAGATATCCCCGATCCTCGGCGCCAAAGAGTCTGTCTCTTATTGATTGTGGGAAGAACCGCGCTGTAGGGTGACCAAGTGTTACTGCTCCTTGCTGGATAAGTAAAAGTAACGTGTTCAGGATTGCGGAACTGAAAAATATAGAATACTAGTGGACGCCCGCGGCTTCGCTCGCATTGATGTCGGTTATTATAAGTATACCCTATAGTCTTCCTCGATAAATGGACTATCCAACAAAAAAAATATTTAACAATTTCAGTCAGTACTTCCTAATCCTAAGATTATACTCTTCAGCTTTTAAATATTAGTATAGATAACTCTAGGTTTTCTTCTTCTCCCTGCCCTGGAGGCCTACCGCCTAACTCGATTGCCGATGATAGCTATATAGCAATGCATTGCTTACGGCTATAGCAGCCATCCTGAAATTTTAGACAGTACGGATTTTATGCCAAATTCATACAAAATCATTCGGTGATCATTCGTTCGAAGTTACCGCTAATAGTACATTTGGTGCGAAATGACAGCATGACGTCATAAACTATAGCTTTTGCTTTAGCAATCGAATTTCTACATTGCGAGGGTACCCGTTGGCTTACAACGTGAAGTGTAAAGGTAAGAAGAACTTCGGCAAGTTAAATAGTGTCTTGGGTGGCCGAGCGGTCAGGCACCTGCCCGGATAGCAGGGGACGCGGGTTCGATTCCCGCCTTAAGATCATAATTTTTCGAAATTCTTTTTCTAACCACCAAAATCTTTGTACTAATTTTTCTAACATTTATATAATGTTAAAATTAAAAATCGAATAGTTTAGCAATCGAGTTAGGTGGTAGGCCCCCTGTTCCCAGTCTATCTGGGGTCGGCGCAGTATGTTTCCTCTTCCATTCATATCAGTCAGACGTCATCAAGCCATCCACTCCCTTTTGATTCATATCATCCATCACACCGGAAAGGTGCTCGTGTCTTTCATTCATGAAAGTATAGAAAAGCGACTGAACGGACCATGTCGAGAGACCGATGAACGGAGAGAGTGATTGGAATGACAACATTTCAATCCATACTGCTCAAAGTTTTGGCTTAGGTTTTACAGCCGGCCGCCTGCCTGACACTAAGCCTCTTTGGGTACGCTGTTGTTGGTGGTCTGCCCTCCACCATTCGGGTGCCCACGGTGCTTATTGGTCTTCACCGGGCAATCTCCCTTAGTCGACTTTTACGACACCCATGGGATGAGTCGGGGCTGGCCTATTCTACGTTATTTGTTCGCTCCCAGGCTAGCATAGAAGAAGTACAGATAACTCCAGGTAAGTATCAAATTCTTTTCTATAATAGTACATTTATTGCCAAGGGCAAAACGAAGAATGTCTCCGATCGCAAGTACTTGAAGTCCGAACCGAAGGCGAGGGCGTTAAACATGCGATCTGAGGCTTTCTATTTTACCGCCCGAAGCAAATACCAAATATTATGTCACCCCCTGACTAGGAAATCGAATTATCTGTACGCGTAGTTTCCGAGAATTTAATGCGGTAAGGGCCTGTTTCACCAATCGGCAAGTAAGTTCTGAGTAGCTTAATTAGCAGACCATTTGTCAGTTGTAATATGAAATATCACAGCCGTGTGGTGACGGCAGAGTAGAATACAATTGTCACCACCCCAAATCTCTCCCGTGGGTGTCGTACAAGGCGACTAAGGATAAATCGGCGATGAGGAATGGGCAACAGCGTTCCTCTTATATCACCTTGCAATAGTACTGCGAATTTTGTGCCCGATAAATGGCAATAGGCTCGCCACCTATTACATGGGACCTAACGTAATTGGCGAAACGTGGGTGCTATTTCACCTCTGCCTACCGGGCCTTCGGGATATAGGCGTGATTTATGTATGTATGTATGTATGTAATATGAAATATATGTCAATTGAACTGTCAAGTAAGCTACTTGGAACTTACATGTCGATTGTGACACAGGCCCTAAATGAAGCAAATTGTCCTGAGACAAACCAAGCCAAAGGCCACCCTACATTTTGACGCGGCTCAAAATTTTTCCCGTACTACCCTCGACGCGAGCGCGGATGGAAATTGGGCTTTAAGTCCAAGCGTTACAGCGGAGTTTGGTTCGCCAGCGAGCGAGGGCCGTTTCCACACCATCATAGACCTACTGGCTCCGTTATTGGTTATTAAATTCAGTCAACGTTTCATTTTAGGTTATTTTGGCGCCATTTCAATCAAAGTGAATTCTTTCGACTTTTTGGCTTTCTTTTGCCCTAAAGTAAGTATTAAAAATACCACCTCCTTGTTACTTATAATCATTACTGTATTTTCTTATTACACCAATTACTTTATTACAATAATCACTATCACACAGCCATTGCGTAGAGCTTCCGCTAATGTTCATAACTGTGTACTGTGGTGACAAACGAATGATCGGGACGCTTCCTTGAGCCCATTTAATAAACCTTTATTCCCTCCACTTTACCTCTTCTTCTGTTATATCAGGTGATGTCGGGAGGCAGGAAAACCAGTGTTACCATTGTTTACTGCTAAAAATCTTCTAAAATCGAAACAATACTTATAAATAATCTAAAAACATGATATAAGTAGTAATGCTACTTTACTCCTGGTAAGTAATCTAGTGATTCATGATCACCAACCCTTAAACGTCCGCACTGCTGGGACACAGGTCTTTCCTATGGATGGTAGAAACACCTACCACGCTAGCCTAGTGCGGATTGGTGGGTATTAACGACTGCAGCCTATTGCCGTTCACCGGGAATTTAAGTCGCAGTAATAATAATAATAATAATAAGTAATACAATACTTCTTTCCACTTGCTACGATCCTTATTACACTACTAAACTTAGTAAGTATATAAAAATCTCATGTCAAAGTCTCGCCTTGTTTGTTTTTTTTTGTTCAGATACTTACCTATTTTTGGTAGGTCTGAGAAATAGGTCGTAGGTTATTTTACCCCTATGCATAAAGGCAAAATAACGTTTGTCTGGTCAGTTAGTAGGTACTATTAGAAAAATAAATCTTTTGATTCTTCTTCTGAATATATATTCCCTATTTTGAATACCAACTCAACTTGACTTTAATATATTCCGATTTGTTGAAGCCTACATAGAACACTGGCTGCCCAAAATGGCGGCGATCGAACATGACAGATAAGCATTAGTGGCATTTATCTTCGCGCTCATTATGCGAGCAGAGCGTCCGGAGCGCGGTTTATTCGTGTTTGCACCGGAAACGGTCTCAAACGCAGAAACAAATCAAAATGGACGACATTCTGTAGTTTATCTGCGGCATGTCGGCGAATTATAAGCCTACTCGTGCGTTGACGCTAGGGTTGTACGTTGTAACTAAAGGTCTCCGCATATGTAACGGGAAAATACCGCGGTCGGGACGAGGACGGGGCCTCTCTCGTACAAAAAGCTTCGTGCACGTCCCGTCCGTGTCTCCGTGACATGACACGTTCATAGTACATTTTCTATGAAATGATGTCAAAGTCAAAGTCAACATTCGTTTATTCAATTATCTGGTATGATTACAATGCAAGACGTTAGATATCGAAATTTTGTGTGTCCAAGGGAGGATGTTTCTGCAGTCCACGTCCCCGTCCCGTCCACGTACCGTCCGGGGTATTTTCCCGTTCCGTATGTAGAGACCTTTACTATTCTAAACTATTCTTGCGTTGACGCTAGGGTTGTAATTTTGTAACTAAAGCGTCGGCTGCTCGATTTTCGGCACCTTGTACACGCGCAAACACACCGAACCCTTATGCCCCCGTATTACATGAGTAGATAAACCGAACAGAGAAAAGTGGGTGTTAGTTCACATCTGCCTACCCCTTCGGGGATATAGGCGTGATTTAAGTAATTTTTTTTTTACACTCACACCTATCATCTAGCCCAAAGTAAGAAGCCTAAGCACTTGTGTTATGGATACTGATGACGGACATATTTTTTAATATAATTATGTATATAAATGTTAATAATATACTACATAAACATATACACAACCATGACTCGGAAACAAACATTTGTGGTCATCACAAAGTTTGCCCCTACCAGGATTCGAACCCGGGACCTCTTGGCCAATACCCAGCAATCTGAGCATTCGACCGTCAACAATTTATGTATGTATGTACGTTGTCTGTTACCTGTGAGGCCAATAAATGTTTTCTTTTTTTCCTTATAGTATTTAAGTACCTAAATTAAATGCAGTGCAGTAAAATTAAAGGCCGTGTGGTGACGGCAGAGTAGAATACAATTGTCACCACCCCAAATCTCTCCCGTGGGTGTCGTACAAGGCGACTAAGGATAAATCAGTGATGAGGAATGGGCAGCAGCGTTCCTCTTATACCTACCACCTAGCAAAGTACTGCGCGAAAGTAATGGGACCTAACATAATTGGCGAAACGCGGGTGCTTGTTCACCTCTGCCTACCCCTTCGGGGATATAGGCGTGATTTATGTATGTATGTAAATTAAATGCACTTAGGTTGTCGCACGGTCGTCGACCCTTCTGCAGATACCCATCTGCGACTGCGGCACAGCTGCTTAATTACGAATGAATATTGGATTCCAATTAATTTTATACTCATTGTTTCGTTCCTACTTACTTTGAACATTTATTAAAATACACCTAAGCTAGGTAGTTAACGCTGCGCTGTAGGTACAATCGTGCGCAAAGTGCGTCGCCTGCAGCCATTGAGTTATAAAGTAAACGCTAGTAATAGTAGTTCAATGCCTGCAGCTAATAATTTCGTTTTGTATTTTCTTACTTTAATGTTTTATTACGATTTTAATTATAGCTAAAACCATCATTATAACGGTTAAAATATCCTGTAGAATTTTGTCGTTTGGTTTCGAATTCACCCTGTAGGGAAGTGGTATAATGGGTGCACTATTTACATGGGACCTAACACAATTGAGGAGTTCGAAAGCGCAGTGATTATCGCGCTTATAAACTAACTGCCGCACTCAGAGACGTCAATTTACTTTAATGAGTACTTAATGTCAAAAAATTACAATTCAAAACTAGTCTGATAGAATTAGTGAAATTCTTTAGAAATTCAGATATTAAGCAATATTTATTGTGACACACAAGAAGACATGACATAAAGTAAATCAAAAATATAAAATTGACACAGAATGGTGTCATACCTTTAAAATACTAAATCTACAGAAACAAATAGAAAAAGAGTTTGCCTAGGAGCCTATACAATCTCTAACATAGTCGCTATTCTTGCTTATCTAGAATAGCGACTAGTTTTGAATTGTAATTTTTTGATATTAAGTACTCATTAAAGTAAATTGACGTCTCTGAGTGCAGCAGTCTAAGCTAAGCATAAAGCCACACATCGCCTTTTGATTCATATCATCCGTCACACCGGAAAGGTGCTAGTGATGAATGAATGTACAGAAAAGAGACGGAAAGGACCATGTCGAGAGACCGATGAACGGAGAGAGTGATTGGAATGACAACATTCCAATCCATACTGCTCAAGGTTTTGGCTTAGGTTTTACAGCCGGCCGCCTGCCTGACACCAACCCTCCTTGGGTAACATGCAATTCAAATCAATTTGATTCATATCGGTTACATAATCGTGGTTTACCTATTGCTAGGAAGTATGTGATGTATGCTGCTGCCCATTAATCATTGTCCTGACTGTCTTTGGGTATGCTGTTGTTAGTGGTTTGCCTACTTGATTCTTAAGTGTATTATAATCATACCAGTTAATAATATGGATAAATGAATTTTGACTTTGACTTTCGACTTTGCCTTCCACCATTCGGATGGCCCTTTGATGAAAATTTTAATTGGGATATCTCATAATGATCTTCATCTTCAAAGTATTTAATAAAGTGGCATTCCACTTCTGATCTAAAGTTTTTCGTCGTTGAAACTGTCATTTCGGTTCTACAATGTCAATTATCAAAGATATATTTTTAAATTATTACAATCAATGAGAGATTTTAAAGTTTAAAACGTTCCGTGTAGTTATATTTAATTTTTTATCGTGATAAAACAGGCCACAGTCGTATCTTGAAGACACCGAGGTTTTTTTGTAACTATTGCGATATCTACATAGGTACATAAATCACGCCTATATCCCCGAAGGGGTAGGCATGTGTGTATTAATACCCTATAGCCTATTGCCATCTAACGGGCACGTAAATTTCAGTATATTTCTAGATGGTATGGAAGTAATGCTGCTGCCCATTACTCATTGCTGTCCTAACCCTTAGTCGCCTCGTACGACACCCACGGGAGAGGTGGGGGTGGTGACAATTGTATATTCTCATTTCTCAATTTTTTTCTTTTTTCACTTTCTTTGTTAAATATCATTGTCATTGAGTTACCTCGCAAAAACAAGCATAGCTAGAACAGTTTTTTTCAGCGAACTAAGCAGGCCCGCGGCAGAAATCGATACATCACTCGTTATACTCCAGGGGCACGGAGATATCCCTGCCTCGCGTGACGCCTTAGGCTAGGGGTGCACGAGAGAATTTAGGCCGACTTTCGATAATTTCCTTTCGCAGCGAACATCACAAACAAATCCTCTAATAGTAGATAATTTGCATTTTAATAACTGTACAGTACGGATTCGTTATTGCTCGTTGCGGCTTTAAACTATTTAAACTTATTGCATTTTATATCTTACCCCCGAATACAGAAACGCTAATCAAAGTTTGAGTCTTGCTTAACATTTAAATGTTGTCAAAATTGACGTTTTTCCATACAAATTCTGACAGGTAATGTCCACTTAACTTTTTAAGCAGTCCAGCAAATTTGATTAGCGTTTCTGTATTCGGGGGTTAGTTAACTACCTACAGTTCTAATTTAACGTGACGGGTTGGTGGTTTGGTTCAACTTCAAATAGTTTTTTCTAGAAGTTAGCGAACAAACTGAACTTGTATTATTTGTCGGTGAATTCTGAGTGTATTTCGGAACAAAGCATCATTAAAAATAAAATAAAAAAAACCACCGCCAACTAATAAACACAAAAGACAAATATTTACAATTACACATTTAGAACTTGTGACCTAAATGTGTGCATGCAATTGTGATCCTTAAGGTGGTTAACATTTTCTGTACCTAATGTAACAACCGCTTCTAAAGAATATTACTACAGAGCCATCTGTTGACCAAATTCAACACAGAAAATTTGATAACAAGAAAAAAAACCGCTCTGACTAACCACTCTTTACAAATTCAACCAACAAAAACACAGTCAAGTTTTGAATAACTTACTTACCTACTTAAAATGATTCTAAGCAATCTTACTGCAAAAAACCGCCTTCCGCGGAATATTAACTACAACGCCATCTGTTGGCGTGCTTAGCTGGCCGCTAATGTCGAAACAAACTTCCTTGGCGCCAAATTGACTTTTTGCCACAGATTCTTGAGACAGAATTTTGCATAAATCTGCTTGTTTCACCGATACGCAGCATCCCCAATGCTCGCGGCATGTAGGTAATAAACAAGTAGGCGTTCTATTAACATAAAGAAGGATTTGGAGGATGTAAGTTAAGGTGTATGGCGGCAGAAGATTTGACTGAAAATATACGAAGTAACACACGGCCATTCGTTGTTATTTCAGTCTCTGGTGGGGGCTTCTACAAAATAATGCAGGTACATTCGCTAGCACATCATGCTGCCACAATATGGCAAATTTTCTCACTGGACTTTCGGCTTTAGGTCAAACAATTTGAGGTTGACAATCGATTGAAGAGATTTTACAGCTTTGGGTGGTTTTGAGCTGCCAACGGTACCTTGGTGCAATATTTGTTCACTTAATTTCTTTATTACTACACTCAAAATTGCAATATAAAATTGATAAATAAATCAGCAAAGTTTTAACAGTTATAAAATAGACTAATTATCATCATCATCATCACCAGCCTTTTAATGTCCCCACAGCTGAGGCACGGGCCTTCCCTATGGATGGAATTATAGGGAGATTGGGCCATAACCCACCACGCTGGCCCAGTGCCGGTTGGTGGGTATTAATGACTGCATATGCAGCCAGGACCAACGGCTTAACGTGCCTTCCGAAGCACAGAGGAACTCGTGACAATACATTTTTGGTCACCCATCCAATGACCGGCCTTAGCGAAATTGCTTAGTTTAGGCAATCGCAGGCCACTGCGCTAGCGAGCTCCTCAATTATTATATAAAACAAAGAAAAATTGGTTAGCAAAAGGTACCTAAGTACGAAAAATTATTGACTTTTGCATGCCGTGTCGTACAAGGCGAGTAAGGGTAAAGAAAGCTGTGAGAAAGCAGCAGCATTACTCTTATACCACCTAGCAATAGCAATGTATTGCGACTTTTGTGCCCGATAAATGGCAATAGGCTCGCCACCTAATACATGGGATCACGCGAAACGGGCGTTAATACACATCTGCCTACCCCTTTGGGGATATAGGCGTGATTTATGTATGTATGTTATTACAGCTTTAAACTTGTAAAAAGCTATTGATTTTTTTGCTCGCGACAGAAATACATTGTGGTCCGTCTTGTATCTCATTGCGTCTCGTGTCGAATAGCAGTCGTATTTGATGCGAATAAGGTTCAAAGTCGCGCTGGCGTCAGCTAGTTCGTCGATCCTTGGCCTGGGATTAGAGTTACATACAATTGTACGGTATCGGATAACGCCCGGTGTATTATGGTCGCCTGGTACCTATCTTGTTTTCATTAGGGACAGAATTACTTGTTTTATCCCGTTTTTTTTATACAAATGCCCGACAAATGGCAATAGGCTCGCCACCTATTACATGGGACCTAACATAATTGGCGAAACTGGTGTGCTATTTCACCTCTGCCTACCCCTTCGGGGATATAGGCGTGATTTATGTATGTGAATTTTTAAAATAAATCGTCTTCCATTCATCTTCCTCTGGGGTCGGCGCAGTATGCTTCCTCTTCCATTCATATCGTCAGACGTCATCAAGCCATCCACTCCCTTTTTATTCATATCATCCATCACACCGTAAAGGTGCTAGTGACGAATGAATGTATAGAAAAGAGACGGAACGGACCACGTCGAGAGACCGATGAACGGAGAGAGTGATTGGAATGACAACATTCCAACCCATACTGCTCAAGGCTTTCGCTTAGGTTTTACAGCCGGCCGCCAGCCTGACACTAACCCTCTTTGGGTATGCTGTTGTTGGTGGTCTGCCCTCCACCATTCGGTTGCCCCAAGGTGCTTATTGGTCTACACCGGGCAATCTCCCTTAGTCGACTTTTACGACACCCATGGGATGAGTCGGGGCTGGCACTTTCTATGTTATTTTTCCTCCTATGCCAGCGTGACCACTAAAACACGATATGATACAGCCATTTATCGCTTTAAACTTTCAAAAATCATTGAATTTTTTCAGTTAAACGCGATAAATGGCTAACTGCCGCACTCAGAGAGTCCAATTAGTTTTAATGAGTATTTAATGTCCAAAATTTTCAAGAAGCAAGAATAGCGACTAATTTTGTGTTGTCATTTTTGACGTTAAGTACTCACTAACGTTATTTGACGTCTGTGAGTGCGGCAGTATATCTTAAAGCCTATATAGCTGTATCATAAAGATAGCCTTTTATCATTTTGACCTGTCAAAATCATTGAATTTTGTCAGTTCAAAGCGATAAATGACTATATCTTATGGCTGTATCATATCGTGTTTCGGTGGTCATGCTAGCCGGGCTAGAAGACTTATGTATGTATAAATTTCTATTTATTCTGTTCTAACCATGAATTGTTGCAGTTTGACTAATGAAAGCCAGCCGTCATGCGACCATGCGGCATTAGCTATGACGCATGACACTGCAAGCTGTGTCGGTGACGGACGAGACGCGTTATTATCCAAAGCCGGCAATTATAGTGACGGAATATGTCATTGTTTAACTATTACATGGGACCTAACATTATTCACCTTCGGGGATATAGGCGAGATTTATGTATGTATGTATTAGTACATTTATTTACAATTTATTAGAGGGCGATTTAATATGGGATCTGAGACTTAATTTTTTACCGCCAGAGGTTAAGCGGTATTAGATTTAAAAATGTGACGTCACGAAAATTAGGACCCACCACTTGCCACATTTCGTCGACCCCCTCCTCCCCCTTTAACGTGGGACGTACTTAATGCATGGCCCCTAAGTACCTTTGTACACAGGGACCATTTTAGTCACACCTGATTATAAAGTGACATTGTTCGCCCGCTACGCGAACGGAACGGGATAATCCCACTTCCTGGTCAGTGGTGACATAAATTCATAGTATATCATAATTATACCAAAGGCGATAGCATAAAGAATATTCGATTTTTGATTTTAACATTATATAAATGTTAGAAAAATTAGTACAAAGATTTTGGTGGTTAGAAAAAGAATTTCGAAAAATTAAGATCTTGAGGCGGGAATCGAACCCGCGTCCGCTGCTATCCGGGCAGGTGCCTGGCCGCTCGGATAGCAGTGTCTTGGGTGGCCGAGCGGCCAGGCACCTGTCATAATTTTTCGAAATTCTTTTTCGAACCACCAAAATATTAGTATAAAGAATGTCAAATCGCAAATACATATTTGACTATACTATAAATTATGAGATCTTGGGGTAATTTAATAATTTTATGACACACCTGACCAGGAAGTGGGATTTTACTTACACGCATCGGGCGGAAAGTGCCACTTTATGCTCATTGTATTTGAGTGTGACGTAAATACGTAAACGTAAATTTTTGTCCAATTCTTTTCGCTAAGCTATGTATCCGACATCACGAATACTATATTCCAAAGATAGATAATAAACTCGCGACAGAATGACGTAAGTATACCTACCTTCAACCAGTAAGGCTTCCACAGCGCTTGCACGGCTTCTGAACTCTAAGTCTTAGGGAATATGGGTCACAATCGGCGAGCAGACAGTGTCACCTGGATGCTACATCAACAACCTACCCTATTTCCGTACATACAAAGTCGAAAATAGTTCTGTCTGTATTTGGGTCGACGCCTATTCGATAGAGACTTGTTAATATTAAGGTAGGAGTGTGACGTGACTTCTAGTTATGTCATAGAATGTTTAATCAAATTATTTATTTAATGTTATAAAGCCGCGTGGTGACGACAGAGCAGAATACAATTGTCACCACCCCCATCCCTCCCGTGGGTGTCGTACAAGGCGACTAAGGATAAATCAGTGATGAGGAATGGGCAGCAGCGTCCCTCTTATACCACCTAGCAATGTACTGCGACTTTTGTGCCCGATTAATGGCAATAGGCTCGCCACCTATTACATCTGACCGAAAACATGTGTGTTTATACACCTCTGCCTACCTCTTCGGGGGTATAGGCGTAATTTTGTATGTTTATTAGGGTCGTTTTGATCTAATTATCACACCGCTGCCTATTGGCCCAGTGGTCCCGGGTTCGAACTTGGTAGGGCAAATGTTTGTGTGATGAACACAGTTATTTGTTTATTGCAACATGGGTTTATATTGGATGTTAAATTTTACGAAGATTTCACTATGTTCTTTGTTCATAGTTGTTTATAAGTAGTATATTTTCTTTATATATTACGACTAGTGGACGCCCACGGCTTCGCTCGCGTAAATTCGGTTATGATTCCTTCTACAGCCTTCCTCAATAAATGGACTATCAAACACAAAAAGAATTTTTCAAATTGAAGCAGTAGTTCATGAGATTAGCGCGTTTAACAACACAAACAAACAAACATACTCTTCAGCTTTATAATATAAGTATAGATATTACAATTGATCCCGTTCCAAAATAATTAACATAATAAAGAAGATATCTATAAAATTAAAGTAACACATTTTTATTAATTAACCCTCTACGACAAGCCTACACGTCTACGAGGTTACGTAGCGCTACGGGCCTGTCTACGCATCTGCTACGACGTAGAAGGTGTGCGGTCGCCTATGATTTACGTCGACATTTTCCATTACGGTCGCCATGTTGGCCATAGACTGTGGGCGTACATTCCCCGTTATGGGAAGGCAAAGGGATTTATAATGCACATGTGGGCGCGTCAGATGCACTTTCTGTTTTTCTTGTTAGTATACTGACGATTAATTGGACGTCTATATCGCGCTCGAAAAATTGTCAGTAAAACCTGTTTTATTGTCAATTTTTTAATAATCACTTCGGTGGGTGTTGTACAAGGCGACTAAGGGTAAAACAGAGATAAGTAATGGGCAGAAGCGTTTCTCTTATGCCACGTTCCTCTTGTGCCCGATAAATGGCACTAAGCTCACCACCTATTACATGGGACCTAACTTAATTGGAGAAATGTGGGTGTTAACTCACCTCTGTCTCCAATCCCTTCGGAGATATTGGCGTAATTTATGTGTTTATGTAATGTTGTAAATATGATATAAAACAAGGTTGGCACGTTTTTATTTTTTAGAAATATTGATTACGAAAAAAGTTGCATCGAAATATCTTGAAATAAAAACTGCCTCGAGCATTATATATTTTTTTTTTATAATTTAACTACGCTGAATTAAAAAAAGAAAAATGTACAGACTTAGATTAGGATACGTACTGAATCTAAAAAGACCAAAATTTTCTCATTTCGTAAAGTTTTAGGGGAGTGAGAACGCTCGTATCGCTCGTATCGCTCGAGACGAGTTTAAAAAAGTAATGTAGGCATTTTGGTGATTACAAAAAGTTCGAAAAATTATGGTCTTGATGCGGGAATCGAACCCACGTCAATTGCAATTCGGGCAGGTGCCTAAACCTGTTTAGGCACCTGCCCGGAATTGCCACTTTTTCTAACCATCTAAATCTTAGTACAATTTTTTCTAACACACAGTTCTAACAGTTCTGTCACGAGCGATAGAACTGTTCTAGGTAGGTACTTATAATGGCACTTATAACTTGTAGGATTGTAGCCGCTAGCGCGAAAATTGAATTTATCAATGAAGCTAGTGTAAATTTTTGTTTTACTTTTGTATGGAAATATTTACGAAAGATTAATTTGTAATTTCCATTTTCTGAGGTTGACATAACACTTATTTATATACGTTAACATAGGTAGGTGCCGGCTTGATACCCCATGTACCAAACACCTTGTATAATGTTGAAATTAAAATCGAAATGTAGGCATTACTCGCGCCACGTATTGGCACTTTTCAATCCCCTTAATAATATCAGGAAGAACCCTTCCGGCTATACACAGCAAACACCTGACTTTGCACCCTAACACCACCTTTCCTATAAAAAACCGCTGATCAATACGTATTAAAAATTCAACATCCATCCTTTCAGATGTTGAAGTGCGATTGTCATTCATTTCCAATATGGCGGCGTCGAGAACAGATAAAATACTTCGAGTGGCTTCGCTCATCGAAATTCGTTCCACAGCATATCTCAAGTGTCTCCAAGAGTAATCTAGTGGCGGGCTAAAGGTTGTATCCGGTGGTTTCCGATGGGAACGATAGATGGCGTGCGAGAGCTTTTGTTCCCTTTATCTGTGGGCCACTCCAGTGAGACAGTTCGAATCGATATAATCTGTTGTCAACGTCATTTCTTAATTTAAAGAAAGAGTTTAGGAGTATGTGGCGCGCTTTCAATGGTGTCAGGATTTAATTACAATAATTCAAAAAGCGCTTCATTATGAACTCTGTTAGATACCGTTCAATCTGCACAAAGCACACATATTTTAATGTAAAATTTGAAGAAAAAAATACTAAAGATGTGACTGTATGATCCCATGCTAGATCCCTTTACTTTCCCTAAAACAGGGAGAACGAAAACAAAAAAGTGTGTTTGGCGGGGTTTCAATGGCGTCAGTCATATTTTAGTTTTAATAATTCAAAAGTTATGTCTGTATGTAGGGAAAGTGGTGTTATTTGATGCACAAGCATCCGTGTTGATGTGCAAACAAGCAGAATCATTGATAATAAGTGTTGTGATGTGTTTGACGTTGAGAATTTTATAGTGGTCTTTACCGCCTAATCAGTCACCATCATAAACTCGGTTACTCGTTCAATTCATGCCAAGCACTCCCTAGATGCATTAAAATGTGTGACATCTTTATTTAATCTAAAAGTCCAAGAAAATTAAAGTGTAACTAAAAAGTTCTAAAAGGACTTGTTTCTAGGAACCTTAAACTTATTAAAAAAAACTTATAAAGTGTTTGGCGAGCATTCAATTGTATCAGTCAGGATTTAACTTCACTAATTCAAAAAGTGCTTCATCGTGAGCGCGCTTCATCTTTCTATACAGTATTACAATTATTTATTATTTAAATAAATCTTTTGGCATTGAAGATTACGTACCTACAATTCGTGCCAACGTAGTCAAATAATTTCAGATTCATTAATGAATTCCTGCTAGAATAGCGAAACATACACACATATATATATATATATGCGCCATCACTAATTGATCGGTCCGATCTCGGGAGAGTTGCCAAGACGTCGTTCAGGAATCGAACCCGAGACCCCGCCGTTATAATTAACTCGCGACCTCGCTTGGTGATTTACGGCAGCGAGCAACGTATTAATACTTCTGACCACTTAGTATTTGGATAACTAATTGGTTAAAGTAAACTTGTTTGCACACGCCAAGATGGCTGACACCTGTTTGGAAATGTCACTTTTGACAATTCGTAGCTCACTTCACTTCGTAGGTAGGTATTTTAAACAAGGGTTTTAATATTTGGATGGCAATAGGCTCGCTATCGAGCGCACCAGTTAACTTCTTGAAGATTGCAGTTCATACGTTGATCCACCATTATAGACTGGGTAAATACCTGAAACAAACATAATAGAAATTTAATAAACCAAATAACGTAATAATATATATGCAGGATAATCTACTATTAGATAATCATATGACGACCACCTAAGATTACGACTAGTTCATATAAATAGAGCACATCAAAATTGATTGATTGATTGCATCCGATTAACGAGTAATCGATAAAATATAATCGTGCTACCATCGAATCAATTTACGTAATCGATTCATCTGCTGAAAATATTTCACGATCGATAATAGTTTTATACATTTTATACATATAGGCCATCCATAAAGTACGTCACACTAATTTCGTGATTATTTTACCCCTCCCCCGTCCTTGTCACAGTTGGTCACACCGTGTGTCACCACCCCAAATCTCTCCCGTGGGTGTCGTACAAGGCGACTAAGGATAAATCAGTGATGAGGAATGGGCAGCAGCGTTCCTCTTATACCACTTAGCAACGTACTGCGACTTTTGTGCCCGATAAATGGCAATAGGCTCGCCACCTGTTACATGGGACCGAACATAATTGGCGAAACGTGGGTGCTAGTTCACCTTTTCCTGTGCCTACCCCTTCGGTGATATAGGCGTGATTTATGTATGTACCCCTAGTGTAACGTGCGTGATATATATAGCAATTTAAGATTTAGAAATTGAAATGAAACAGCATTCCAAGGATTCAGCCCGCGGGTGTCGGTTCTTGTTAGATTTATTTATTTATTCGTACATTGCAAGTCACATGTTTAAAAAGGTGGTACAGATTTTTTGGTACAGTACAAGAGACCTGCTAGGGCACAGCAAACATGATCATGAATCGTAATTAGATTAAATTATATCATTGAATTAAATAAATTATATTACACCATATATAGTTAGGTACAATAATTAATTTATAGTTTTCGTTATTTGAATGAAATAAAAATAAATACTGTTTTAAATTTACATAGTAAGTTTTAATTTTTTTATAAGTTTCTTGACGTCACATTGATTTTGAAATGTGACGTCAGGAAACTTATGAACCGTGATACCTAGTTAGACAGTTGAAATTTTCACAGATGATGTATAATTCTGTTGCCGCTATAACAACAATTACTAATGATAAATAGTTTAGCTTCAAAACTGACGGACCTTCATACAAAATTGCCACCCCCATTTCACCCTCTTGGGGGTGGAATTCCCCAAAATCCTTTCTTAGTGCTCACCGTCACTATAAAAGGAAGAGTTGGTGCAAAATTTCATGTTTTCAATCTTAGTAGTTTGGTCTGTGCGTTGATAATTATGTCAGTCAGTCACTGAGTCAGTATTCCTTTTTATTTACAAAAACAAACTAAAAATATTGATGTAGAACGCGACCAATTTATCTGGGCAAGCGGCGAAAGTTGGAACTACGATTTTTCCATACACTTTGACGTTTCCATGACGCCGTTTGTTTACCACTAGCGCCACCACCAACGGATCAGGTAAGTTTGTCGCGCCGTAGTATAAAATATTTTCACTTCGTAGTTTTAACGGATGCGTAGGATGTTTAATCTTTGAACTAGATCGGGCAGCTCCAAGTAGACTAGAAAGATGTCATCTCACGACCAAAACAACATTTAGGTACGCTTTCAGACGCTAAGAATTGTGTCAATTTGATAACAACATTTAAGCTTTATTTATAATTATTTATTAGTTTTACAGACTAATATTTAAATGATTTAATTATAATATAATTATAAAAAGCAGCACACACGATCATTTAAAATAAAACATAAAAATGCATACATAAATCACGCCTATATCATATGTAGGCTGAGGTGAATTAAACACCCACTTTTAGCCAATTGTGTTAGGTCCTATGTAACAGGTAGCGATCCAGGTTATTGCCATCTATCGGGCACGTAAATCGTAGTATATTGCTAGGTAATACAAGAGAAATACTGTGCTGCCCATTACTCATCTCTGTCATAACGCTTAGTCGCCTTGTACGACACCCGCAGGAGAGAGGGGGTGGTAACAATTGTAATCTGTTCTAACGTCACTTAGCAATTAAATAAACAATATTTTGAGCAGTATACCTAAAATAATTTGGCCGTGTGGTGACGGCAATGTAGAATACAATTGTCACCACCCCCATCTCTCCCGTGGGTGTCGTACAAGGCGACTAACGATAAATCAGTGATGAGGAATGGGCAGCAGCGTTCCTCTTATACCATCTAGCTATGTACCTACTGCGACTTTTGTGCCCGATAAATGGCAATAGGCTCGCCACCTATTACATGGGACCTGACATAATTGGCGAAACGTGGGATGCTAGTTTACCTCTGCCTACCCCTTCGGGGATATAGGCGTGATTTATGCATGTATGTATGTATCTTAAATAAACCAGCAATCATGAGCTATAAATAACCGATATTAGATATCAGTAGGGATATATGGAATAGTATATGTATACTAGCCCTTCTAGTCTAGTGCCCAATCTATCGGAACGAATAGAATAAAAATGTAAACTTTTGACTAACTGCCGCACTCAGAGACGTCAATTAACTTTAATGAGTACTTAATGTCAAACATTTTCATTTAAATCTGGACCATAGACCCGGTAAGAATAGCAACTAGTTTTGAATTGTCATTTTTTGACATTATATACTCATTAACGTTATTTGACGTCTCTGAGTGCGGCAACAACACTCTTACTGCCGCACTCAGAGACGTCAAATAACGTTAATGAGTCCGCAAGGCCTCGATTTCAATGAATTTTTTTGACACTAAGTACTCATTAAAGTTAATTGACGTCTCTGAGTGCGGCAGTTACTGTATTTGACACGACGAAACATCAGTTTCGTACATTTGTGTTTTATGCGTTCGAATAGCCATTTGGCTTACAAACTTTGTATAGAAAAATCCTGTTCGCATTTTGCCAGAATAGCGCGTTGGCAAAGCCGACGCGCCGGTATCGTTTCGCCACGGCACGCTACCCAGCCGCATTATCTGTGTCCTCGTGTGTCTAGTGCAGGGGTCGGCAACATTTTGCGTCGGAAATGTCACAAATTAAAAGATGTTCCATAACGCATTTAGTCTGGCCCATATACTTCTACAGTGATTCAAAATGTAGACGCATTAATTTATAACAAAAAAAAACAATTCTTATGTGTTCAATTCCTATTTTAAGCACTGTTTTTTGGCTTATTGTATGTAGTTTTTTGATAAAAAAAAAATCTTTAACAATCAATATTTGCCTATGGAACTAAAGAGCCGTGTGCTGACGGCAGAGTAGAATACAATTGTCACCACCCCAATCTCTCCCGTGAGTGTCGTACAAGGCGACTAAGGATAAATCAGTAATGAGGAATGGGCAGCAGCGTTCGTCTTATACCACCCAGCAATGCACTGCGACTTTTGTGCCCGATAAATGGCAATAGGCTCGCCACCTTACATGGGACTTAACATAATTGGCGAAACGTGGGTGCTAGTTCACCTCTGCCTACCCCTTCTGGGATATAGGCGTGATTTATGTATGTATGTATGTAACTAAAAAGCCGCAGCTTCACATCCAAAGAGCCGCAGGTTGCCGACCCCTGGTCTACTGGGAAAGGTATGGAAGGCGGAAGCCACCGTGGCAGCGATACAGCTAGTCACTCAATCGACTGGAAGTCAACAGATCGGGACTTTTGCTCCGTCAGCTATATACAATCGCCTGTAGCTCGATTCTCCATTCTGCTAGTGGTAACATAGTACTATCGTATCTCAGTTCTCCTCCCCAAACCTCTCCTGCGGTTGTCGCACGGTCAGCAGCATAAGTAGATTTTCACTTTAAATTGAAATTTAAAGGTATGACGTCATACCGCTTACCGTTTTAACCGAAAAAATTTCGGTGGTTCAAGCCCTGACTTTAATACCTTGTCACAATATTGTTCGTACAAATTTGTGGCCAATTATTACTGCGCGTTCGCTGTCTTTGGTATGACAAGGGACTAAAGTGGTAATCGACTTATCCTGCTGTACCGTACCGTACAAGGAGACTAAGGGTTAAAACAGTGATGAGGAATGAGCAGCGGATTTCTTCTTGTACCACCTACCACCAAGCAATGGTCCAATAAATGACAATAGGCTCGTCTCCTCACCTATTACATGGGAACTAACATAATTGGATAAACGTGGGTGTTGATCCACCACTGCCTACGTTAGTTATAGGCGGAATGTATGTATGTATGGTATGTATACTGTAAGGACCGTTTTCTGAAGATTACGAATAGCGCTATCTGTTTGAGAATGCCGCAAACAGGTTTATGTTACGAACTAGTGGTCGACCGTGGCTTCGCTTTCGTTAATGTCGGTTATATAGCCTATAGTCTTCTTCGATAAATGGACTACCCAACACAAAAATAATTATTTAATTTGAGTAGTTCCTGAGATTAGCGCGTTCAACCAACCAAACAAACAAACTCTTCAGCTTTACAATATTAACTGCCGCATTCAAAGACGTCAATCAACTTTAATGAGTATTTAATGTCAAAAATTTTCATTCAAATCTAGACCATAGACCCGGCAAGGATAGCGACTAGTTTTGAATTGTCACGTTATTTGACGTCTCTGAGTGCGGCAGTAAGGGCCTGTTTCACAATCGACAAGTAAGTTCTAAGTAGCTTACTCCTCCTCTTCTCATCTAGAGCAAATTGCGTGCCCGACGGGGTCCATAGTGATCTTGAATGATACTTTATGCTACCAAACGTGGGGGCTTGTTCACCTGTGCCTGCCCCTTCGGGGATATGGGCGTGATTCATGTATGTATGTACCTCATTGTACATTATGGTTTGCAATAAAGATATTGAGTATTGAGTACTTCGCAGATCATTTGACAGTTGTAATTTGAAATATATGTCAATTGAACTGCAAAGTAAGCTACTTCAAACTTCCTGGTCGATTGTGAAACAGAAGCGTTACTCTGGAAGTTTATTTCGTTCGATCGAGTCTTTGCGTCCTTGTCGCTCTTATTTCAACACTCAGTGGCGTGAGAAAGACGGATACATGTGAGTTAATCGTTCGGAGTTTCAGAGTAGACCTCCAGGCCCTAAGTATAGAATGGAGAGCTGGCAGTGGATATTTATGGCGGCGCGTAAAATGAGTAGGTACCTTACACAAGAAATGTTCCGAATTGCGGACAAAGCAGCGGCACGAGCCTAGCTAGCTACGGCCAGCCAATAAAAGACATTAATAATGATGCGACAAAGGCGACAAAGCGACAAAAGCCGCACAAATTGCTAAAGTCCCATATTTCCAGTCGCCATTGTTGAGCTTGCATATTTAGGGGACGCGGGTTAGATTAAATTTACATTGGGATGCGTTTGTATTCGATTGTCGAGGACTGGATTCGGTGTGCCGGCTTCCAACTGGTGCTGGGCCAGCGTGGTGGGCAATGGCCCATTCACCCGATAGTCTTTCATCCATTGGCGGGGGCTGAGGCTTGAAAAGGGCTGGAGATAGATTTTAGTGGTTAGAAAAAGAATTTCGAAAAATTATGATCTTGAGGCGGGAAATTTTTCGAAATTCTTTTTCTAACCACTAAAATCTTTGTACTAATTTTTCTAACATTTATATAATGTCAAAATTAAAATCGAATAGGGCTGGAGATGTCATGTGTTACTATACTTTATTTAACAGGCTGTTACTTAACCATTAGTAACAATTTTAGTTACTGATGTTGCAAATGGTTAAATATTAGTCTGAAATTGTTACTAATTGTTAAATATCAGCCTGATATTTAAACATTAGTAACAATCTTTAACGATTGGTTGAGTTAACTATGCATCAAAAAACCGGCGGCCCTTACTTAATTATGGTCATCCATCTTATTATTGAATAAATTGCATAGGAATCGTCAGTATTTTTAGAATGATCGCCGATCGATAAAATCAATAAAATATCCTTAGAGAAAGTTGATGAGTTGCTGTTCCCAGTTTATCTGGGGTAGGCGCAGTATGTTTCTTATTTGATTAAAATTGAAAAGACGTCATTAATTTTAAGTCGTTATTCATTAATTCTTCATTCATTATAAATTATTTAGACATTTGCTTAAATTTAATCCTGTTTGACATAATTTAACTATATCCGTCCATAACACAAGTGCTAACGCTAACTTTTGGGCTAAATGATAGGCGTGAGTGTAACCCTAGAATACAGAAACGCTACTCAAATGTCCCGGTTAAAAAGTTAACTGTACCTACAATAACTGACAGAATTTGTATGGCAAAACGTCAATTTTGACAATACCTACTTAAATGTTAAGCAGAACTCAAATCAATTTCAAAATCTCTTTGAGTAGCGTTTCTGTATGTGTCGGGGGTGAGAAATGTTTACTTATTTAACTTTTACTTGCCTAATGTCAGGTTACACATGAAAACAATCGTAGACAGAGACAGCGAGATACGGCCATCTTTCTCTCCGGGCCATAGATCACAGAGCTCGTAAAATTAATTAATGGCACTGAAATATTATCTTCGAAGCATTCCGCTGTAGTACTGTGATTTGGGTACGCTCTTTAAGGCCGACGCGTTAGACGCTAGTTAAATGGAAATAATTATTTTGGACATAATTGAAGGAGCTCGCTAGCGCAGTGGCATAGCGAGCTCGGCTTGCGATTGCGTTATGGTCGCTAAGGCCGGTCATTGGATGGGTGACCAAAAATTCACTATCTCGAGTACCGCCGTGCTTCGGAAGGCACGTCAAGCTTTTGGTCCCGGTCGAATCACCATTCGTTAATACCCACCGACTCGCACCTAGCCAGCGTGGTGGGTTATGGCCCATTCTCCCTATATTCTTTCATCTATAGGGAAGGGCCATGACCCAGCAGTGGGGACAATAAAGGGCTGGTGATGATGATGATTCGAACATTAGAAGCGATTTTTAAAGACATTTTAGATATGTACAAAAATTTTACAACGTGAAGTGTAAAGGTTAGAAGAATTTCGGCAAGTTAATTAGTATCGGATAGCAGCGGACGCGGGTTCGATTCCCACCTCAAGATCATAATTTTTCGAAATTCTTTTTCTAACCACCAAAATTTTTGTACATACATACATACATAAATCACGCCTATATCCCCGAAGGGGTAGGCAGAGGTGAGCTAGCACCCACGTTTCGCCAAATATGTCAGGTCCCATGTAATAGGTAGCGAGCCTATTGCCATTTATCGGGTACAAAGTCGCAGTACATTGCTAGGTGGTATAAGAGGAACGCTGCTGCCCATTCCTCATCACTAATTGATTATCCTTAGTCGCCTTGTACGACACCCACGGGAAAGATTTGGGTTGGTGACAATTGTATTCTACTCTGCCGTCACCACACGGCGGCGATGGCACCTATTTTTTGGTAAATTTTTCTTTATAATAAATCATGCCTGTTTATCCTCGAAGAGCCAAAGGTGAATTAACATCCAGTTCCCATGTAATAGGGGGCTCAACCATTTCTCGGTAACTCGACACTTTGTTTGTGTACCATGACGTAGCCGCTACGCTACATACACAAGAGTTTTTTTTATGTTAGACAGGGAAGCTTTGCCTTCATCATACCTGATAGTAAGTGACGATAAGGGCTGAAGATGGAATCGAGCTTCACCTGGAACCCTCAACCGCAGAGGGGCTGGCTGCCTTATCACTAATTGTCGGAACACAATAATGCTGTTAACATTATTATGGCGAAAGATTTTGATAAGGTGTTGGTAGCTAGCCAGGCGCACTTCAAAGAAGTCCGGCCACCAACCAAACCGAGTACAAATTTGTACCCCCCTGGGGATCGAACCCGGGACCTCTGTATCTTTATTCCGGTGGGCGAACCAACAGACCACGCAGGCGGGTGAAAAGTATCCGCTTTAGACAGCATGCCCCTTTCCCCTACCTCTCAGCGTAGATTTAGAACTCTCATATGAATCCTGAGACACACTCCCCAAGCCAAGACACGGGAGTCTGATTAAAAAGGAAGAATTGCAATTAAACCTGCAAATATGTGAGTTGTAGCTGCCAAATGAACTCCATTGCACTGTCTTAATTGCGAGGGACGCGATTCATGTGCCAGTCTTATTAGAGAGGCCTTTATTGCTGCGTTAGACACCTCCAGTTTATAGTTTTAATCAAGTAACTTGACTTGGAAGAGTGCAACGCGTCCTTTACGACCCATCCATCGCTAGCAATGAACACAAATAGAGCCTCTCTGACACTCGAAATAGTCTTCTACTCTTTGTAAAAGTGTAATCGTGCCGTACCGTGGCCGTGTGGTGACGTCAGAGTAGAATACAATTGTCACCACCCCAAATCTCTCCCGTGGGTGTCGTTCAAGGCGACTAAGGGTAAATCAGTGATGAGGAATGGGTAGCGGCGTTCCTCTTATACCACCTGCAATAGTACTGCGACTTTTGTGCCCGATAAATGGCAATAGGCTCGCCACCTATTACATGAGATCTAACATATTCGGCATGGGTGCTAGTTCACCTCTGCCTACCCCTTCGGGGATATAGGCGTGATTTATGTATGTAAAATTAAATGGCGTCGAATGCCCTTGCCGCACCGCGAGTCCGCCATCCATCATGGCGGTCGAACCCATTTGGGCATTCTTGCAAAATGTCCGCCTAATTGCTTCGCGGCATTTGAATTTATTATCCCCGCACCTGAGAAGGCCTAGCTCTTTGCAAGCAAGCAGTGTATTCCTATAGAAATATTCACATTACATTAAAAATTATACATATGTCGTGGCCAAATCGTAGAATTGATCACTTCATGATGTGGCCGACCATTTCATGAAATGGTGGCATTTCATGAAATGGCCAACTCTAACTGACCATATCATGATAATGGTCTGGCCAGATCAATGAATAAACAACGTTTAACGATATGAACAGCTAAACGCATGGCTTTTTCATGATATGGCCAAACATTATTAATCATATCGTAAAATAGTTACATTAACCACCGTAAGAGGCGCTTATTTCGATTTGTTTTTATGATGCATCATGGCGGCGGACAATTATCTTATTAAACAAACTAATAATATTGTTGTACTGGAAGATAAAAGTGAAGTGAAAGGTCGTTACAACACCAAATTATTAGAATTTTACGTTTTAAGTCACTCAAAAAACGAGCGCAACTTAAAAATACAAAACATTACCTACATTAATGATATGGCCAAACGTGGATGGTCATATCATCAAACGTTGAAGTTTCAACGATATGGTCAGTTTTAGCTGGCCATTTCATGAAATGCCACCATTTCATGAAATGGTCGGCCACATCATGAAGTGATCAATTCTACGATTTGGCCACGACACATACATACATAAATCACGCATATATCCCCGAAGGGGTAGGCAGAGGTGAACTAGCACCCACGTTTCGCCAACTATGTCAGATCCCATGTAATAGGTGGCGAGCCTATTGCCATCTAACGGGCACGTAAGTCGCAGTACTAGATAGATGGTATATAACATTCCTCACCACTGTTTTACCTCTAAGTCACAAGAGAGATGGGGTGACAATAATTATTGTATTTTGGCACACGGCTACTTTAAAAATATGTTGTATGATAGTGTTGGTATAATAATAAATGAAATAATATATTTTTACACTCACACCTATCATCTAGCCCAAAGTAAGTAGCCTAAGCACTTGTGTTATGGATACTAGATGACGGACATATTTTTAATATAATTATGTATATAAATGTTGAAAATACTACATAAACATATACACAAGCATGACTCGGGAACAAACATTTGTGGTCACCACAAAGTTTGCCCCTACCAGGATTCGAGCCCGGGACCTCTTGGCCAATACCCAGAGATCTGAGCATTCGACCAAGCCGGTCGTCAGTAGATTATAGATATTTCTTTGCGCCGTCTGGTGACGGCAGAGCACCACCTATAGTCACCACCCCCCGTCTCTCTTGTGGCTAAAGGTCAAAACAGTGCTGAGGAACGGTGCCTAGTTCAATAAAAGCCTTCGCCAAAACCACTTTTGCCTGAAATCAGTCAAATTGTGGTTTTGACAGTTAACTTTAATGAGTATTTAATGTCAAAAATTTTCATTCAAATCTAGACCATAGACCCGGCAAGAATAGCGACTAGTTTTGAATTGTCATTTTTTGACGTTAAGTACTCATTAACGTTATTTGACGTCTCTGAGTGTTGCAGTTAGAGATTCTAAGGGCCTGTTTCACAATCGAAACAGGCCCTTAGAATCTCTAAGCCTGTAAGTAGCTTACTTCGCAGATCATTTGACAGTTGTAATATGAAATATATGTCAATTGAACTGCCAAGTAAGCTACTTCGAACTTACTTGTCGATTGTGAAACAGGCCCTAACTGCCGCACTCAGAGACGTCAAATAACGTTAATTACTAAACGTCAAAAAATGACAATTCAAAACTAGTCGCTATTCTTGCCGGGTCTATGGTCTAGATTTGAATGAAAATTTTTGACATTAAATACTCATTAAAGTTAATTGACATCTCTGAGTGCGGCAGTAAGACAGTTAAACTCTAAGTTAGAGTTTAACTGTAACATATATTACATTAGGTGTAATTGTACCTTACGTACGACTAATCATATGCCTTACAGAAATCAATTAGTACAGTCCCGTTGGTTAACTAATAAAATAACTGACCCGAAACACTCACAGGTGCAACAAAAGTTAACTATAAATAGCCTTTAAAAGCACCGTTTCGAATAACTGTTAAAATTTAACTACGCTGTCGCCAAATGACGTTAAATAGCCAATTGTTTGACAACGTTCCGGTTAGGGACGGTAATTAATTACTTGGTTTATAATAGAAGTGGATTACAATAATTACAAAGTTACAATGCTTTTTGGGCGAACTAACTGTAGGACAATACATTGGAGTGAAAATTCCAATTATGTATAATAATTATGTCCTGTCTGTACGTGCTTGGTTTACGACTATGTTAATTAATAATACATACATACATACATAAATCACGCCTATATCCCCGAAGGGGTAGGCAGAGGTGAACTAGCACCCACGTTTCGCCAATTATGTTAGGTCCTAGGTGGCGAGCCTATTGCCATTTATCGGGCACAAAAGTCGCAGGACATTGCTAGGTGGTATAAGAGGAACGCTGCTGCCCATTCCTCAACACTGATTTATCCTTAGTCGCCTTGAACGACACCCGGGGGAGAGATTTGGGGGATTAATTAATAATGACATATATAAAAAACTCAGAGGTGTAAAGTGTTTGTCAATTATTTTAAGTCCCATGTACATAATTGGCAATAGGCTCGCCTCATATTACACTTGGGAGTTGGGACTTAAGAACCCTATTACAAATCTCACTCCTCTCGTACTCAGACGGCCGGTGCATCGCATTTCGTAGTAAATTTGCAGTTATGTTTATCGTGTTAATTGAGATATGATAATAAATTCTCGCTTTAAAATTATAAAATCTTTATTCCTCATAAAGTAACAATTATTCTAGTTTAAATTTTGCTCAAAACTATTATTGTAGAAAGCAGATATTCACAGTTAACTTAAAGCTATTTTCGAAGTTCGTTTTGTTTTGAATAAGATTTTTTTTTCTATATTAAATCAATGATGTTTCAAAATTCCAGGGCCGCTACGAAGTGTTCGACTATATTACAAATTAAATTTCCTTTTTTTTTATTGCGTAGAACAGTAGTTCTTGCCAGGAGCTGAAAAAAAGGCCTTCGCGCATTTTATATAATTCTTTCTCTACAATTTTTGGTTTAATTAAAAAGTTAAGCAAAATTTACAAAAACCGAGGCCGCTATGAAATGTGCCAATCTCTATTTTACACTATTCTACTAAGTCAAAATTGTCAATGTGTTTTTGTTTCTGAGATCAAGAACCCCAAAATTGGCCATTTTACGCAAAAATAGGGGCTCTTAGGGTGAAACGTGGCGTTTGATTCACCTCTACCTACCCCCTCGGGGATATAGGCGTGACTTAATATGTATTTAAGTAATAATAGGTAATGAGCCTATTGCCATCTATCGGAGGGACGGACGGAGGGATATCTGACAAATGATACTCGTACGAAGCAAGTTTTAAAAGCGATAGATATCCCTATAGACGGGGTAATAAATAACTGCCGCACTCAGAGACGTCAAATAACGTTAATGAGAACTTAACGTCAAAAAATGACGATTGAAAACTAGTCGCTTTTCTTGTCGGGTCTATGGTCTTGATTTGAATAAAAAACTTTTGACATTAAATACTCATTAAAGTCTCTGAGAGCGGCAGCAAGACATGATAATCATAATTCATCTTTCATCCGTCTATGCATTACCTAGGAGTTTCACAACTCCTAAATTTATTTTTATAATAAAAAAACTCTTAAATAATTATTGATCATCGCATGACTTGAATGATTTGACGTGGGGTGACGGCAGCGTCAAATTTAATTAATTATTGTCACCATCAAAAAGTATAACATTCAAACTGAAACATTTATTAGGTGCCCAACTAAAATCTGTCACCCATCTTGAGAACTACTAAATATATTGGACAGACGGACGTCACAGTGTATGCCGGATCTAATTGGACCAATAAAACAAGATCTAGATCTCTATCTAGCCAAAACGATTGACTACAGGATTGTTTTATTAAATGTCAGAAGACTCTGTCATATAATCAGGAACCGAATGGAATAATCAAATGCCATATCACTTTTCATTACCCACGATCTTTTCCCACTAATATTATACATGCGAAAGTTGTATGTTTGAATTGTTGAAGTGTAAGGCGACTAAGGGTAACAATAAATAAGAAATAAATAAAGAAATATTTTTACACTCACACCTATCAGCTAGTCCAAAGTAAGTAGCCTGAGCACTTGTGTTATGGATACTAGATGACGGACATATTTTTAATATAATTATGTATATAAATGTTGAAAATATACTACATAAACATAAACACAACCATGACTCGGGAACAAACATTTGTGGTAATTACAAAGTTTGCCCCTACCAGGATTCGAACCCGGGACCTCTTGGCCAATACCCAGCGATCTGAGCATTCGACCAAGGCGGCCGTTTAATAACAGCGATGAGTATTAATTGGGCAGCACCACCGAGCAGTAACTGCGATTAATGTGCCCAATAGATGGCAGTAGGCTCGCCACCTATTACATGGGACCTGACCTAATTGGCGAAACGTGGGTGCTTAATACTTCTACCTACCCCTTCGGGGATATGGACGTGATTTATGTATTTTATGCAAGTCTTTGTAAGCCACATACCACAATTATTATTATTTGTTTTTCACTTCTCATGCTCTTAAAATGTCACTTTTACTCTCTGCATAGACGAAGTAAACCACCCTCGCTCTGCTCAGGCGGCTAAAAATATCTTGTCATTATGGCTTGTTTTAGTCCCTTGTTGAATAATCTACTATTGTCAGGCTATATAGACCAATAGGATAGTATACTAAACATAAACATAGATCATTTAAATATCAATAAATTAATTAATTGTGTAATTAACTTAATAAAATAAACTATTTTTTGTATAATTTAAATTCTTTATTTTCCCATTTCTTCAACGAGAAGCACTTTATCAAAGAACTGACCGAACAAGCTGTTTAAGCTCTGCAATTTAGAGCGTGATTCCTGTTTATTATGTTGGCCAATAAATATCTCGCTGGTAACATGTGAGGCCAGGCCTAGAGCCTCATAGGGCATATAATCCAGCGAAAATTGGCAATGGGCCAAGAATGGAGCCTTGCGAGACACCGTCTGCGGAAGACGACCAGTAAATAAAGGTGAACGCACACTAAGCCGAGCCGAACGCGCCGAACTCAGCGGAGGCCTCACACCACTCTATTCGCGCCGAATACATACATAAATCACGCCCATATCCCCGAAGGGGTAAGTAGAGGTGAACTAGCACCCACGTTTCGCTAATTATGTTAGGTCCCATGTAATAGGTGGCGAGCCTATTGTCATTTATCGGACACAAAAGTCGCAGTACGATGCTGCCCATTCTTCATCACTTATTTTTCCTTAGTCGCCTTGTACGACACCCACGGGAGAGATTTAGGGTGGTGACAATTGTATTCTACTCTGCCGTCACCACACGGCTTTTGTTTTCAACATTATATAAATGTTAGAAAAAATAGTACAAAGATTTTGGTGGTTAGAAAAAGTTCGAAAAATTATGGTCTTGATGTGGGAATCGAACCCGTGAAGACAGTGTCTTAGCTGGCTTGGCTGGTTTAGGCACCTGCCCGGACTGCAGTGGACGCGGGTTCGATTCCCGCAACAAGATCGTAATTTTTCGAACATTTTCGAACCACGGTAATCGGTGAACGCACACTCAAGGTATCCGCATACGTTACGGGAATATACCCAGGACGGGATGTGGACGGCACGGGGACGGTGACTGCAGATACATACATCGTTTCATACAAAATGTACCATGAGGACTTATGTCACGGAGTCACGGACGGGACGTGCACGGCGGGGTGTTTTGAACGAGAGGCCCCGTCCCCGTCCCGTCCGGGCTATTTTCCCGTTACGTATGTTTCTCTATTCACGCCGAGGGAATCGAAAATAGTACCGAATCGACAAATCACATCGAGCGCATTTTTTCCGATGACGTCGTCCGAATTCTTAAGTTTTTGACAGTTTTGAAAGAATCATCCGATTCCACTCCGGCAAGTGTGCGAGGTTTAGGTATATATCTATACTATCAATACTAATATTATAAAGCTGAAGAGTTTGTTTGTTTGTTTGGTTGGTTAAACGCGCTAATCTCAGACACCGCCACGGGTTAATAGGTTGGAGGTATCACACCCAAACATTTCGATAAATTCGTTAACTTTGGCGCGTTCGGCTCGGATAAGTGTGTGCTCACCCTAACGCTGCGATGGCACTAACTGCATGCTGCCTGTACACTGAAATTATATTGAATCAAAGCGAGATATTGACGAAGTTCGATATGGAGTGCTTAGAAATCTCGTATTAAACTTTAGTTCGTACAGCTGCTAGTAGATGGCGTTGCACGCAATCACATCGCTATTCACAGCACTATTTAATTAACCCCCGAATACAGAAACGCTACTCGACGTTTGAGTCCTGCTTAACATTTAAGTAAAGTCAAAATTGACATTTTTCTACAAATTGTTTCACAAATATATACAAATTCATTCTCTATATTATACAAATTTATTCACTTTTTAAACAGTGCTCAAAATTCGAGTAGCGTGTATGTATTCGGGAATAAAAGACATTATTTGACGTGCGGTGCAGTCAATTTGTTATTTCTGGGCTTCCGATACGGTCAATCAGCTTGAGTGAATGTCGTTAAATTTCTGTTTTTCTGTTCTGTTGCTAGGTCAAACAGATCTTTTTTACGATCTGTTCGACCTAGCAACACACAGAAAATGAACAAGATTGACTCAAGTTGATTGACCGTCTCGGAGGCTCATGATTATGACTTTGACAATAATTTAAAGACATGAACGCGTGGGAAGTCGCGGTTTAACAAATAATAAATAAATCACGCCTCATTAAGTGGGCATAGATGATTTAACACTTGTTGCATCCATTAAGTTAGGTCCCATGTAAATATAAATGAAAATTATAACAATTAAAAAATAATTAAATAATTAAAAATTCTTGGCCTGATACGCGAATATTATTTTTTTGCTCCCTTTGTCTTTGTCCCTTATTTATTATTTATCCCCGAAGGGGTGAGCAGAGGCGTTTAACATCCGCATTACACACATCAGTGAATAGTGATTTTCGGAATATGCCTGTATCAAATGTGTACCTATTATAAAGAAACACTTTTTGATCGTCTTGGTCAGCCGAGTGGCATAGGCACCTGCTCGGATTGCAGAGGACACAGGTTCGATTTCCGCATCGAGACCAAAATTTTTCGAACTTTATCTATAAGCACAATTTTCTTTATATCTACTAAACAGTGATTTCTTGGAATATGCAACAGTGATTTTTCGGAATATGCCTACCACACAATGACGCCAAAGCACTTTGCTTAAGGACCGCCTAGATGAAATGGGTCCGCCCCCCTCCCTAGGCTAAGGGGATCGACGAGTCTTCTCCGCGGTATTGCCGAATAGGAGGCTCGCGTCTTAAGAGCCATCGAGAGCTGAAAGAGGCGATCACTCGGCGAGAGTGCAGCCATTGTTACTCATAATGGCGCTTAGAGCTAGTCAAAATACTAGAATCTGCAGGCTGCTTCTGGTTTTGAGTCGTGGAGGGCATAGCTTTTTGCTTTTACAAGGGAACTAACGTATACAGCCAACGGTGTCCAATGATTTGACAAATAAATTCATTTGAAACACAACGTACCTCACAAATGGCGCTTAGAGCTAGTCAAAATACTAGAATTTGCAGGCTGCTTCTGGTTTTGAGTCGTGGAGGGCATAGCTTTTTGCTTTTACAAGGGAACTAACGTATACAGCCAACGGTGTCCAATGATTTGACAAATAAATTCATTTGTAACACAACGTACCTCACAAATGGCGCTTAGAGCTAGTCAAAATACTAGAATCTGCAGGCTGCTTCTGGTTTTGAGTCGTGGAGGGCATAGCTTTTTGCTTTTACAAGGGAACTAACGTATACAGCCAACGGTGTCCAATGATTTGACAAATAAATTCATTTGAAACATAACGTACCTCACAAATGGCGCTTAGAGCTAGTCAAAATACTAGAATCTGCAGGCTGCTTCTGGTTTTGAGTCGTGGAGGGCATAGCTTTTTGCTTTTACAAGGGAACTAACGTATACAGCCAACGGTGTCCAATGATTTGACAAATAAATTCATTTGAAACATAACGTACCTCACAAATGGCGCTTAGAGCTAGTCAGAATACTAGAAAACTCGGGTTGCTTCAGGTTTTAAATCGCGAAGGAATAGCTTTTTGCTCTCGTATGGGAACTGACGTATAATAATATAGCCCATGGTGTCTAATATCATTTGACAAAAAAAACATAAGACAAATTTTCATTTGGAAAATAACGTTTTATTATTTTTAAAGTAATATGCAAAAAAAAATTGATTTGTACTGAGAAGGAGAATGAAAAAGAACAAAAACCATATTCCGTTAATATTTGTTAAAGATAATAACAAATGAAAGTTAGTTTTTTTCGTCGCAAATGTATTGAAAAACGTCGTATGCAACTCGTGTGCATCCATCATTCATTACACACTCGGCTTCCTTACCGCGCTCGCCTAAATGCATTCAAAGGTTTTCGAAAATTCGCTTGCCACACCCGGGAATCGATTCAACTAAAATCAGGAAATATTACACCTGCACTTTTATTATGTTATACTATTAATATTTAATAATTACAAGGAATAATTATAAGGAAGAAATTTCTCTAACAAACTTGATAAATGAAATGAATGCCATGAAAACCTTAATTGTTTTATTAAATTTTCCTTAAATATTACATACATACATAATTCACCCCTATATCCCCGAAGGGGTAGGCAGAGGTGAAACTAGCACCCACGTTTCGCCAATTATGTTAGGTCCCAGGTCCCATATAATAGGTGGCGAGCCTATTGCCATTTACCGGGCTCAAAAGTCGCAGTACATTGCTATTGCTAGGTGGTATAAGAGGAACGCTGCTGCCCATTCCTCATCACTGTTGTATCCTTAGTCGCCTTGTACGACACCCACGGGAGAGATTTGGGGTGGTGACAATTGCATTCTACTCTGCCGTCACCACACGGCGGAGGCCAAATTCTTTTTAATCTGTGTGAAAATTGTCAAACATTAAACAGGAGTTTTATTTAAAAGTAACTTATACAGTAAGTAAGTAACTGCCGCACTCAGTGACGTCAATTCACGATAATGAGTACTCATTATGTCGTATTAATGTCAAAAAAAGACTATTCAAAACTATTCGTTATTCTTGCCAGGTCTATGGTGTAAATTGAAATTATTTTTTTTGACATTAAATACTCATTAAAGTTAATTGACGTCTCTGAGTGCGGCAGTTAGTAAAGTAAAGTAAAGTAAGAAGATAGAAGAATAGGGCTTTTTCGACTCTCAACACAACACAGGTGGCTCACATGCCGCCATATTTATTACTGCGGCTGTCCACCCGGAAATGCTGAAACCGAATAGCTCATACTAAAATTATTTCGAGCATCGCAGACGCATATAATTCTCCGCCTAGATAAATGTTTGATTTAATCTAGATTTCGTTCTCAGTAAATGTCTACGAGCGTGAGTTTCAGGAAAGATTTTCACATAACACACACACGTGTTTTAATGGAAATACTTATTAAATTTTATTTTTATGCTAACATAAACTAAAAAGAATACAATTGTCACCACCCCAAATCTGTCCCACGGGTGTCGTACATAGTCATATCTTTATTCGCATAAAACATGGTATAAAAGGTGTTACAGGTATTAATATAATATCATAGTACAAGGCGACTTAGGGTTAAAAGTTTTAACTAAAAACAGTGATGAGAAATGGGAAGGAGCGTTTCTATTGTACCTCTACCTACTAACAATGTAGCGTGATTCAGATATAGAGGGGATATGTACATATAGACTCGCCCCCTATGTTACCGGAAATGTGTGATAACCTAGAATTGTATACAACTCCTACGAAATGTATACAATTCCGAAGCTATTTAGGAAAATTATAAAAAATTGTTTACAAAATATTGTTCAAACTATACAGCATAGTATTTATATGTATGGATGTAGTATTTATATGTGTGTAGTATGTATATATTTTTACATAACATCACATTTACAAAATAATACACAACCATCTATATCTGCCGTGTGGTGACGGCAGAGTAGAATACAATTGTCACCACCCCAAATCTCTCCCGTGGGTGTCGTACAAGGCGACTAAGGATAAATCAATGATGAGGAATGGGCGGCAGCGTTCCTCTTATACCACCTGACAATAGCAATGTACTGCGACTTTTGTGCCCGATAAATGGCAATAGGCTCGCCACCTATTACATGGGACCTAACATAATTGGCGAAACGTGGGTGCTAGTTCACCTCTGCCTACCCCTTCGGGGATATAGCCGTGATTTATGTATGTATGTATCTATAAAGTTTGTCAATTTAATTTAAAATTTTTGTTGGTGTGAATTATATCTAAATCCTAATACTTAGTTGGATTAGCGTGCTCACCGATTGTTAGTGCTGTGTGTTTTATTCGCATTTTTCTACGCGATCGATCAATTTCTTCGGTTTCTTCCTGCCTATTGAAATGCTATAGCAGGGAGCGGCCTCACCGCAGTTTTGTTACACAATAAAAAGCGAGTGCACCTCCCGTGCTACCGATAGCCTTTTTGCAATTATCGCGTGGTCATTACCTGTTAAGTAGCTATTGTTATGCGTAAAATATTTCAAGGAAAAATACTTAGTATTAGTAGTACAAAGAATGTTAGCCGTGTGGTGACGGCTGAGTAGAATACAATTGTCACCACCCCAAATCTCTCCCGCTGGTGTCGTACAAGGCGACTAAGGATAAATCAGTGATGAGGAATGGGCAGCAGCGTTCCTCTTATACCACCTAGCAATGTACTGCGACTTTTGTGCCCGATACATGGCACTAGGCTCGCCACCTATTACATGGGACCTAACATAATTGGCGCAACGTGGGTGCTGGTTCGCCTCCGGCTACCCCTTCGGGGATATAGGCGTGATTTATGTATGTATGTATGTACAAAGAATGTTTATAGTGGTTAGAAGAAGTTCCAAAAATATAGTGTTGATTTATAGTGTTATAATATTCGTTTCCCACGACCCCGGGTCCTCCAATCCCGACAGATGTCCAACCAAGTTAACTTGTCGAAATTACTCGACTTACGAAACTTGACTAATAATTTTTCAAACTTTTCCTCACCACAGTGTTCTTTATAAAACATGATTTTACAGACCAATGACTTTAACTCTAGATGAACAGCCATGATTTATTCGCGTATTTATCTATAATGTAAGTTTTATTCAAATAATGGCCATTATTTACTTATAAAAATAAGTAATGGCACTTTCAGAAGCATCTTAATTAAGTTAATTGAAACACCCTGATACGAAACACCATTAATTTGGTATTTAGATGACAATGTAATGCATACAGCGTCTCCGAACAGCCATACCTCTTCCGAGCTTAAGACAGACATCGAAGCGAAATTTACTCTATACATACTTTCTAATACACATACATGCGAAACGAACATCCCCTTAGACCACACTATAAAAACCAATAAGCCAAAACTTTGAGCAGTATGGATTGGAATGTTGTCATTCCAATCACTCTCTCCGTTCATCGGTCTCTCGACATGGTCCGTTCCGTCTCTTTTCTTTACATTCATTCATCACTAGAACCTTTACGGTGGGATGGATGATATGAATCAAAAGGATGTGGATGGCTTGATGACGTCTGACCGATATGAATGGAAGAGGAAACATACTGCGCCGACCCCAGATGGACTGGGAACAGGGCAGGTAGAAGAAGAAACTCTACTCTAAATGTCTAAGGATATTTTATGTCACACCTACTTCATGTTGTGACGGCAAGCCGAGTGGTGACGGCAGAGTAGAATACAATTGTCACCACCCCAAATCTCTCCCGTGGGTGTCGTACAAGGCGACTAAGCATAAATCAGTGATGAGGAATGGGTAGCAGCGTTCCTCTTATACCATCTAGCAATGTACTGCGATATAAGTGCCCGATAAATGGCAATAGGCTCGCCACTACACGGGACCTAGCAATAGGCGTGAGTTGCGAATGTGTGTATGTAAAATTTAATCTATAAGATCAAAAGAATTCGCCACTAAAACGAACGCATTAAAATCGAAGACGCATTATCAAACGAAGACTGTGTGAAATATGGTTGAATGATGCGAACGATATGTCACTTCATTTTCTTACTGAAAAAAAGTCCCATTTGTTTTGTCACTTTGACAAACAATCCGTCACAGCGCAGTTAAATGACTCGCTTATCTTCTTTTAAAATGTAAAAATGAAATGCAGTGCGTTGATTTAAAACTCGAGAACGATTTAGCTGATTTTGGTTTTGAAATGATTGTCTTGCCAGGGAAGGCGGGAAAGGTTACAAATTGTGGAAACATTGCGAGGAAAAAAGTAAAAACAAAAATTTAATTTTCCCATATTAATAAACTGATTTCCTGTCAAACATTTGACGTAACCATGGCAACCAAATCGTAACCATGGCTACAGGATAATTTATATGGCAAAACAACGTATGCCGGGTCAGCTAGTATTTTATAAAAAAACGGCACAACTCAAAAAATTATTCTAGTCATTGTCAAAATGTATGGCATTGAGAGTCATTTTTGCAAGACATGCGTTTTTGATTTGTGTCGCTTTCATATCAAAAAAGTCATAATTGTATGTATGTATAATTATAAATGGACACATCTAGCGCCATGATGCAATCTTAAATTATTGGAGCGGCCAAAAATAGTGCGGGAGGCCATCTTAGTTCCGTTCCGAGTAGGGCTGCCAACTGGGAGTTTTGTTCTTCTTTTATACCCAACATCCATCATAGCAGGGGTGCTCAAACTTGATCTAAAGCTTGAGCAACCCTGAAAAGCGTAACAGATCTGCGTAAATAGTTCTGTAACGAAACTTTTTATCGAGATCGACTGAAAGCACAAAGATATCGCCTGTTTGAGCACCTCTGCATCATAACCACTCCTATTTAAAGAAAATTGTAGTTAAAAAAGGGTTTTGCTAACCACGATTTTGTTGATGCGGGAATCGAACCCAAGTCGTCTGTAATTCGGGCAGATGCATACCACTCTACCAAAACCTACTCGCTGCAAAATTTTTTGGAATGTAATTTTTTTCGTGAATTTGGAGTTGCTCCCATGGTGAAATTTGTCCAGTTTGATGGTCTGAACGAATTCCAAAAATTTTTGCTGTGACCAAAAAGTCTCCTGGTATAATAATTAACTAACGTTAGGATAGTGACAATAACATTTTTAATAGGATTAATATTGAGTATTACAAAGAAATTAAAGTTATCAAAATGTTGAAACTTCCCAATAATTTCTCAAAATATTTCACTTATTTTTTTTTCATATAAAAATTTCAAAATATAAAAATCTAATCATAACAAAATTTACATTCAGCCGACTATACTACTACATACTGACACCCTTGATACTCCATCAACGTCCCGAACTTGACCGGCATTTAAAAATAACTCTCGAGTGCCAACCCTACGCTATCAAACATCCGCTGATCTATTGCGTCTGCGCATTAACACGATCGATTTTACAGACCAATGACTTTAACTCTAGATCACCCTTATTACTGACCGCATAAAGCCCATAATCGTCCAACTGGATAATGGTAATAAAATTTTACTACACCACGTGTCTTTTGTCTCGCTTGAGGTAAACAATCAGTAGCGGAGTGAGCGAGACGGATGGCTTTGCTCATTGTTACGGTCAATGCTAGTACGGTCTTTGTCTTTTATTTATAGGTTAGACAAGGAAGAAATGACTCGTGGAACTGGTTTGCGCGTCATAGAATATGCGGAGGTAAAAAATGTGTTGTTTTATGCCTACATTCGTAAGTGGATTGTGATGCTGTAATTATACATTTTAGTGCAGAAAGCGATAGGACTTTCCACCCCGTGAACATTGTCCAGATTTAACAATTGTTGGATATGTTCGAAATATAACATAAAACTAGGTTCGTACGTTTTTATATTTACAAAATATTGCTTACGATAACAGCGAAATATATTTATTTATAACATAAAACTGCCTCGAGCATTATATTTTTATTTATTTGACTTAACTGAATTAATTAAATAAAAACAGTACTTACAGGCTTAAATTAGGAAGTACTTACTGAATTTAAAAAAATATATACGGGTACGAATTTAGTAAACTAGTCCATTTTTTCAACGGTTAAAAAGAACAAAATAACTGTAGAGAGAATATTGAGAGTATTGGGATCTGCCGTAAGTAAGGGAGATTGATAATAAGTCCCTGGGGACACACGAATTATTATTTATTAAATATGTAAATAACCATGACTCGGGAACAAATGTCTGCGTTTACCACAAAATTTGCCCCTACCACGATTCGAACCCAGCACCTCCGCCCTAAAGCCAGCGATTCTCATACAGACTGTCGCCTCTGCGTCTCAACACTCAATGAGCTACAATGATAGACGTAAAATTATTACATACAAATAGTTCTGTCGGAGTTTTTTACAGAGCGTATTTTTTTAGACGTTTTTTTTCATAGACTCGACGCTTCGGCCGATGACTTACCGCCGGCATGGCTCAATTTGTAAACCGTTCGCCGTGAGAATTGAATTTTGACATCTAAGCCGTGTTCTTGTCTTTGAAATGTTAACGAATGAGTTTATTATAGCGTTGCGACGCTGAAAATTTATCGTGTGAAAACAGTGAAGGAAGCTTTCGGCTTGTTGTCTAAAGATTAAATTAAACATTTCGGTATTAATTTAATGGTTAAAAATTTGATTAGAAAACCGTCTTCTATTTAAATACCTTGACAGACAATATTTTGATGGACACCTTGGTTGGTTCTTTGAAGATTGCAGCTTTTTGGAATTATACAGTCAGCAACACGCCAGAATAAACAAAACTTTCAAATAAATCCAATCGATTTACATAATATGATTTTATGTCAAAATAAAATGCAAAAAAGGCTCCTTTAAACCTGGTAGGATCACTTCACAAATTTTCATTGTTGTTACCTGAAACAAAGATAAATTGTAACCATTAGTAAACTTCTCAATCAGCCGTGTGGTGACGGCAGAGTAGAATATAATTGTCACCACCCCAAATCTCTCTCGTGGGTGTCGTACAAGACGACTAAGGATAAATCAGTGATGAGGAATGGGCCGCAGCGTTCCTCTTATACCATCTAGCTATGGACCTACTGCGACTTTTGTGATAAATGGCAATAGGCTCGCCACCTATTACATGGGACCTAACATAACTGGCGAAACGTGGGTGCTAGTTCACCTCTGCCTACCCCTTCGGGGATATAGGCGTGATTTATGTATGTATGTAGTAAACGAACTTAAATTACTATTGTAGCTATTGTAGTATTACAGCAGCACATGAGACTATACATTTAAAAATCCGTAAAACACACCGTTAGAGTAGTTTTAACACCCGAATTTACATAGCTTTTCATTTTATTTCCTATATCTATTATTATTTATTTTTCTTGCTAATTAAGACCCTTTACAAGCTATTAATATTTAGTGTTCCGCAAGGAACGTCGTAAGCAAAAGGGGTTTTAAAAAACATTCTTAATTCCCGAGAGTTCTCCTCTGCAGGAAGCTTATAAGTGTAGCACCCTTCAAAATGGCGGTCGAGTACCTATCGGAGAAAAAGGTTGAAATTTCCGCTTCCGCCGGAAGCCGCCGTAACTCGCGCTATCTATGCTCTAGACTTATTGGGGAATAGTTTCTCTATTTATTGTCTCTGCGCCTGAAGATAAAGCATGTTGGGGATGCGTCTGTGCCAAAATTCTTCTGACTTTGTTTTAAGTGTAATAATTCTAGTTGATTAATGTTTATTACTCTATTAATTATTATAAAATAAGACAGACAGCGATGAGTAATGGGCAACAGGATTCCTCTACTTATACCACCTAGTAATATACTGCGATTGATGTGCCCGATAGATGGCAATAGGCTCGCCACCTATTATTGGCGATTAGTGGGTGTTGTTGTTGTTGTGTCTCACAGGTCTGTGTGATAGAAAATTAGCTGCGGGATCGGTCGGCTGGAGAAAAACTACACATGCTCCGAAGCGTATTATTTATTTCTTTATTCTACCAATTCTAATGTAAATTCACAAACAAAACATTCAAATCTGACATCTCTCATAAAAAACAATAAAAATAATAACATATGTGAAAAGAGGTGACTACCCCTTCAGGAATATAGGCATGATTTTTGTTTGTATGTATGTATGGCTCAAAGGTCGTCGTTACCAAGCCCTTTAACAAACTCTGAGGTCGATCGCCTCTTAAACTGCAGCTTGGCAAAAGGAGTTTGATGCCAGCGGCGACAGATGAAAGTAATATTTATTTGCACTTAACCACTGATTTGCTGACGAACTCTGGTATATAGTTCAATTATCAAAATTTTCGCTAACTTTGCGATTTATTTGTATTTTAATTTATCAGCTTCAATTCAACGGTTATCTGACTTGAAATGAACAAAACAAAACAAGTGGCGCCCTCATTTTATCCAAACTCTTTGTAGCCAAAATTAAAAAATAATGCCGTGTGGTGACGGCAGAGTAGAATACAATTGTCACCACCCCAAATCTCTCCCGTGGCTGTCGTACAAGGCGACTAAGGATAAACCAGTGATGAGGAATGGGCAGCAGCGTTCCTCTTATACTATATAGCAATAGAACTGCGACTTTTGTGCCCGATAAATGGCAATAGGCTCGCTACCTATTACATGGGACCTAACATAATAGGCGAAACGTGGGTGCTAGTTCACCTCTGCCTACCCCTTCGGGGATATAGGCTTGATTGATGTATGTGTATGTATGTCTTTTTAGCCAAGCTGTACATCTTTTTAATTTCTTGTATTTGGAAATGTTTCATGTTGGAAAAATTTCTTTTAAATATAGACCATAGACCCGACAAGAATAGCGACTGGTTTTGAATTGTAATTTTTTGACATTAAGCACTCTTTAACGTTAATTAATAATATAATATTTACAATATAAGGCACAAAACATAAACATGTTATTAATATTATTTCTATTCAAAGATAGACTGTTATTAAGAAATAGTAAAATAACTTACTGTATTGTAATTTGTTGAAATAATTTTAGAATTTATTTATAATTATAAATATTCATTTTATTATGTCATGAGTACCCCTGTGGCCCAAAAATTTTGTTTCCAATTGCTGTGCCTTTGCAGGGCGTTACATGTATACCTTACCATAATTTGAAGACCTATGTACTCCGTACTGTGATAATGTGACTTGCAATAAAGATTATGATTATAAATGTCTCTGAGTGCGGAAGGTAATTTCTAGGAAATCGCACGTACAGACAGACAGATGGAGGTTCTTGTATTTCCAGTTAGTTTAAAATGAAAATGCGCTTTCCACTGACGATGGCCACGCGTGTGACCTAGATCCAGCCGCAGGGACAGCCTAGAAAGCGATCTGAGTGGGCGACGCAAGAGATTGCTTATTTACTATAGTTTGTAAAGTATAGGATGATTCATGTGACAGCTGTCACACTCATACACGTTTTTGTCTATCCTTTTCGCACTTCATCATCATCATCATCATCATCATCACCAGGCCTTTATTGCCCCCGCTGCTGGGGCACGGGCCTTCCCTATGGATGGAAGAATATAGGGAGAGCTTTTCGCACTTACACCAGTTTTTTATTAATTTGTTGCTTGCTGGCATTCTAATCATGTTGTTACGTTTTAAGGACTATACACCCATTTATCATTTTAATTTTATACAAACATACATACATAAATCACGCCTATATAACCAGAGGTGAATTAAACACCCAGGTTTCGCCAAACATTAGGTCCCATGTAAAAGGTGGCGAGCCTATTGCCATGTATCGGGCACAAAAGTCGCAGTACATTGCTAGGTGGTATAAAAGGAACGCTGCTGCCTATACCTCATAGGGCTAATGTCAGTGTTTAAAAAAAAATTGAGATGAAGAAGAGAGTGTTCAAAATAGTACAAAGAAAAATGTGTACACGACAGTACACTACTCGCTTTAGGCAGCGTCTCCGTTTTGGGCCACCGTCCCCTAACACCAATGGATCTAATCGCGACTAGCTCTACTTACAAGACAATTACTAGACATGGCCGTACGGGCTAGATTCCTTTGCCTTCCCTGAAAAGAAAGAATTAAAACCAAACAAAAACATATTTTAGGCGGGACATTTTTGACTTTTGAGTGTTAATTTTCTTTGATAAATCAAGTAGGTAATATCCAAGGATTTATTCCCCTAATTGCAACAAGGTTTAATTAAGACTAAACAGGGCTCTGGAGGTTACACCGCTGACCTTTTCCAATCGGCACCCGAAGCACCCCTGATTAAGAATGGGTCAATTCGGAGGTCAAGAAGGGGCGGGATTGCGAGAGGTCTTATTAAGGCTTGTGCTGACAGACGGATACATGGGAAACTCGTCTCATTTCTTTAATCTTGACTCCTATGGTACAGCTTCTATAAGTTAACAAAGTTAATATAGGTACCTAATGTACAACATGTAATAGAAATAACGCAAACCCTGTACGGCTAGCATGACCACCGAAACACGATAGGAAATAGCCTCGCTTTGAGCTGTCAAAGATACATGTACTTTTGACAGTTGAAAGCGTTAAATGTCTATCAAAAATACCTGTAATTTTTGCGAATTGTTTTAAATCAAAAGAAGGTAACGGTTTTTTTTAGTTTACTTCACCAATATGTAATGTAATTTGTTTTATTAAGTAAAAAAATATGTACTATGGCACTTAAATTGAATTGTTACTCAAATTTGACTCTACAAATCGTAAAATAAATACACTTAGGGCCTGTTTCACAATCGACAAGTAAGTTCTAAGTAGCTTACTTCGCAGATCATTTGACAGTTGTAATATGAAATACATGTCAATTGAACTGCAAAGCTACTTCGAACTTACTTGTCGATTGTGAAACAGGCCCTTAGAAATCGCACCGTTTGCGCCTTCGTATGTCGAAATTTCAGCATAAACATACATACATAAATCACGCCTATATCCCCGAAGGGGTAGGCAGAGGTGAACTTGTTATTTGAGTGTTATTAATGCTGTTGAAACATTGTTAAATATATAAATAATAATAAATAATAAATAGCACCCGCGTTTCGCCAATTATGTTAGGTCCCATGTAATAGGTGGCGAGCTTATTGCCATTTATCGGGCACAAAAGTCGCAGTAGGTACATTGCTAGGTGGTATAAGAGGAACGCTGCTGCCCATTCCTCATCACTGATTTATCCTTAGTCGCCTTCTACGACACCCACGGAATTTATCTCGAAGTTAAGTCGTAACTCATTTTATTGCATAACCTTGACATTCGAGTTACCGAGATTCCACAGTATTTATTTTAAAGGTTCCTTTTCTTACAGTGAGTAATGTGTACCTCTATGTTACATACTGCCGCACTCAGAGACGTTAATGTCAAAAATTTTCATTCAAATCTAGAGCATAGACCCGGCAAGAATAGCGACTAGCTCTGAATTGTCATGTTTTGACGTTAAGTACTCATTATCGTTATTTGACGTCTCAGAGTGCGGCAGTTAGGAACCTTGACGCAACATGCCAACTGCCAAGGCTGACGCGCGGCCGCCAGTACTTCTGATGTCGCCCACCGCTCCATGACCGAGGACCGGTACAATCGGTGCAACGCGGGCCTGTTCCCATTCGCGGGTGCACTTTTTCACTCGTTTGTTTGAGCAACTGACTCCTCGTGCTTAGGTAACGAGCGCGTCGCATCAATTAGTGCGCATAATATTGATCGATACGCGAGTTTTGCTGTTATGGTAATAGGGTGATCGGTTGCGTTACAATATCCCGTTTGACCCTCATTCCTGTTTGACCCCTTCAGTGTCTTGAACCGCGCCCTGCCTCATACTATGAACTTTAGTCTGGCCTAATTTAAAGATTCAGTGCGCATAATATTGAACGATACGCGAGTTTTGCTGTTATGCTAATAGGGTAATCGATTGCGTTACAATATCCCGTTTGACCCTCATTCCCGTTTGACCCCTCCAGTGTCTTGAACCGCGCCCTGCCTCATACTATGAACTTTAGTCTGGCCTAATTTAAAGATTTAGTGCGCATAATATTGATCGATATGCAGGTTTCGTTGTTATGCTAATGCTGTAATCGGTTGCGTTACACATTCCCGTTTGATTTACTACAAGGTAGACCTCGATCACTGTTTGTCCCACTGTCCGGTTGACATTTTTGGTGTTTTAATGCAAAGTGTATTGAAATTTAAAATTCTCTATCTTTCTACCTAAGAACTATTTCTCTGTCACTGATAGATCCGTGTCAGAAAAATAGTTGCAGTTGACCTACCCATAATTTAAAGATTTCTCCACTTAAAAGTGCCTGAATGATATATCTTGGCTTGATGTATGCGTTTTAAAATACCTTACTTGGTCAATTCACCAAATAAATAGGCCATCTACTTAGTTAAAAATCATTACAATAAACAAATCCCACGTGTGTTTGCAATTTTCTTAAAAACCACTGAACTTGACGGCCTTTTAGTTAAATGACGGAAGGTATGGTATTTTAAATTCCCGTTGGACCGAATTCCTGTGTGACCCATTTCACGATTGACCCCATATTGTCAATGACACCCTCACAAACTATGACAACGACCAATTTTCTTTGTAATATTTTTTATAATTATTATTAAGATTATGTTATAAAAATGTTCATATTATAAGCCTAAATAAGCCCAATTTATGCTTACATTATGTAAATTGTAAGTTTCCGAAATAATAAATAAATTATCGGAGCAATCGACCGCAGATCTGACAACTTAATTACCTGTGAATGAATGAATTAATTAATTAAAGTTTATTTGGCAAAAAAAGAAATATGACATTAAAAATAATAAACACAAAATTAATTAACTGCCGCACTCAGAGACGTCAATTAACTATAATGAGTATTCAATGTCAAACATTTTCATTCAAATCTAGACCATAGACCCGGCAGGAATAGCGACTAGTTTTGAATTGTCATTTTTTGACGATAAGTACTCATTAACGTTATTTGACGTCTCTGAGAGCGGCAGTAAATCTTATTAGACCAAATAGGTGAGCGGGGCAGCTTAGGCCGATGCTAATTAGTTATATTGAAATAAAAATCAAATTAATTAGTTATCTCTCCGTCCTACTAAACGAGCAATCTGTTAAGAACTTAACTTACACAGTTTTTATACGGCGGTTAACTTTCTTTTGTTGTTTAACCAACGCAGTAACCACACTCGCTCTCAACGCACGCGAGGCGTGACGAAGAGGTTTTAATCTCAGCATACGTAACGGGAAAATACCCCGGACGGGACGTGGCCGGGACGGGGAGGGGTCCTGTCTCGTACAAAAAGCCCCGTGCACGTCCCGTCCGTGACTCCGACTCCGTGACATATGTCATAATGGTTCATTTTATATGAAACGATGTGTCTGCTGTCCCCGACCCGTCGCGTCTACGTCCCGTCCGGGGTATTTTCCCGTTACGTATGCAGAGACCTTTAACCGATAACACCTTGTAACTCAGCCGTGTGGTGACGGCGGAGCAGAATACAATTGTCACCACCCCCCATCTCTTCCGCGGGTGTCGTATAAGGCACAGAGCTATAAGACAGCAATGAGTAATGTGCAGCAGCGATCCACTTATGCCACCTAGCCATGATACTGCGATTTTACGTGCCCGATTGATGGTAATAGGCTCGCCGCCACCTATTACATGGGACCTAACCCAATTGGCGAAACGTGGGTGTTAGTAAAATTCACCTCTGCCTTCACCAGTTACAGGGATACCCTGGGGATATAGGCGTGATATATGTATGTATGTATATGTATGCATGTAACAAAAGGTTTTTTTTTTATAAATAATAAATAAATATTTTTTCATCCCACCATCTCGGAAAAAGCGTTTTTGCTCTTCGATATCTGAGTGCAAAAGCCGTTTTTATCCTCTAGAGGTTAAAGTAAATTTGAATTTAGAACATCGTGTGCAATGAGTTTGTGAATTCAAAACATCATTATACATATTTATTTCTACCTCCATGGTGCCGAAATTGTCATGCAACCTATTTTAATTTGTTAAAAACTCAGACTCGGAACCTTCTTGGTGTACTTTTTTTGTAATTTGCTTTGCGCGCGCCATTTTCTTTTCACGTCATAAATTTGTTAAAACCTAGGAGTTCCGTGACGGTCAATCAGCTTGGCGTCAATCTTGCTTTAAACATTTTGATCGTCTACAACGCTTGCTGGATGCTTGAGTCAAGCATTTAAAAGCTTTTTAGGTCTGTTTGATTTGTTTACGCTAGCAACGGAACAAAAACATAAAGAAAATCAACGTGCTTGACTCAAGCTGATTAACCGTCTCGGAACTCCATTAGGGACGGTAATTTTTATTAGGGACTTACAGGTGTGTCTGGATGAATGTTGCGGGTGTGGCCGGGTAGATGGGTGGCTGTTGGAGATGTGTCTGGGTGAATGGGTGTTTTGAGGGTGTGTCTAGGTGAATGGGTTTTTGTGGGTGTGTCAGAATGGATGGGTGAGTATTGTGGGTGTTTCTGGGTAATTGGGTGTTTTTTTTTGGTGTTTTGTAGGTGTTTCTGGGTGAATGGGTATTTTTTGGGTGTTTCTGGGTTAATCGGTGTTTTGTGGGTGTTTCTGGGTGAATGGGTGTTTTGTGGGTGTTTCTGGGTGAATGGGTGTTTTGTGGGTGTTTCTGGGTGAATGAGTTTTTTTTGTGTGTTTCTATGTGAATGGGTGTTTTTTTGGGTGTTTCTGGATAAATGGGTGTTTCTGGGTGAATAGGTGTTTTGTGGGTGTTTCTGGGTGAATGAATGTTTTTGTGTTTCTGGGTGAATGGGTGTTTTTTGGGTGTTTCTGGGTAAATGGGTGTTTCTGGGTAAATTGGTGTTTCTGGGTGAATGGGTGTTTTGTTGGTGTTTCTGGGTGAATGGGTGTTTTGTTGGTGTTTCTGGGTGAATGGGTGTTTTTTGGGTGTGTCTGAGTGGATGGGTGTGTATTGCGGGTGTGAATGTTGTGGGTGTTTCTGGGTGGGTGTTGAGAATGTGTTTGGGTTAATGGGAGGGTGTTGTGGAAGTTTCTGGGTGAAAACAAAAACTGTTGTGATTGTTTTTTTTTTTGTATTTTGCAATTTCCTCGTTGGGGGGGATGAAAAGTTACGTGTTGCACTCGAGTGCAAAGATTTTTCACCTGGTGCTCTTATGATTCCCTCGCTATCGCTCAGGATTCTAATTTTTGAATCACTCGCTACGCTCGTGATTCAATTTTAGAATCCTTCGCTAGCTCGGTCATCAAAATTGAGCACGCGGTTAAAAAACAACTTTGCACTCACGTACAACAAATAACTATTACACTCACACCTGCCATCTAGCCCAAAGTAAGTAGCCTGAACACTTGTGTTATGGATACTAGATGATGGACAAATTTTAATATAATTATGTATATAAATGTTGAAAATATACTACATAAACATAGACACAACCATGACTCGGGAACAAACATTTGTGGTCATCACAAGGGACCTCTTGGCCAAAACCCAGCGATCTGAGCATTCGACCAAGACGGCCGTCAGATTTGAAGATATCTGACTGTTATTCGATTTTAATTTTAACATTATATAAATGTTAGAAAAATTAGTACAAAGATTTTGGTGGTTAGAAAAAGAATTTCGAAAAATTATGGTCTTGATGCGGGAATCGAACCCGCGTCCGCGTCCTTTTTCTAACCACCAAAATCTTTATACCTATCTGACTGTTTTTATTATGATGGGAAAAATCAAAATTAAAATACTCCTTGTCAATTTTTTGTAGTTACTTGTTGTTGTACAAGTTCTGGTTGAAAGTCCTCAAATTGACAAACAAACAAACACATGGAAATGTTCGTTCGCACAACAATATAATTGTTTGACGTTACGGCTGTCAATGCAGAACAGAACAGCCGTGACAGGCGCGGGCGTCGACCCCGTCCCTGACAATGCGACCACGCAGCAGAGCGCGACAGCGGCACATCTGCACTTACTGAACTGTAATAATTTTATACAACATACATACAAAGATTTTGGTGGTAAGAAAAATAATTTCGAAAAATTATGGTCTTGAGGCGGAAACCATAATTTTTCGAAATTCTTTTTGTAACAACCAAAATCTTTGTATTAATTTTTCTAACATTTATATAATGTTAAAATTAAAATCGTATAAACAACATACATACATAAATCACGCCTATATCCTCGAAGGGGTAGGCAGAGGTGAACTAGCTCCCACGTTTCGCCAATTATGTTAGGTCCCATGTAATAGGTGGCGAGCCTATTGCCATTTATCGGGCACAAAAGTCGCAGTACATTGCTGGGTGGTATAAGAGGAACGCTGCTGCCCATTCCTCATCACTGATTTATCCTCAATCGCCATGTACGACACCCACGGGAGAGTGTTTGGGGTGGTGACAATTGTATTCTACTCTTCCGTCACCACACGGCTGTTTATACAATATGTAACAGAATGGCATAAATTTCATATTACGACTGTCAAATGATCTGCCAAGTAAGCTATCCGGAACAACTCACCCGTCGATTGTGAAACAGGCCCTAAGTATTATACAACATGTAACAGAAATAACGCACACCCTGAACAAACACTACCCTACCCTACGACTTAGGTGATCTTAATTAATACAATCTAATTTCTTCTTCTCCCTGCCCTGTTCCCAGTCCGTCTGGGGTCGGCGCAGTATGTTTCCTCTTCCATTCATATCGTTCAGACGTCATCAAGCCATCCACTCCCTTTTGATTCATATCATCCATCACACCGTAAAGGTGCTAGTGACGAATGAATGTATAGAAAAGAGACGGAGCGGACCACGTCGAGAGACCGCTGAACGGAGAGAGTGATTGGAATGACAACATTCCAATATAATCTAATTTATAAAATATATTCTTTTTAACTTCTATGCTGGCCTGGGAGCGAACAAATAACGTAGAATAGGCCAGCCCCAACTCATCCCATGGGTGTCGTAAAAGTCGACTAAGGGAGATTGCCCGGTGTAGACCAATAAGCACCTTGGGGCACCCGAATGGTGGAGGGCAAACCACCAACAACAGCGTACCCAAAGAGGTTTGGTGTCAGGCAGGCGGCCGGCTGTAAAACCTAAGCCAAAACCTTGAGCAGTATGGATTGGAATGTTGTCATTCTAATCACTCTCTCCGTTCATCGGTCTCTCGACATGGTCCGTTCCGTCTCTTTTCTATACATTCATTCATCACTAGCACCTTTACGGTGGGATGGATGATAAGAATCAAAAGGGAGTGGATGGCTTGATGACGTCTGACATATGAATGGAAGAGGATACATACTGCGCCGACCCCAGATAGACTGGGAACAGGGCAGGAAGAAGATATTCTTTTTAACTTCAATAAAATAAAATAAAAAATAATATGTATGTATATTATAAGCGTTTGGAGACTAACGTAATTTAAAATCACACTACTATGTATGTACACACTACCAACTGAGAGTAATTATAGTTTCGCAATATTGCGCACAGGTCGCATCGGGGGTCAAGGCTAACGGACGAATTGTGGGCAAATCTCTTACAGTTTATGTCTGGCCAGAAAGTGGCATTTTCCGCCCGATACTCGTACGTAGAATTACACTCCGTGGCCACGGGGCGTCTTATTAGGTGCATTTATTAACAAGGGCAGTTTAAACATAGAATAATGTTTTAAATCGCAAGTATTTGACTTTTATATGCGACCTGAGGCGTTCTTTTTTACCGCCCGAGGTAAGAACAAAATTTAATGACACCCCCTGAAAGTGGCACTTTCCGCCCGCTACCCATATGGGAAATTGCACTTCCTGGTCAGGGGGTGACATAATAGTGCATTTAACATTAACGACGATATTTTATGACATTCTTTGCTTTACCGCCTTTGGTTATAAATGTTACCGCTATTACTTACCTCGGGCGATAAAATCAAAAGCCTCATCTAGCAATATACTGCTATTTATGTGCCCAATAGATGGCAATAAGCTCGGCACCTATTGGAGAAACGTAGGTGATAATCCACCTCTGCCTACCCCCACGGGGATATAGGCGTGATTTAGGTAAGATTTATGTGATTTTAATTTCAACACAATGTTATAAAAATTAGTATCAATGGGCATGGTGGTTAGAAAAGGCAAGTTAATTATAGCGTCGTTGATTGGCCGAGCGGTTTAGTTAGGCACCTGCCCGAATTGAAGTGGACGCGGGTTCGATTCCCGTATGTCTGTATGTATTTCTGCTGAGGACTGAACGTACAAATGGCAAAGCAATGGCTCTGCACTAGTCTAAAAATAAGGATGTCAATTATTAGTGTACCAGGTAACCATGGAGTGGAGGCAATGACCAGGCAGGGCGTCGACCCCGCTCACGGCCGGACCGGTCTCGCAGTCATGCAGTCCTGGTAGTCCTTTGGCGTAAGCGCAACAACAAATCACGCTGCGTCTCGTTTTTGCAAAAACACAAGAAAGGATTTGTTTGGGGGGTTCAAAAGAGATTCGAAAGGACTTTCTAAGTCATGCTTTCCTGGTAGTCCTTTAGCGTAAACGCAATTAAATCACGTTTCGTCTCATTTTTCAAAACCAAAAGAAAGTTCGTCTGGGGGTTCAAAATTCGAAAATACCTTCTTACCTCATACATTCCTGGTAGTCCTTTGGCGATACACGCTTCATCTCGTATTTACACAAAAGAAAGAATTCCTTCGGGGGTCATTGTGACGAAAGGACCTTCCTAACCTAATGTGATTGGCGAGTTGTAGGATTGTATTTGGTGCATAATTTACAAAATCGCAATATATTGCTAAGTGGTACAGTAGTATCAATGCTGCCAATTCCTTGTCACTGCCTTGCCTTGTAAGACACCTGCGGGACCAGGGGGGGGTGGTGACAATTGAATTGTGCTCTGCCGTCAGCACACGGCACAATTTTTATCGTATTTTTGTAATGCTCAAAGTAGAGGAACACTGGTATCCATTGCTCATCGCTGGCCTAAGCCGTACGAGTCGCCTTGTACGACACCCGCGGGAGGTAGGGACTTGTATGCTCTGCCGTTACGACACGGCTTATCATTGATGGGGACCAGCCTATCTATATTAATAATTAAGGATAGGTCAGGAGATTCTCTTCGATTTTAATTTCAACCTTATATTACAAAAACCTTCACTCGTTCTCAGATTATACTTGCGATTGGTATTTATTTGATAAAAGTAAAAATTAAACTTAGCCACATAGCGCCATATTTGGTCCTTTTTTTTCCAACCAAAATCACTATAGAAACTGACATATTTTACGCTAAAGTGACGCCACACCTACGGAAATTTTAATTTGCATTATTCAAAACATGTTTTTTTCTATCAAAATCTTAGTTTTTCACAAAAATATAGTTTATTTCAGGTAAAGTAGATACGTAAAAAAAAATGTGGTGTAGTTTTTAAAAAATGTCATCATTATAAATCTCGACCAAAAACTTCTTTTTTTTTATTCTCACAGCAACAGAGAATATTCAGAAACTGTTACAATAAAATTAATTACGGACGCATTAAATCTCAACTAAAGTAAACAAACACAAGCTAATAGTCCGCTTTATAAAATAAACGGCTTAGATTTTTAAGTGATGTGTGTTACAAAAGAGTTATTTATTGCAGAGACACGCGCGGACGCTAACCACAATGGCGGCTGAAAAAGCGCGGGAATCGAACGCCAGGGTTGCCAACACACGAAAACACACGGAATGACGTAACACCGGAAGTCGCAAGGACATCTTTAATACGCGGAACGATCATGGCCGTAATCTTAAGACATTGATTGTAATTACAGTACTTACAGTTTGAAAATAATAGTAATACTCAATAGGGGGAAATAGTACATTTAAAGAAAGGGCGGTGGAACAAATCATGTTTCAAATAGCAAGTATTTGACATACATACATACATAAATCACGCCTATATCCCCGAAGGGGTAGGCAGAGGTGAACTAGCACCCACATTTCGCCAATTGTGTTAGGTCCCATGTAATAGGTGGCGAGCCTATTGTCATTTATCGGGCACAAAAGTCGCAGTACATTGCTATTGCTAGGTGGTACAAGAGGAACGCTGCTGCCCGTTCCTCATCATTGATTTATCCTTAGTCGCCTTGTACGACGACACCCACGGGAGAGATTTGGGGTGGTGACAATTGTATTCGACTCTGCCGTCACCACATGGCAAGTATTTGACTGTGTATTATAATGCGATCTGGGTCTTTCTCTTTTACCGCCCGAGGTAAGTACAAAATTTTATGTTACCCCCTGACCAGGAAGTGGGATTTTCCGTACGCGTAACGGGCGGAAAAGTCCATGACTGATTGATTTGAAAAGACATATTGATTTGATATTTTGATTTTTATTTAGGCAACCGGGTCAGCTACCCGGAAAAAGTTGTTTTTCCCATACCACATAGGGGTATAACGGTGGCTTGCGACTTATTCTCAGGCTAACAAAATAAATATTTACAAAAATTTGCATAAAAAAAACTTAAAATAAATCATAAATCACATAAAAAATCGCTCAAACCGTTTCTGAGGAGCCCAATAACAAACACATTGTTTGACACGAGACTTTTGTACATTAGATTATTTATATAAAAATTTTACAAAGATACATATTAACTACAAAGAAAATAAAGTCGGAATAAAATCATAAAACTATTAGTCCTGATGATTTTCTAACCATAATATTTTTGTTTCACACCTGACCATAAAGTGGACTTTGTCTACGTCTGAAATATCCCACTTCCTGGTCAGGGGGTGACAAAACTATATACATACTCACATAAATACAACAAAATACGTACTAAAAAAGAAAGCCTTATTGTTTGTAGTTGGTGTGGCTGTTGATTCACCTCTGCTTACCCCTTCGGGGATATAGGCGTTATTTATTTCTACGTATGTATGTACTATTTGTCAAATACTTGCGCTCTGTGACATTCCTTGTCTTACTGCCCTTGGTATATAATCTACTATTGTAATCTATACTTCTATACTAATAATATAAATCTGAATAGTTTGTTTGGTTGGTTGGTTCCTCTTGGTTGTTATTGGTTGGTTCTCCCCTATTTTTTTCTTGGACACACGGGTTTTCGGTATCTAGCGTCTTGACGATTCATAAGTGTATTGTAATCATACCAGATATGAATAAATGAATTTTGACTTTGACTTTGGTTAAACGCGCTAATCTCAGGAAGTACTGATTCAAATTGTACCTATTCTTTTTGTTTTGGATAATCCATTTATCGAGGGTATTTCCACGATTCAATATTTATAGCATCTAGAGTGTCCCGTCCCCACCACCGCCTCGTACCTTAGGAGGGTCGCGCACGAAGTTGCCGGACTATAGTACATACATACATACATACATAAATCACGCCTATATCCCCGAAGGGGCAGGCAGAGGTGAACTAGCACCCACTTTCCGCTAATTATGTCAGGTCCCATGTAATAGGTGGCGAGCCTATTGCCATTTATCGGGCACAAAAGTTGCAGTACTATTGTTAGGTGGTATAAGAGGAACGCTGCTGCCCATTCCTCATCGCTGATTTATCCTTAGTCGCCTTGTACGACACCCACGGGAGAGATTTGGGGTATAGTAACGGATTATAGTAACCGACATTAACGCGAGCGAAGCCGCGGGCGACCACTATGTAATATGTAGTGTCTCAGATCAGACAGTAGGCAGCCCTACAGGCGGAGGAAGGTCATTGTCAAAGAGGCCGATGCATCTTAGCATACTAACACGCCAGGCGATTCTTACGTAGTATTGCAATGAAACTGTAAAATGAATTGTGTAAACTAAAATTTATGCGGTATTTATTGTAATAAAAATATAGTAAGAATAATGGGGAAAATAATTGGAGCAACTAAGCGACTCACAAAATTAAACAGCAAAAAAAAGACAATTGAAGAACATGCGTCAATCCGGCGTCATCGTCAGCAGACTTGCCGCTTTTTCATTTCGTTTGTTCATGTCAAAGTCAAAGTCAAATTGATTTTGACTTTGACATGAATAAACGATATGAAAAAAAAAATAACTATACCTACTATTACTTATTTTACTGCCGCACTCAGAGACGTCAAATAACGTTAATGAGTACTTTACGTCAAAAAATGACAATTCAAAACTAGTCGCTATGCTATGGTCTAGATTTGAATGAAATTTTTTGACATTAAATACTCATTAAACTTAATTAACGTCTGTGAGTGCGGCAGTAAAATTACTACTATTGATGCCCGCATTTAAGACTATAGTATAGATACCAATTTTTCTAACCTATTGTTTTTCTAATATTTTTTTCTAATAATTACAAATTCAATGAAAAAACTTTTTATTAGGAGCTTGCGGTAGGAGGTTTCGCTCTTCCATCTGTTAACTTATATCATTATTTATGTACCTACTTAGGTATATATTCTCCAATGTGTGTGTGTGCGTGTTTGTGTGGATATGATATGTATGTATTTACTCAACTAGTCTCTCATCTCATCACGTCAATCTGTACACTTTGACTGTGACTTTGCTGGAGCTCGATTTACCTGGAACCAATGAACATATTTGTTTAGTTAGATACTACACTGGACTAATGACATGAAATGCATTTCAAATAGATCTCCTCCTACCCCTACCGGGATAACAGCGTGATTTATGTACGTGTAAATATTAACGCAGTTAAAATTCTTTTGTCAGTAATGTAGTAAAACATTGAGCTTATCTTATATAGCTATCTGCCGCACTCAGAGACGTCAATTTACTTTTATGAGTATTTAATGTCAGAAATTTCATTCAAATCTAGACCATAGAGTTTTGAATTGTCAATTTTTGACGTTAAGTATTCATTAACGTTATTTGACGTCTCTGAGTGCGGCATTATATCTTATGATTTGGTGCTGTCATGCCCAAACACCGTACCGAACGGACGAACGTCAAATGTTTGACAGGAAAGCAGTTTGTAAGGGAAAATGAAATAGTTGTTTTTACTATTGTCTTGGCAAATTTTCCATATTTTCTCACCTTTCCTGCCTTGCCTGGCCCAAAACAAACATTTCAAAACCAAAATCAGCCAAATCGGCCGAGCCGTTCTCGAGTTTTAGCGAGACAAACGCACAGCAATTCATTTTTATATTACAATGGAAGAAATATAAAATGCATCAGATCAAATAGTTCAATATTAAACACCGTCATATTTCAGCGCGACCATCTCGAACGCACAAAGCGGTGTCAGCTAAAGCGAAATATGTGTTGTGTCACATTATTTTATAGGCGACATAAGTCTCGCGATGTCAGAACTCAGAAGACGTAATTAATAAAACTCTAGATAGCTTTCGTCTCTCTCCGTATGACGTGGGGCCTTGGGCAGCTCAAACAAGCTAAATATAGGATTACTATGGACGGATGCGATGCTGGGAATAATAATATATATAGAGCAGGGGGCCTACCGCCTAACTCGATTGCTGACGATAGCTATATTGCAATGCACTGCTTACGGCTATAGAAGACATCCTGAATTTTAAGGCGGCACGGATTTTGTGCCAAATTCATAAAAAAACATTAGGTGATCATTCGTTCAAAGCTATCGCTAATAGTTTAGGTACATTTAGTGCGAAATGACAGCATTACGTCATAAACTATAGCTTTTGCTTTAGCAATCGAGTTAGGCGGTAGGCGCCCAGGGCAGTCAGTAATATGATTGAGACGGGTGCTTCCCTATATTCGGTCGTTGGTCAATTTTAATGTGTTACCGGCAATCTGTATAATACATACATACATAATTCACGCCTATATCCCCGAAGGGGTAGGCAGAGGTGAACTAGCACCCACGCTTCGCCAATTATGCTAGGTGCCATGGTATAGGTGGCGAGCCTATTACCATTTATCGGGCACAAAAGTCGCAGTACTTTGCTCATCGCTGATTTATCCTTGGTCGCCGTGTACGACATCCACGGGAGAGATTTGGGGTGGTGACAATTGTATTCTACTCTGCCGTCACCACACGTATAATTCAGGTATTCTAAAAATACAAAGGGATCTGGTAGCTGCCCTTAATACCCCATTTCAACTTTCCACCATGTATATATTAAACAACATAGCTTAGTTGCTTAGCAACTTCTGTTAATTATCGTAATACTTACATTATAACAAAAAGGCTATGCAACTAAACTTAAGTAAACTTACTTTTAACCGTAAATAGATGAAACCCGCCGTATGTCATATAAAATTTATGGTGATAACTATTTTGAGGTTTTTTGAAACATTGTATAAATTATTTTATTTTAATTTTAACATTATATGAATGTTAGAAAGATTAGTACAGTTTCGGCAAGTTAGTGACTTGGGTGGCCGAGCGGTCAGGCACCTGCTCGGATAGCAGCGGACGCGGGTTCGAATTCCGCCTCAAGATCATAATTTTTCGAAATTCTTTTTCTAACCACCAAAATCTTTGTCATTGTATAAATGTTAGAAAAATTATCACAAAGAAAGGTTAGAGAAATGTCGGCCAGTTAAGTTAACCATCTTGGTCTTGGTTGGCCGTGTGGTATAGGCATCTTCCCGGAATGCAGAGGACGCGGGTTCGATTACCGTGACTGCATCACAAGACTATGATTTTTAGAGCTTTTTCTAATACCACACTTTTCTTAACCACCTACCTCCGTGGTCTAGTGATTCGCCCACCAGAATCAAGACCCAGAGGTTCCGGGTTCGTTCCCCAGGGGGGTACAAATTTGAACTCGGTTTGGTTGGTGGTAAGACTTCTTTCAAGTCCGCCTGGCCAGCTACCAGCGTCTTATCAAACTGTGTCGCCATAATAGTAATGTTTACAGCATTATTGTGTTCCGACAATTGTGATAAGACAGCCAGCCCCTCTGCGGTTGAGGGTTCCAGGCGAAGCTCGATTCCTTCTACGGCCCTTACCGTCACTTACCATCAGGTGAGAAATCCGCAAATCCACAAACGAGGAGTGCGCCCTCATCGCTTAAGCCTTGTTCGGACTAGGCTAGTAATTTAGTAGCTAAACTATTCGCTACTGCCTAAAAATCGTTCGCATTACAGTCGAGTAAAGCTCACGAGTCAGTGGTACTCTGCTAGATGAACAGCCTACAGCGTTTTCACAATTTTCACGTCAACTAATGAACTCGACTAAATCGACAGGTTCGGACTTGTTTAGCCGGCGGCCGAGTGAGCTCGAACGCGTGGTGGGGGGTGCTACTCGCTACTAGACTACTAAAAAAAATAGAATAAAATGGACTGACTCGACTAAATTACTTACTAATCCACTCGACTAATTTTTTGGTGTTCAGACACGTTTAGCTACTAAATTACTCGCCACTAGACTAAAATACTAGCCTAGTCCGAACCGTGGTGCCGTGTGGTGACGGCAGAGTAGAATACAATTGTCACCACCCCAAATCTTTCCCGTGGGTGTCGTACAAGGCGACTAAGGATAAATCAGTCATGAGGAATGGGCAGCAGCGTTCCTCTTATACCACCTAGCAATGTACCTACTGCGACTTTTGTACCCGATAAATGGCAATAGGCTCGCCACCTATTACATGGGACCTATCATAACTGGCGATACGGGGTGCTAGTTCACGTTTTAAGCCTTTACCATAGCCACGCAGCCGCTTGGATTAGATACGGAATTATTTTTTGGGGCAACTACTGATGTAAGCGTAGTTTCAGTTTTGCAGGAAAGATGTCTGAGAGTAATAACATTAACTGCACCCAGATAATCGTGTAGGACACTGTTTGCAAAATACGAAATACTTACTGTAACTCGCGTCTATATATTTGAATTATGTCGCTTTGTGCGCATAAATATGAAGTATTTTGAACGTACATACATACATACATAAATCAAGCCTATATCCCCGAAGGGGTAGGCAGAGGTGAACTGGCACCCACGTTTCGCCAATTATGTTAGGTCCCATGTAATAGGTGGCGAGCCTATTGCCATTTATCGGGCACAAAAGTCGCAGTACATTGCTATTGTTAGGTGGTATAAGAGGAACGCTGCTGCCCATTCCTCATAATGATTTATCCTTAGTCGCCTTGTACGACACCCACGGTAGAGATTTGGGGTGGTGACAATTGTATTCTACTCTGCCGTCACCACACGGCCGATTTTGAACGTATTGGCTACAAATCGAGACGTTTTGTTTCACGCCAATGACTTGGTCCTGCCTACTCCTCATTTAGAAATATATAAAAATGGTCCACATTATATGGCAATAAAAATTTGTAACCATTTACCAACCACATTTAAGGCCCTCCAAAATAATCAATTTGAAAATGAGTTAAAGAAGCTGCTCTTATTAATATGTTATTATAGTGTAAAAGAGTATTTCGATGACAAATTATAATTTGAAAATTACCTAAATAACCTATCTGTGATAATAATAAATCTAAATCGTAAATATCTAAATATAATTATTATTATTGACTTTAATGTGATATCAGACTTTATTAATTTGTAATTTATATTTCCAAGGTTGACATTTTAATAGTTATTTGTTGTACGTGAGTGCAAAGTTGTTTTTTAACCGCGTGCTCAATTTTGATGACCGAGCTAGCGAAGGATTCTAAAATTGAATCACGAGCGTAGCGAGTGATTCAAAAATTAGAATCCTGAGCGATAGCGAGGGAATCATAAGAGCACCAGGTGAAAAATCTTTGCACTCGAGTGCAACACGTAACTTTTCATCCCCTCCAACGAGGAAATTGCAAAATACAAAAAAAAAAATACAATCACAGCAGTTTCTGTTTTCACCCAGAAACTTCCACAACACCCTCCCATTAACCCAAACACACTCTCAACACCCACCCAGAAACACCCACAACATTCACACCCGCAATACACACCCATCCACTCAGACACACCCAAAAAACACCCATTCACCCAGAAACACCCATAAAACACCCATTTACCCAGAAACACCCAAAAACACCCATTCACCCAGAAACACACACAAAACATCCATTCACCCAGAAACACCCAAAAAACACCGATTCACTCAGAAACACACACAAAACACCCATTCACCCAGAAACACCCACAAAACACCCATTCACCGAGAAACTCCCACAAAACACCGATTAACCCAGAAACACCCAAAAAACACTCATTCACCCAGAAACACCTACAAAACACCCAAAAAACACTCAATCACCCAGAAACACCCACAATTCTCACCCATCCATTCAGACACACCCACAAAAACCCATTCACCCAGACACGCCCACAAAACACCCATTCACCTAGACACACCTCCAACAGCCACCCATCCACCCAGCCACACCCGCAATATTCATCCAGACACACCTGTAAGTACCTAATAAAAATTACTCCGAGACGGTCAATCAGCTTGAGTCAAGCACGTTGATTTTCTGTATGTTTTTGTTCCGTTGCTAGCGTAAACAAATCCAACAGACCTAAAAAGCTTTTAAATGCTTGACTCAAGCATCAAGCAAGCGTTGTCGACGATCAAAATGTTTAAAGCAAGATTGACGCCAAGCTGATTGACCGTCACGGAACTCCTAGGTTTTAACAAATTTATGACGTGAAAAGAAAATGGCGCGCGAAAAGCAAATTACAAAAAAAGTACACCAAGAAGGTTCCGAGTCTGAGTTTTTAACAAATTAAAATAGGTTGCATGACAATTTCGGCACCATGGAGGTACAAATAAATATGTATAATGATGTTTTGAATTCACAAACTCATTGCACACGATGTTCTAAATTCAAATTTACTTTAACCTCTAGAGGATAAAAACGGCTTTTGCACTCAGATATCGAAGAGCAAAAACGCCTTTTCCGAGATGGTGGGATGAAAAATAATTTATTATGGATGTGACACATTAATTGTAAAATAGAATTTGTTTATTGTATGTTCATTAATTTAATTTTAAATGTTTGACATAGTAATAAGACATTGTTTTTTATTATTAATTTATTTACTTTTGACATTTTATTGGAAAAATTCACAATGCCTTGAAAAGGTAAATTTGTACAACTTATTTTTAAGATCTTACCTACTGTGTGCTGTAACATATTGTGCAAATTATAATAGTGAATAAATGAATATGAGATAAAAGACAAGAGCTTCCCTGTCTAGAATAATATAAAAGACAATAATTTTCTTCGTGACTTTATTTTTTCAGACTATTTCTGATCTACATTATTTCTCTTTGTGAAATAAATTGACTTGGCACTTTTATATTGCTCGGTACACAGATTGAAAACCAAGCAATCACTACATTCCGTTATACTGTATTACAATGGGCCCGAATAAATCATTTTCGGCAGACATCATTTCTTTTCTTAAACTAATCGTAAAGGCGCGTACACATAAGAGAGCGCCAGAAATAGATTGTAAAGCGTATCACACACAACGGAGTTACTATAAAATATATCTTATCTTCGTCGTTACGCTCACATGCTATTCAACGGACCACCAGACACAATTAATATAATCTATATTATAGTATCTTAAGATACCGGCCGATATGCGTAGTGCGACATCTCAAGATGCCAACTGTACATACATACATACATAAATCACGCCTATATCCCCGAAGGGGTAGGCAGAGGTGAACTAGCTCCCACATTTTGCCAATTATGTTAGGTCCCATGTAATAGGGGGCGAGCCTATTGCCATTTATCGGGCACAAAAGTCGCAGTGCATTGCTACTGGTAGGTGGTATAAGAGGAACGCTGCTGCCCATTCCTCATCGTTGATTTATCCTTGATCTATCATTGGGGTGGTGACAATTGTATTCTACTCTGCCGTCACCACGCGGCAAGATGCCAACTGTAATTTAAGATATTATGGAAATATTATAAACGAATCAGTCAAGCGACTCGCAAAACGACTTCCGATTGAATCCCGTAGTTGGGATATAGTTTTTACTTGTGTGTGGTCTTCTAAGATAATATATCTTTATATTAGACGCTATACTAAATTGTATGTGATCCGCCTAAAGGCGCGCATACACCCGAGTCCGCCAGAAATAGATTGCAAGGAAAGCTTTTTAATTTCCACAGATAAGACACGCGGCAACGTAATACCAGATGTCTATTCTGTATTGCTCTTCTGAGATAATTTATCTCAGATAAAGCAATGTTATGGGTGTTTAATCATCTATTTTTAAATGAATGCTCTTCGGTCATGATGATGTAGGTATTATATATATTTTTTATTTGATATTGAATACACATATAAATGTTAGAGTCTTCCATGCTGGCCTGGAAGCGAAAACAACATAGAATTTGCCAGTACTCATCCCAGAGTGTTAAAAGAGATTGCTTAATGTTGACCAATAAGCACCTTGGGACACCCGAATGGTGGAGGGCAAACCACCAACAACAGCATACCCAAAGAGGGTTGGTGTCAGGCAGGCGGCCGGCTGTACAACCTAAGCCAAAACTTTGAGCAGTATGGATCGGAATGTTGTCATCCCAATCACTCTCTCCGTTCATCGGTCTCTCGACATGGTCCGTTCGGTATCCTTTTTATACATTCATTCATCACTAGCACCTTAACGGTGTGATGGATGATATGAATCAAAAGGGAGTGGATGGCTTGACGACGTCTGACCGATATGAATGGAAGAGGAAACATACTGCGTCGACCCCAGATGGACTGGAAACAGTGCAGGGATAAGAAGTTAGAAAACATATAAATGTTACACAAACGATTACAAAGAAAATTGTGGGTAGAAAAAGTTCGAAAAATTCTAATCTTGCGCTGTACAAATCCACTCTGAAACTATTTTTGAATTATAGTATACCCATCGAAAAGAAAAATCTGACGCCATTTTGAAAGCGCGCCAAACACCACAGTTATATCGTCTGTGGCAACGGTGGGTAGGCCACCGTGCGGCGATTATAAAGCCAAATCATTTCGACCACTGCGCCTACAATGTCGATCGTAAAATCGATCGAAACTGCTAGAGCGTGTCGTAACCCAATATAATGTTAACTGTATCTGCAGGAAGCCGTGCTTTAAAACCGCAACCACTGCTTGTACAGTGATCGACACATTTTCGGCAACGTTGCAGCTTAATAAATACAACATTTCTTACACTAACGGCCGCACGTTAAGTTAAAACGTCAATTAACTTAAAAGAGTAGGTAATGTCAATTTTTTAGTAAAATCTAGACCATACACACGGCCAGAATAACGACTCGTTTTGTAGTATCATTTTTTGACATTAAGTACGTTAATTGAGGTCTCTGAGTGCGGCATCTACCATCATCTATTCTAGCCCATAGTAAGGAGCTTCAGCACTTGTGTTATGAATACTAGATACAGGACAAATATATCTGTGATCATCACAAACACCTACCAGGATTCGAGCCCGGAACCTGATGGACCGATAGCTAGCGATCTGCGCATTCCGAAACACAAACCGAACCATCTAACTAAAGTTTCGTAACATAAGTCCTATAGTAGGTATGGCTGTCCATTCAAATCCATTTGCCTCCCTGTGAGGTAGATTAGCTAAACAGGACAATTCAAATGACAGATGTCAAACTCATACGCTTTTTTGTCTATCGTCTGTTTGTTGCTTCCTGTCATAGAAATCACCTATAATTTACAAACTATAGTGTAGATACGGCCTGTAGGCCTATTCCCTAACTTTTTTTGACAGTTGCAAGTGATGATCACCGAACTATTTACTTATCCATTACTACTTTACTATAATGCTATTGTGACACTTGTCCTGTGATTACAGCAATGTATTCGTAAATAGTTCGGTGATCATCACTTTCAACTGTCAAAAAAAGTTAGGGAATAGGCCTACTGAGATCAGAATTTTATTTATTCATCTCATTCACCAATGAAATGCAACTGAAACTCAAACAAAATAAATCCGTCACTGCCCCACACTCATGATGTAAATATTGCTCGTCCAACAGACGTTACGAAAATGAAACTTATGTCTCACAGCTTAAGATCGAAATTGACCTCGTCGGTTTACAAATGTAATCTACTATTGGACCAACTTGTTCCAAATCTAGTTTGGGCGAAACTAAACTTTATTGCCTCGGGACAGAAGCTAAGCTGACAGCAGAATATTGGTTTTTAGTGTTTATGCTAGGAGGAATGTATGTGTTTGGATCAAAAAATCGATATACGAATGCGTGATTGTTTTAAACAAGGCAATTAAAAAGATTCGCTTCTTTACTACAAATCCGAAAGGCAGGTTGAGTGCATACGCCCATATAATTTATCCCTGAAGAGGTAGTCACGGGTGAATAATTATCACCGACGTTTTACCAAGATGTTTGGTCCCACGTAATAGGGGGCGAGGCTATTGCCATTTATAGGGCACTTTATTTGCAATATATTGCTATGTGTTTATGGGAATGTAGTTTATTGGCCATTACTCATCGCAGTCTTTGAGGTACGCAACTACAAAATACATACATACATACATAAATCACGGCTATATCCCCGAAGGGGTAGGCAGAGGTGAACTAGTACCCACCACTACAAAAAACTATTTATTTATTTTCCTATTCTAACTTCGAAAAATATTTTTTGTCATTTTATTTCTTAAAAACATCGCCTTTGCTCCATGAGATAACACCAAAAAAGTTTGGTTATTTGAAAATTAGATTCAAACATTCAAAATAAAATCCGTTTTCATTTTAATAACTGTATAACTGCCGCACTCAGAGACGTCAAATAACTTAAATGAGTACTTAATGTCAAAAATTTTCTATCAAATCTAGACCATAGCAAGAATAGCGACTAGTTTTGAATTGTAATTTTTTGACGTTGAGTACTCATTAACGTTATTTGACGTCTCTGAGTGCGGCAGTAAGTCTTGAAGAATGAACATTTTGACATGAAGATTATGGCTTTAAGGTCTTATAATGTAATGTTCAAATAAAATAAAAAATAGCAACGCAAATATTCTCTCCGCATTTTAGTCTTAAACATCGTTCTAATCATAAAATTGTTGAGTCATTATTAGTTACTAACGTCGGCCCAATAATCTATCTACAGTTAAAAGTAAGCTCACTAAAGTTTAGTTGCCTGGCATTTTTTTTATTACAATAAATAACAGAAGTTGCTAAGCGACTAACTGCCGCACTCAGAGACGTCAATTAACATTCCAATCTGGACCATAGACCCGGCAAGAATAGCGACTAGTTTTCAACTGTCATTTTTTGATGTTAAGTACTCATTAACGTTATTTGACGTCTCTGAGTGCGGCAGTAAGCTGTAGTAGGTCTATCTTCAACTGTTGATAGAATATTGGGACCCACCGTTATAGTCATCTGTACTATATATTGAAAGCTAAAGAGTTTGTGTGTGGCTGCTGTGTGGTGACGGCAGAGTAGAATACAATTGTCACCACCCCAAATCTCTCCCATGGGTGTCGTACAAGGCGACTAAGGATAAATCAGTGATGAGGAATGGGTAGCAGCGTTCCTCTTATACCACCTAGCAATAGCAATGTACTGCGACTTTTGTGCCCGATAAATGGCAATAGGCTCGCCACCTATTACATGTGACCTAAAATAATTGGCGAAACGTGGGTGCTAGTTCACCTCTGCCTACCCCTTCGGGGATATAGGCGTGATTTATGTATGTATGTAAAGAGTTTGTTTGGTTGGTTGGTTGAACGCGCTAATCCCAGGAATTGTGTTGGATAGTCCATTTATCGAGGAAGGCTATTGGCTACTTAACAAACGACATTAGCGCGAGCGAAGCCGCGGGCTGCCACTAGTGATTGATGACTGTAAAATATTAATAACAATTGGGTTAAAGACGGAATTTATTGAGGTTGCGTTAAAAATATCCCGCGTCCACCAATGATGGACGCGGCGCATCTACAGAGCGGTCCATCGATTTGTTGACACATCCTCAATACGAGATGGGAGGCATTGATGGATTGGCCGATGAAGAATACAGATTAATGCACTTGGTTCTAGTATTATAATAATATAGGTCTTCTATGCTGGCCTGGGAGCGAACAAATAACGTAGAAAGTGCCCGCCCCGACTCATCCCATGGGTGTCGTAAAAGGCGACTAAGGGAGATTGCCCGGTGCAGACCAATAAGCACCTTGGGGCACCCGAATGGCGGAGGGCAAACCACCAACAACAGCGTACCCAAGGAGGGTTAGTGTCAGGCAGGCGGCCGGCTGTAAAACCTAAGCGAAAGCCTTGAGCAGTATGGGTTCGAATGTTGTCATTCCAATCACTCTCTCCGTTCATCGGTCTCTCGACATGGTCCGTTCCGTCTCTGTTCTATACATTCATTCATCACTAGCACCTTTACGGTGTGATGGATGATATGAACCAAAAGGGAGTGGATGGCTTGATGACGTCTGACCGACATGAATGGAAGAGGAAACATACTGCGCCGATCCCAGATAGACTAGGAACAGAGCAAATTCAAATTCAAATGTTTTATTGCAAACCATAATTTTTACACGAGTTCTTAAATAGACAGTAAAGGCACAATTATGGACCCTGATGGGCACAGCAATATAAATGAGCTGATGAGCAGGGTGAAGAAATGAAAAAACGGCAGGGGAAGCCCTAGGCGGATATTTCAGGATTCAATTGAATGTATATTATTAAGAGGGAGATTGGGCCGTCACCAGAATACAATTGTCACCACCCCCAATCCCTCGCGGGTGACGTACAAGGCGACCAAGGCAGAAGACAGCGATGAGCAGCTGCGTTCCTCTTGTACGCCGCATAAAAACAATAATTTTCTTTGTATGTTTAAAGACAATTTAGTACTAATTTAAACACTAATATATTGTTAATATTTTTCAAGAACAAGCAACTACATCAATGCAGATCTATCTCAAACAAACAAATAGGCGGGTTTTTGAAGACTTTTTTTTCGCTTTTTAAAAACTATCACGGCTTCGGACCTAGCCGAGACGAGCCCGGCCCCGCGGCCTCCGGACAATGGCGGGCATTAAAAAAACAACACACCAACCGACCTGGATACCGGCCAGTATTATTATCTCTCAAAACATGGCAACAGAGTGTTTTTTGAGTCTCTTTTGAGTACAAATTGGAAGTGAACTCTTTGGTTGGCTTTCACGGTGCTCTGGTGACATAAATAAATAAAATAATACGAACGAGGTTTCTGCTCCCATTACAATACTGACTAGCTACCACCATTTTTAACAGTAAACATCACTCGGACACAATATTAATTTAATAAAACAAATATGACGACTTTCAAAAGGGACACCGTAGCAGCAGCAAAGAAAATAAAATAAAATAAATACATACATACATACATACATAAATCACGCCTATATCCCCGAAGGGGTAGGCAGAGGTGAACTAGCACCCACATTTCGCCAATTATGTTAGGTCCCATGTAATAGGTGGCGAGCCTATTGCCATATATCGGGCACAAAAGTGTCGCAGTACATTGCTAGGTGGTATAAGAGGAACGCTGCTGCCCATCCCTCATCACTGATTTATCCTTAGTCGCCTTGTACGACACCCACGGGAGAGATTTGGGGTGGTGACAATTGTATTCTACTCTAACGTACAATAAATAGTGTTTCTAAATACGATAGTTAAGTTTATTTGTGTTTATAAACATAGAATTATGAGGAACTATTGAAAATAAGTCTCGTTATGTGTTTGTTGTTGAGAATTTCATAGTGGTTTTCACCACCTCATCAGTCGCCATCATGAACTCTGTTGCCGTTAAATTCGCGCCGAGCACTCCCTAGATGCGTTAAAATGTGTGACCCTCTTTTCAAAATCTGTCGCCATAATAATAATGTTTACAGCATTATTGTGTTCCGACAATTGTGATTAGATAGCCAGCCCTCTGTGGTTGAGGGTTCCAGGTGAAGCTCGATTCCATCTTTGGCCCTTAACGTCACTTACCGTCAGGTGAGATGAAAGGGGAAGTGCTTTAACATAAAAAAACATACATATATTTCTCCCCGAAGGGTTAAACGGGTGTGAAATCCGCACTCGTGTGTAATTATAATGAAAGTTTTGAAATCTACACTACTCTCATCAAAAATGTCTAAGGAAATTTTTACGTACACCTACTAAAGGAGGATATTTTTATGTACACCTACTAATGGAGGATATTTTTTATGTACACCTACTTCTTTTAATACTGACATATTCTTTGCAGTTTTCCAATGACTTACTTAATTATGGTCAACCGTCACATGACATTGAATAAACTGCATAGAAACCGTCAAAATTTTCAGGATGATTGCCGATACAATATAAAGTCAATAAAATATCCTTAGATAAAGTTGACGAGTGCCACATGAGTGTAGTTACACTTCGCCAAAAAAAAGTTTTGTCTGCGAAAACCAGTCGAAAGTGACTTTGACCGGTTACCAGCTTTGACTGTAACATGAATGAACACTTGTTTCGCTTTCATTCATTCTTCAGTGCATGATTCATTATATCGAATTCCTTGCTTGTATGTTGGTTGAGTTCATATCAAAATATTATTGTTTTCATTTCTGTTTAGTGATGCTATAGCTAGAGGTGTAACACCCACGATTTCAGTAAAACAAACAGGTATTGTTTTTATTATGTTCTCATTCACAATTTACATGGTACATTTACGTGCCTGATAAATGGTAATAGGCTCGCCACTTTTACATACATACATAATTCACGCCTATATCCCCGAACTGATAGGCAGGGGTGAACCAGCACCCACGTTTCGCCAATTATGTTAGGTCCCATTTAATATGTGGCAAGCCTATTGCCATTTATCGGGCACAAAAGTCGCAGTACTATTGCTAGGTGGTACAAGAGGAACCCTTCATTGTTTTTTTTTTGATAAATCGACCGACATGTTTCAACTTCAAGCTAAAAAGAAGGCAGCGGTCGAGTGGACGGGAGAATGCGCGGCGTTGCCGCGCCGCTTGTTTGCGAACAGCGGCAACGTCGCAAGCGCAGGTCCGCTTACACCGCCATTGTTGTGTCTCCTAAGTAACTCCTTCGCTTCGGCAAGCAGACCGGTTTAATTTCATTATTTCACAGTGTTTAGCCGCTCTCCAGATATTGTTTCAGTTCAACCTGTTACCGGGACTTGTTTCGCACATTAAGTCATGTAGGTATCCCCGAAGGGGTGGGCATAGGTGCATTAACACCCACGTTTCGCGATAGAAGATCCCATGTAATAGGTGGCGAGCCTATTTCCTTCAATCGGTTTTCTAAAGTCTTAAGTCGCAGTTTAGCACACAGATTTATCCCCAAAGGGGTGGAAGAGGAGTTCGCTAACGCAGTGGCATAGCGCGCTTGGTCTGCGATTGCGTAAACTAAGCAATGTTCGCTAAGGCCGGTCATTGGATGGACGACCAAAAATTCACTATCTCGAGTTCCGTCGTGCTTCGGAAGGCACGTTGAGCCGGTGGTCCCGGCTGCATCTGCAGTCGTTAATATACCCACCAACCCGCACTGGGCCAGCGTGGTGGGTTATGGCCCAATCTCCCTATATTCTTCCATCCATAGGGATGCCGTGCCCCAGCACCGATTTTTCACCTATGCTCGCCCCTTCGGAGACCAATAGGTATGCGTGGATTTACATAAGGTGTCATATAATTTTTCACACAATCCATCCATCGCTTTTTAGGTCTTCCTCTCATTCTAGGTCCATACACATTACACATACATTTACGAGTACTAATACCTATCTATTACCTACATGAATTATTGCACCTCTGCCCACCCATCATCACTAGTCCTTTATGTTGGAGCACAGGCTTTCCCTATGATGATGGATGGAAGAATATAGGGATATTGGGCCATAACTCACCACGCTGGCCCAGTGCGGGTTGGTGGGGTATTAAACTGCTTAACATACATACATACATAAATCACGCCTATATCCCCGAAGGGGTAGGCAGAGGTGAACTAGCACCCACGTTTCGCCAGTTATGTTAGGTCCCATGTAATAGGTGGCGAGCCTATTGCCATTTATCGGGCACAAAAGTCGCAGTAGGTACATAGCTAGATGGTATAAGAGGAACGCTGCTGCCCATTCCTCATCACTGATTTAGCCTTAGTCGCCTTGTACGACACCCGCGGGAGAGATTTGGGGTGGTGACAATTGTATTCTACTCTGCCGTCACCACACGGCAAAACAAAACAAAAACTGCTTAACGTAATATAATAATTTTGGTCACCCATCCAATGACCGGCCTCGGCGAACACGGCTTGGTTCACGCAATCCCTATTCTAGTCTAGTCCGCGTCACAATAATAAAATTGACTTTCACAAATTAATACAAGAAAAAGCATCACCATCGCCATATATTATAAATTAAAAACAAATTGCGGAAATGACTACATCTGTCAGCTGTCATCATTATAATTCTGTCAAAGGCGAACGCGCGAAAGCATTCTTTGGATTTTGATGTGTGTCATCGAGGCACAGGAACATGGTTTCAGTGCCAAAGTGAAAACGGACTCTATTCAGTCGGATTAAGCACTGTTTTCTATTGCACCTAACTATCAGTCGTGTATTTTTGACGTAATAAAAGATAAAATATCGACCATTGATGTGTCGTTGTATGTACAGTCATCATCACTCCAGACTAGACAGAACTGTCAAGTTCCTTTAAACCATTGTCAACCTTACCTTGTATGTAGCAAAGCACAGAGTTGATTGGAAAAAATTGACATTATGTTGTAGCTTGATGTGTCGGTGTAAGTACCTAGAGACTTTATGGTCCGAATAACAAGAGACGTGTATATTATAAACTTGAAATCGTCACAATATATGTGCGTAGTCCATTTTTATTATTAGCTTCAAACATATTATATTAAATCAAGAACGTTCGCAGTTCCGGAGCCATGGCTGTTAAATAAATTACAAAAAACAAGTCCAGATATAATGAAAATGTTTCTAACACACTTTTCTTTACGTTCTAACGCAAAACATAATAGTTCGCAAAAGAGTTCATCAGTAAAAGATACAAGAGAGAAAAGAAACCATAACATTATGTATTTAGAATACACAATGCTTTTAGTTTGTTTTTTAGTTTACTTTACTTAAGCTGGTTTTGTATTTAATAAAGGATATTTTGATAATTGAAAGCGTTCTCTCATTCATGAGACCTTCTTTCTGTTTAATACATACATACATACATATGTCACGCCTTTCTGCCGTGTGGTGACGGCAGAGTAGAATACAATTGTCACCACCCCAAATCTCTCCCGTGGGTGTCGTACAAGGCGACTAAGGATAAATCAGTGATGACGAATGGGCAGCAGCGTTTCTCTTATACCTACCACCTAGCAATAGCGATGTACTGCGACTTTTGTGCCCGATAAATGGGAATAGGCTTGCCACCTATTACATGGGACCTAACACGATTGGCGAAATGTGGGTGCTAGTTCACCTCTGCCTACCCCTTCGGGGATATAGGCGTGATTTATGTATGTATACGCAGTAGCGCACGCAGGCACACTGATCAATTGACTGATTGACTAATTGTTCTCATTAAAACAATGCTCCGCCTCGGTAGTTCGGAACGAGAGTCGTAGTAGCAGACAGAATTGAATTCGAGACTTGGTTTTGGAGCCAAATGCACCGACTAGTGCATTAGATATGGCTATCATCATCATCATCACCAGCCCTTTAATGTCCCCACTGCTGGGGCACGGGCCTTCCCTATGGATGGAAGAATTAGGGAGAGTGGGCCATAACCCACCACGCTGGCCCAGTGCGGGTCGGTGGGTATTAACGACTGCAGATGCAGCCGGGACCACCGGCTTAACGTGCCTTCCGAAGCACGGAGGAACGAGAGATAATAAATTTTTGGTCACCCATTTAATGACCAGCCTTAGCGAACTTGCTTAGTTTACGCAATCGCAGGCCAAGCGCGCCGTGAGATATGGCTATAGTGTTAGATTATCAATTAACATACATAAATACATAAATCACGCCTATATCCCCGAAGGGGCAGGCAGAGGTGAACTAGCGCCAATTATGTTAGGTCCCATGTAATAGGTGGCGAGCCCATTGCCATTTATCGAGCACAAAAGTCACAGTACATTGCTATTGCTAGGTGGTACAAGAGGAACGCTGCTGCCCATTCCTCATAACTGATTTATCTTTAGTCGCCTTGTACGACACCCACGGGAGAGATGGGGGTGGTGACAATTGTATTCTACTCTGCCGTCACCACACAGCATTATTAATTAAAGACTCTTTATATGTAATAATAATATGAGCTCGCTAGCGCAGTGGCACAGCGCGCTTGGCCTGCGATTGCGTAAACTAAGCAATTTTGCTAAGGCCGGTCATTGTCCGAAAATTTATTATCTCTCGTTCCTCCGTGCTTCAGAAGGCACGTTAAGCCGTTGGTCCCGGATGCATCTGCAGTCGTTAGTACCCGCCAACCCGCACTGGGCCAGCAAGAATATAGGGAGATTGGGCCATAACGCACCACGGGTTATGGCCCAATCTCCCTATATTCTTTCATCCATGGGGAAGGCCAGTGGGGACATTAAAGGGCTGGTGATGATGGTGATTGTGATGGTGAAATGTAAATAGTTGGTGTATTGACGGATAGGCGGTGTAATGAAATAAAGTCTTAATTTTGATTTTAATTTGAACATTTTAAAAATGTAAGAAAAATTAGTAGAGGTACAAAGAATATTGTGTGGTTAGAATAAACATCAACTCTGTAGATAATTTTTGGAACTTTTTCTAACTACAATATTCTTTGAATTACTGTTGATTGTCATGGATTGTGCCGTGTGGTGACGGCAGAGCAGAATCCAATCGTCACCACCCCCATCTCTCCCGCGGGTGTCGTACAAGGCGACTAAGGATAAATCAGTGATGAGGAATGGGCAGCAGCATTCCTCCACCTAACATACTGCGATTTTATGTGCCCGACAGATGGCAATAGGCTCGCCACCTGACACGTAGGTGTTAACTTAGGTGAACCAACCTTCTTGCCTACCCCCCTAGGAAAAGGGTGCTTTATGTGTGGATGTCCAATATTGTGTACAGCTTTATGTATTTTGAACAAGATTCCACATTGCAAGCGTGTGGCTGTCAGATTAACAATAAAAATGGCGCTTCGATTGGTAAATTTAAACAAAAAGCTATTTCCAACAAGCCCGGACGCAGCCCCGCATCTTATACCGCGTTATGTAAAACTGTAAAACTCGAAATCCTTGGCCGCACAAAGCGGGGAAACAAATAAAAAAGTTGAGCCAACTTTTTAAACTGGCGCCGGCGAAGGAGACCGCCCTGTGCGGCTGCGGGGACGTGGACAAGTCTCTCCACCACTTGACGGTGTATTGTCCCGGGATTTGGTGGGAGTTAGAGCGAGAGGAAAAGATTTTCTTTCCCCCGAAGGAGATGTGTCCACGTCCTGTGCTACGGGGGCTGCTAAGCAACTTGTATTATTGTGTAACTAGATTACAAGCAATTGCCTCGGTAATTGCTGCTTAATCTGCGGGCGCGATTTCCATTACTTTGATAAATTTTAAATGAAGATTACCTATAATTATAATGATCTAAAGGTCTTAGATCTTCTTCTTCTCCCTGCTCTGTTCTCAGTCCATCTGGGGTCGGTGCAGTATGTTTCCTCTTCTATTCATATCGGTCACACGTCATCAAGCCATCCACTTCCTTTTGATTCATATAATCCATCACACCGTAAAGGTGCTTGTGATGAATGAATGTATAGAAAAGACACCGAACGGACCATATCGAGGGACCGATGAACGGAGAGAGTGATTGGAATGACAACATTCCAATCTATACTGCTCAAGGTTTTGGCTTAGGTATTACAGCCAGCCGGCTGCCCGACATCAACCCTCTTTGGGTATTGCTCAAAGGTCTTAGATACTAAGCCATTAATTAACCCTAAAAAAATTGTTTGTTTAATTTGAAATAATAATTTACGAGTGTTTGGCGCGTTTCGTGGTGTCAGTCAGATTTATTTTCGCTGATTCAAAAATTGTTTCAGAGTGGATTTTGTGCAGTAAAAGTGGTGTTATTTTGATGCACAAGCATCCGTGTTGATGTGCAATTATGCAGAATAATCGAAAATAAGTCTCATGATGTGTTTGATGTTGTGGTGAAGATCACTATAAAAAGTGGTTTTATCCATTTCATCAGTCACCATCATGAACTATTTTACCATTCAATTCGCGCCAAGCACTCCCTAGATGCGTTAAAATGTGTGACACTCATATTTTGACGTAAAATTCATTCATACATTTCACCCACTCATTATTTCATACGACCACAGATAAAATATACACTAAAGACTTGGCTGTATGGGCTAGACCCTTTGCCTTCCCTAAAATATAGGGAGAATTTAATCAAAAAAAAATTGAAATAATAATTTACGAGTGTTTGGCGCGTTTCGTTTTGTCAGTCAGATTTTTTTTCGATAATTCTTAAATTGGTTCAGAGTGGATTTTGTGCAGTGAAAGTGGTTTTATTTTGATGCACAAGCATACGTGTTGATGTGCAATTATGCAGAATAAGATAAAATATACACTAAAGACTTGGCTGTATGGGCTAGACTCTCTGCCTTCCCTAAAATATGGGAGAATAAAAAAAAATGAAATAATAATTTACAGGACTCACTACTTAGACGGGTCATTGTCGTAATTATTATTTGATCTTCGGTCCTTATCGTCACTCACCATTAATAGAGATTCAGGCCAAGAGCAACCCAGCGTCCCACCACTACCCTCCCATCACACCTTTCTAGTGTAATGGATGATTAAGAATCAAAAGGGAGTGGGTGGCTTGACGACGTCTGACCGATATGAATGGAAGAGGAAACATACTGCGCCGACCCCAGACGGACTGGGAACAGGGCAGGGTGAAGTTTTCCAGTTGGAATAAATTTCGTTGACGTAGCACAATGCACGTCTTCTTTTACTTACTGCCGCACTCAGAGACGTCAAATAACGTTAATGAGTACTTAACGTCAAATAATGACAATTCAAAACTAGGCGCTATTCTTGCCGGGTCTATGGTCTAGATTTGAATGAAAATTTTTGACATTAAATACTCATTAAAGTTATTTGACGTCTCTGAGTGCGGCAGTTAGTAAATGAATACACTTAATACACGAAAAACTAGCTCATAAATGAAAAAATGGTTTATTCAATAAAGTTTTTACAATATTCAAGTTTGATTTTCGCGTTTTAAGTAATAAAAACACTTCATCGCCAGCCCTTTAATGTCCCCACTGCTGGGGCACCGGCCTTCCCTGTGGGTGGAAGAATTAGGGAGAGTGGGCCATAACCCACCACGCTGGCCCAGTGCGGGTTGGTGGGTATTAACGACTGCAGATGCAGCCGGGATCCCTTAAGCCGGGATCTCTTAATCCATTTTTTAACCTCTCCTAATTCCAAATACAGTGCTTTGCTTACCATTATTATCACAAACAGCCGCCATGTTTTCAATGTCATGCGCTTGCGCAGATCGTAACAATAAACCCGCGCTGTTTCTTAAACTGAACCGTCATCATAATTACTTATTCGGCGGCGTCAGTACCTACGTACGTACAGAGACTTGTAGGTATACCTACCTATGTTGCAGTCAAAACTGTTAGCCGGTCGGAACCACTTTTGACTGGTCTACTTACGAAAATCCCAGGTTTGCGTACACTTGGGAATCGTAATTCACAGCATTACTTTTGCCTGTTTGTCCGCTCAAGACGATAGTGATTATTCGTCCTGATCTACTACAAGGCAAAAAACGGGGAGAGTAGGCAAATAGAGGGGATAGAACGGAGTCAAGCAAAGCGCAGCCGGGGAAAGAGTCCATAGAAGTACCCCTGCGCTCTCCCGCGATTCGGTCCGTATGCCATGATTGGTAGGAAGGACCATGGGTTGGTGGAGGGTTGGTCTACTTACGGCGGGTCTCAATATTCTGCCTACAGTTAAAAGTAAGCTACTAAAGTTTAGTTGCCTGTATTTTTTTGTTATATTACGATAAATAACAGAAGTTGCTAAGCAACTAAGCGTCTATCCTCATGAAGTTAGAATATTGGGACCTGCCGCTATAGCCAGTCAATACTGCTTTTGTAATCAATTCGTTTATTCAGATAGTGAATACAGGCCATCATGTGTAAACATAAAATAGTAATTATAAACGCAGGATACAGAATTTAATAAGCTTATTTAAAAAATATAATATTTTGCACATGGCATTTAAACAATAACGATAAATAACGCTAAATAAAGTCAGAAATTATATTAATTAAAATAGTCTTATAACTGATTTTCTTAGGGCCTGTTTCACAATCGATAAGTAAGTTCTAAGTAGCTTACTTTGCAGTTCAATTGACATATATTTCATATTACAACTGTCAAATGTTCTGCGAAGTGAACTACTTAGAACATACTTGTCGATTGTGACACAGGCCCTTAGCCAGTAAAAAATGGTGAAAATCAATTAGGTCAAATTATTTTCTTTGCCAGTTTTAGCCCTTTTTAGGCAAAATTAGGTTTGCGAAGGTTTCTTATTAAACTGTGCCTAGTTTAAAAAAGTCTATATTAACCTAATATAATCCATGTTTTCAAACCAGCGGTCAAAAGTAGTACTATAAACTGATTTTTCCAGTCAAAAGTGGATTGGCCCGGTTATGAGGTTCGACTGTAACATTTTGTATATAACTATAATTACACCATTAAATGTTGTGGCGCGTTATCGCTATGTTGTTACAGAATCTTTCGCAGATTTACGCGAATTCAGTTCTTAAAGAAACCCTATTTCAACTTAGTAGGTACCTATAGGAGAAGATAATATTGTGAATTCATTTCATGTAAGTATTATTTACTAGTGGTCGCCCGCGGCTTCGCTCGCGTTAATATAGCCTTAGCCTTCGTCGATAAATGGACTACTATAGATTGGCGCGTTCAACCAAACAAAACAAACAAACAAATTCTGCAGCTTTATAATATCAGATTCTACATTAAGCTATTTAGAAGAAGAATGTTAGGTATGAACGTGGAAGGACGTAGAAGGAGAGGATGACCAAAGAAAAGATGGATGGATTGTGTAAAGGAGGATGTTATAGCGAGAGGGGTGGACGAGAAATTGGTGAAGGATAGATTGGAGTGGAAGAAGAAAACAGGTTGTACCGACTCCACCTAGAGTGGGATAAGGGCATGAAGAAGAAGAGGAGATGCATATAAATCTCACTAATTTATTCCCGGAGGGGTAGTCAAAGGTGTGTTAACACCTACATTTCGTCAACTATGTGTACCAGAGGGCGAGACACTATCGGTCAGTCACGTAAACAATGTTAATTTGATTAAATATCATATTGATTTAATGAGATTAGCAATACAACACATACATCAACAAAAATACTAAGTAATTCCATTATCAATAATCCGTGTGGTGACGGCAGAGCAGAATACTGTAGTCACCACCCTTAACCCTCCCGCGGGCGTCGTACAGGGTGACTAGGCGTTGAATAAGAATAGGAATAGGCAGCAAAGCTCCTAGTAGGTACTCCACCAAGAAATATCTATTATTAACGTGCCCGTTATATGAGTTTAGGATCGCTCCCTATTACATTGGACATTGGCAACAAATCAAATCAAATCAAATCAAAATTCGTTTATTCATATCTGGTATGATTACAATACACTCATGAATCGTCAAGATAAGAAATTTACGCCATCCGTTCGCAAACTACCAGGAGGCCCTGTCCAACATTTGAGTTTTAACACACCTGTGCCTACTCCTTCAGGATAAACAGCGATTTATAAAATATAGTACGAATACAATACATAAAATTACAATGATATTAATTATTGATATGATGATATTAACACCTAAATAATGGAAAGTACAACAAATATTGTTACATTTAATTGCAAAGGCGTAATTCGATCAGCTGATTGTATACGTAGATTATGTCACTCTGCGGATATAATTGCTCTGCAGGAGACATGGCTGTTACCACACGATATACAGTTCCTTGGAAGCATAGATGGCAATTTTGCCTTCACAGGCAAATCAGCTGTTGACACTTCTACCGGAATTTTGAGAGGGAGGCCTTACGGAGGCGTTGCCCTACTGTGGAGAAAAACTGTGTTCCCGAGTGTCAAAGTGTTAGATTGTAAGAATGTGCGTCTAACTGCTATTCGTATTGAGCTTTACAATAAGACCTCAGCTCTGGTAATGTCAGTGTATATGCCAACCGCATCTGTGGATAATCTCAGTGAGTTTACGGACTGTTTAAGTGAGATTAATGCGATTATTGAGGTTAACAGTGTAGATTCGGTGATAGTGCTTGGAGACTACAACGCGCACCCTGGTGAGGTTTTTTGTAAAGAACTTTTGGACTTTTGTATTGAACAAAGTTGGTCATGTATTGATATCGAATTATTGCCTATAGATTCATATACATTTGTTAGTGATGCACATGGCTGTCGTCGCTGGCTTGATCACTGCGTGGTAACTAGCGCTGCGCGGCATATAGTTTCAAAAGCGAAGATATTATATGACACGTATTGGTCCGACCACCTACCTTTGCTAGTTGAATGTAATATGCATATGTTAAAACCTAAAATAGTAACTTCCACTTACTCTCTAAATAAAGTTATGTGGGGTGAAAGGGACAGTGAACAAATAAATGGCTATTTTAAATTTTGTAATGCAAGGCTACGAAAACTGGACTTTCCAGATGTTTTTTACAAATGTGCAGATAAACCATGTTCTAACTGTGATCACAGACTTGCGCTTTCTGTTATGTATAAGGATATAGTATCAGTACTTAGAGAAGCTGCTGTGTATAGTTACAGAAGTCCTAAACATGGAAAACATAAGTACATTAGTGGTTGGAATAAACATGTGAGCGGCGCTCATCGGGAGGCTCGCATTTGGTACCAGTATTGGTTATCGTATGGTAAACCGGTTTCAGGGTATATTTTTAGTAAAATGTCCGAGTCTAGAAAAATATTCAAGTCCCGTCTAAAATATTGCCAAGATAATCAATATCAAATTAAAATGGATCAGATTACTAAAAATTATCGTGATAAAAATTTTTGCAAATTTTGGAAAAACACAAATAAGTTAAATGGTGCTAGACCGAGTCTTCCTATGAGTGTTGCGGGTGCTCATGAACCATTAGCTATTGCAAATGCTTTTCAGAGACATTTTAAAGTTGAGTCACCGTTTATTTCATCGCAAGAGGTGCTCAATGATGAGGGGCATTCCAAGGACCTCACTGTTAGATTCTCTGCAAGGGACGTTGCATTAGTCATTCAGAAAATGACCAGAGGCAAGTCTCCCGGAAATGATAACCTCAGTATTGAGCATCTCAAATACGCGGGGGTACATTTACCTCGAGTACTGTCCTTGTTTTTTAATTTATGTATAGGCCATGGTTACTTGCCGGACGAACTTATGCATACAATAGTTGTACCAATTATTAAAAATAAAACGGGCGATGCCTCCGACTTGTCCAACTACAGGCCTATATCTCTAGCGAGTGTCATTGCTAAGGTATTGGACAGTTTGCTTGATAAACACCTCGAAGAGCACCTTAACATACACGACGCTCAATTTGGTTTTAAGCCAGGTCTTTCGACTGAAAATGCGATCCTGTGTCTCAAGCAAACTGTACATTACTATACAGCTAGAAATACACCTGTCTATGCTTGTTTCTTGGACTTGTCGAGGGCATTTGACTTGGTTTCATATAATATATTATGGAATAAGTTAAGAAATGAAACCAAACTACCCCCTGAACTGTGTGCTTTGCTTAGGTACTGGTATGGTAACCAATGCAATAGTGTAAGATGGGCAGGTTCGCATTCAGATGTGTATCGGTTGCAGTGCGGGCTACGACAAGGCGGGTTGACCTCGCCGAAACTCTTTAACCTCTACATTAACGAGCTTATTGAGGGACTTAGTGGTACAGGCATTGGATGTCACATAGATGGCATTTGTATTAATAATCTAAGCTACGCCGACGATATGGTACTGCTGAGTCCTTCGATTGGTGCGTTGCGTAGATTATTGAAGATGTGTGAGTACTACGCTGTGGCCCATGGACTCGTATATAATGCCGTAAAGAGCGAGCTAATGGTATTCCAGGCGGGGCTTAAGAGATACCGAAACGTTCCCACTGTAGCTATCAACGGTAATATTTTAAAACAGGTCACTCAATTCAAATATTTGGGTCATTGGCTGACTGAAAACCAGACGGATAATCTTGATATTGAGAGGGAGCGCAGGGCGCTTAGTGTGCGCTGTAATATGCTGGCACGCAGATTTGCACGATGTAGTAAAGAAGTTAAGATCACACTTTTTAAGTCGTTCTGTCAGACCTTCTATACGTGCGGTCTGTGGGTAGGCTTTACGCAGCGTGCGTACAGCGCTCTGCGCATTCAATATAATAACGCGTTCAGGATATTGTTTGGGCTGGCGCGATACTGTAGTGCGTCCACTATGTTCGCAGAGGCGCGGACTGATTGCTTTTATGCAATAATGCGCAAGCGATGTGGGTCGCTAATGTCGCGCGTTCGCGCCAGCCCCAACAGCATTGTGAGCGCGCTAGGCGAGCGCTGGGACTCGGCGCTGTTGAAACGCTGGGTTAGCTTGCACGCAACGGCTGCGACATCCCAGCATGTATAAGTAACAGTAATTTTTTGTTGTGACCACTAACACTAGAATAGGTTTCATTGTTACTAACACATATGGATATTGTCCGAAATAAAGAAAGAAAGAAAGATTAATTGAACCTGTTGTTCTTCATGTCCCTGTCTCTAAGTAGGATCTGCCCAACATGACTTCTTCTGCCACTCTCCTCTAGAATCTATCAGACGTAATTCTAATATCACTAAAAATATTGGGTCGAAAACTGCACTTTAATGCAGGAGTCAAGTTTTGTGACATTTATATGTTCAAAATAAGTATAATCAAACATTTAAAAAGCAATAAAAGCATCTGAACAAAATTAATGGCTTAAAATTAATCTTTCTTCTTATACTGAAATCTTTTCTGGACGTTTTATGAGAAAATAAAACCACAGTATTCGTAAAAGTAAATTATGGAAGTAGGTAATACATAAATTCTTTTGATTTTTTTTTATTTCCAGTGAAGCTGACAGAATTTCAAAATATTTTCCAATGTTGTTATTACACAAAGATCCAGGCAGGACACAATTTATCTGAAAGTTTCTGGCCAAAGCTGTAAAATATTTTGTAACAACACAGCAGTCATGTTTTTGTCTATAAAAAGCTTTTCGTTCCGTAAAAAATCTTTATTAATACACAGAACACTAGAACAAAGATTTATGCACATGAAATTACTCGATAACTGCAGTTTCAATCCAAAGGTTCGTGTAGGTACACAGAGAAACCAAATAAAATTAACCCTTAAATATTCAAGAAATTATGAACACTAAACATAAGAATATGGACAAAAATGATCTTATTCGGAATAGAGTTAAATCTTAATTTTATTTTATTCATTTATTTATTTTAGTGTGTAATTTAAAGCTCTGGAAACTTTGCTGATTTATGTATCCAATCAACATAAAAACATTATGTATCAAATTGAAATTTTAAGTGTAAGTGTCTAATAGGAATTGTATGTTTCCCAACGAATAAATAAATGAAATGAATATATTGCCTTAATTCATACTTAGTTCAAAAATATCGTATTTTTTGTGTGCTATTATTAGTTGTATTATTTTCTTTTCAATTTTATGAAGAATTTTACAAATTCTTTGTTCATAAGTTTTATGGATAAGCTGAATTAACCTGTATATGCATATCTTTTATCATTGCAATTATGAACGTTAATTTAATTGTGAAATGATTAGTATGTTGTTAGTAAATGAAAACTGCTTGTGATATCAATAAAAATGAATAAATTGCATTTTATGTCATTTTGTATCTGTAGAATATGCACTGCACTATTCATTTATTTTAACCTGTGTTCCATTTTTATAACATTAATATTTATGTTACATTGTCCTTATAATATGATTTTTAAAGTTGTAAAATTTCTTTACTATAATAATGTCATATTTTTCAACTAGTTTTATTTGTTTTTCCATATCGTTTTATTTTAAACTACACAATAAAGTATTTTAAAGATTAGTAATAGAGATAATACATTTTCTCAATTCAATCACCTATCTATGGTAGAATAGTAGGTAATTAAATTATTTCCACAATTGTCGCAGTAAATACTATCAACAATAAATCGACGTTGGATCGTTAGACATTTAATTTTGTTTTTTTACTGTTTTAAGTTTTATTATTAAATCCAACCATTCATTTCCAGTTAGACTAAGAACCATTATGGATATCCTCCATCACTCCCAATACACAAACAGAACGTCACCTATTTGGGAATACAATCATTGCCACAAAACACGTTTGGACGTTATTCCAAAAATCCCCATCGACGGGGATAATTGGAAAAGCGTGTTTTTAATTGTCACTGCATCCGTTTATGCCGCTTCGAATCGCAACCGGTGAAAGCGCGTCTAAACTGTATCACCGCGCAATGTCTCTTCATTTTCGACAGGAATTCGTATCGGATTGAAGTGTCTAAGTGGTTCTCTGTGCTTACAGTTCTTGTTTATGTTTTATGTTCGGTGCCAAATTCGTACGAGAGCCACCGAGCGGCTCGGTGGCAAACCGCATGTACTACGCGTCATTCTTGCGCATTGTCAATTGAAGTTGGAGACAAAACATTATGACAAGTACTACACAATTTGCCAGAGGAAAACGGTTGCTTTTTCGCTCTCCGCCTAGGGGATCAATGCCCAAGCAACCTTGATGGCTCGAGCATGTTGAGGAGGCGATCGCTGCAAGCCCTATTACCAGAGTGGTAAGGGCGAGACTTCTCTCTCTTCTCTTCCTCCAGAGCAAATGAAAGTGTTAAAACAGCAGACAGAGAAGCCAAGGGGTTCTCTCGCGATGTATTGCAATAACACGACTCCACCGCGCTGTCTGGAGTATTGATTGTTTTTCGCAATCGGAAAGGTTATGGCCGACGTGTGGAAGTTAGGGGTAGAATCGTGGAAGGCAGGGTAAGCCGCTTACCTGAGGCGGACTGGCGGAGGGATGTTGAATGCTGGGAACAGCTTAGCGTTGGGGCTCTCGAACAACATCGCGTCAGTTCCGTTCCACTTCACCGTGCGCGCATCATGCAGGCGACCGTTCGGTGTGGCGCGCGGCCGGGCACTAACTAAGCCGGCTGCTGCGCGGCCCCGCGCCCCGTGACGTCACCCCCCGTGCCAGGCTTCGCTGCGCCCGCCCTTGTCTAACCCGTGGCGTTGGTGAGGGACGGCGGCCGCCAGCTGGCTTGAGCCCCTCTAGTAGGGCTTCGGTCCGCGTACGGCGGTGGGTCGTGTCCACAATTCCACATGAATTTGTAAGGGCTCAGGGTTCGATAGCTGAACGCGTATTTGACTGGGTGTCTGAGCAAGTGGCTAATGAATGACACTACGTTTCCATCAAAGGAATGTCAATTGTGTGCCGTGTGGTGGTGGCAGAGCAGAATGCAAATTGTCACCACCCCAAATCTCTGGCTGGGACGAATTGCAGAACAGATTTTTTTAAATTATTTATGATTTTCTTCAAAGGCCGTGGCCTTTGTGGGACCAGATGACGAACTAACCATGAGTTTTTCACCAATCCGCTTTAAGGACCCATATATGTCCCACAGTCGCGCACCTGTGGCCGCACCATGAAGTATTATTGCGTGACACAACGGGACGCTCGCCGTTCTACTCGGCGTATAGCGTTGTCTCACTTCAACAATGGAAATTGAGTCGCATTTAGAGTTGGTGGTAAGGCCCCAGGCCTCTCTTAAGAAAGACTAGACTAATATTTAATATATATTTTTTTAATATTTTTTTTACACTCACACCTATCAGCTAGCCCAAAGTAAGTAGCCTAAGCACTTGTGTTATGGATACTAGATGACGGACATATTTTTAATATAATCACGTATATAATTGTTGCAAATATACTACATAAACATAAACACAACCATGACTCGGGAACAAACATTTGTGGTCATCACAAAGTTTGCCCCTACCAGGATTCGAACCCGGGACCTCTTGGCCAATACCCAGCAATCTGAGCATTCGACCAAGGCGGCCGTCGTAATGTCCCTTCCTCACCCCCATCAAGGGATAAAAGCAGCGATTTGTTTGTCTCAATCCGCGATTTATGGTTGTTCATTGCGACAAAGTGGTCTGTGGTGGCGGCAGAGCAGAGTACAATTGTCACCACCCCAAATCTCTCCCGCGAGTGTCGTACAAGGCGACTGAAGGGTAAAACTGTGATGAGGAATGGCCAGCGGCGTTACATTCCTCTTATACCTACCACCAAGCAATGGACTGCGTTTTCGTGCCCAAAAAATGCAATAGGCTCGCCACCTGTTACATGAGACCTAACATAATTGGCCAAGAAACAAGGATGTTAATTCATCTCTGCCTACCCCTTCGGGGATATAGGAGTGATTTTATGTATGAATATCAATTCTTGACAATTTCTCTTACATTTCGCCGCCTGCCTGTCTCATGGGTGTCGGACAAGGCGACTAAGAGTTATAATATAACGAGGAATGGGCAGCAGCATTCCTGGTGCTCCATCTAGCATATAACTGCAACTAAGAGTCCCGGGAAATGGCAATAGGCTCGTCCATAATAAGCTGGCGAAGCTGGCGTAATGTAAATCGCAGTGTCATCCTAGGTCCTTAGATGAACGCAGCTGCCCGTTAATTGAAAAAATCTTTTTGTGTGACGACATTAACGACATTAACGCGAGCGAAGCCGCCGGCAACCACCAGTATCTCATGTATCGGTCCTTAAAGCGGCTAAGACTACATTATCCTGTCCCCTAGCGGCTTTCCTCTTGCTCTAACTCCCACTAAATCCCAAGACCCAAGACAAAAAAATCTCTCTCAAGCACTGTCAAGTGCTTGAGAGAGATTTTTTCCACGTCCCGTGCTAGGCCTACTCATGCCGCAGTGGGGTATTTAGCACTGCAATGGAATGTACTTTTTTTTTATTATATTGTAATATTTATTTATTATACTTACAAGAATAATGGGCCCACTAACATCGAGTTCCTAAATGCCCCATTATCAACAGTTTGCACAATTAGTATAATATGAAAAAATAATACATTATTCCACCAAAATTATGTCCAAGGAAAATTAATGCACAAATATATTATTATCGTGATAATTATAAGAATTATCTGAAATCATAAAATGTCCTTTTACTATTAATTATTTTTATTCGAATAGAAATTCCACATACGCAGCGAAAGGGTTAAACATCACAAAAATTCAATAATTTCTTTGCGAGCCAAACTCGAATTTTGCACTAATACGAGTAATAACATACATACATACATACATAAATCACGCCTATATCCCCGAAGGGGTAGGCAGAGGTGAATTAACACCCACTTTTCGCCAATTATGTTCGGTCCCATGTAACAGGTGGCGAGCCTATTGCCATATATCGGGCACATAAGTCGCAGTACAAATTCATATTGCTAGGTGGTATGAGAGAAATGCTGCTGCCCATTAATCATTGCTGTGTTTACCCTTAGTCGCCTTGTACGACACCCACGGGAGAGATGGGGGTGGTGACAATTGTATTCTGCTCTGCCGTCACCATAATAACGTGACTTATTATTCTATTTTTATAAATGTTCTTATGTAATTTAAGCTGTGTGCTCTGCCATCACGAGAAGAATATAATTGTCACCATTATAATAACCCCTAAAAAACCTCGTCATAATTTGCATGCCCGCTTACAGGTTGAATACTGTAAACCTATAGCTGTTATGATGTTATTAATTGTAAATATATTTTTTTAAAGAGTATTTTATCTTTTCTTAACATTCCCGATCTCTCCCGCTAGTGTCTTAAAGCGACTAAGGGATAAAAAGAATGATGAGGGAGAAATGAGTTTTTAGCCGCCTAAGATCCAGAGGTCCATGGTTTGATCCTTAGGGGGGTACAAATTTGTATTTGTGGTAGGACTTCTTTCAAGTCCGCCTGGCTAGCTACCACCATCTTGTCTTCCGACAATGTGTGATAAGACAGCCAGCCCTCTGTGGTTGAGGGTTCCAGGTGAAGCTCGATTCCATCTTCGGCCCTAATCGTCACTTACCATCAGGTGAGATGCGCAAGAGAACAAAAAAAAGATCATGTCAGAGTAAGAAATACCCATACATACATAAAACACGCCTATATCCCCAAAGAGGTAGGCAGAGGTGAAATAACACCCACGTTTCGCCAATTATGTTAGGTCCCATGAAGTAGGTGGCGAGCCTATTGCCATTTATCGGGCACGAAAATCGCAGTATACATTGCCAGGTGGTAGGTACCTATAAGAGGAACGCTGCTGCCCATTTCTCGTCACTGTTTTAACCCTTAGTCCCTTAGTACGACACCCACAGGAGAGATTTGGGGTGGTGACAATTGTATTCTACTCTGCCGTCACCACAGCCACACGGCAGTATGAAATATTTGTTCAATAATCATAAAACTAATTAACATTAAAGAACGTACAAATGCGTGATAATTTTAACTTCACGCACATACACGCACACACTTCATCCAATGTCAATGGACGATTTGATTCGGTGTAGACTATAGCATTACTTAGAACAAATAATATTACCGCACTCCGCGCGGCTCGCAAGTGATTCTAGGAATGGTGGCAACCGTCGGGCGTCTGCGAATAATTCTTATTATACAATCAGACGATGCTCACAACATCAATCTAACTTAAAAGAGTCTAAAAAATGTACATGTTACAGTCAAAACTCATAACCGGCCACATAACTGCAAAAATCAGTCAAAATGGTTTTGACCGATGCGCTTAGTTAAAAATAGTTTCGACTGATTTTTAGAGCCGAAACTATTTTTGACTTGGAAAATTAGTCTAAGCTAAAGTGATTTTGGCCACATGCTTTATTATTATTTTTTTACGATTATAATGGGGTTCCGAGACGGTCTAGCACGTATATTTTAGCTTGCTTCGAGCATTTTGATCTACAACACTTGCTTGATGTTTGAGCCAAGCATATAAGAGCTTTATGTCTTTGATTTGTTTGATCTGGCAACAGAACAGAAACATACAGAAAATCAACGTGCTTGACGCCAAGCTGATTGACAGTCTCGGAACACCATAAAGTCATTGATGAAAACTAATAGACCAAACACCTGATTCAGCAAGAAACCAATCAGTTTGCTTGTGTCTATTCTGTAGGTATGACTAAAACCACCACAACAAAACTCCACTGATTCTGTAGGCGCTTAGTTTCTGACGAGGACGGCATGATCGACTCAGTCGAAGGCTTTACTGAAGTCTATATATCACCAATTTTCTGATCTTGCTAGCCTTATTCAGGACAAATGGTTCCAAGTTAGTCAGAAAAGAGATTTAGTGTACTTTTCTGAGGAGCTCGCTAGCACAGTGGCATAGCGCGCTCGCCTGCGATCACGTAAACTAAGCAATGTTCGCAAAGGCCGGTCGTTGGATGTGTGACCAAAAACTTATTATCTCGAGTTCCTCCGTGCTTCGGAAGGCACGTAAAGCCATTGGTCCCGGCTGCATCTGCAGTCGTTATACCCGCACTAGGCCAGCGTGGTGGGTTATGGCCCAATCACCCTATATTCTTCCATCCATAGGGAAGGCTCGTGCTCCAGCAGTGGGGACATTAAAAGGCTGCGGTGATGAAGATAAAGATAATTCTTATGGTGCTTCTACACAGTGCAAGTAGCCGGAGCATGTCAAGGCGCAAGCAACTTGCGCAAGCAGTATGCTTAAGTTAGTTGATCAGTGCATAAACAAAGGCGCGGGCTACTTGCGCAAGTTACTTGGTCAAGCTACACGTGCATTCGGCACGCGCGAGTACTTTATTTATGGGTCTTGTTCGTTTCAGCTGTCAGCATGTCTGCGCAAGTAACCCGCACGATGTGATGCGCGCGCAGTCTACTTGCACAGGTACCTACGTCCTCGGGTCGATGGACTCGCTGGAATCTACACGATGCATATAACCTGCGCAAGTGCTTCAACATATTTATTTGTGTATAATATTGTTAATTATTTATTGCCTAACAAATGAAAATGAAATGAAAATGAAAATATGGTTTATTAATATAAGGTATGATTACATACACTCATGAATCGTCAAAGAAATAACTTTAAACACTGGAAACGAAAAAGAATACAGTTTCCAATATTTAACGTTATAAGCTACACCATCCGTTCGTAAACTACCAGGAGGCCTTGTTCTGAGAAGAACGGGCGAGAAACTCAACAAGTTTGTTCCTCCCTTTACACGAAGTTATGAGTTAATGAAAGATGTCATAAAATATTTTAATATATTACATATCCTATTATGTTCTATCTTATTATATGAGTTATCATATTTATAAAATATATTTAATTTGAATATCCATGGATATCTTTCATTGAGTATGAGTATATATATATATGGTAGTTAGCATAGCTTAATTTACTTGGTTAAAAATAATTAAAACTAATACAGACATATACATGTCAGTTGGTCTCATTAGCATACATACACATAAACTATAATTCATTCATTCAACATGCGCAAGCAAGATATCTTTTGTTAAATTAGGATTTCAAAAAAGCTCAGAAAAACCCTAACTAAAGTAATTACCGCCTCCGTGGTCTAGTGGCTCGCCCACCGGAATGAAGATCCAGAGGTCCCGGGTTCGATCCCCAGGGGGGTACAACTTTGTGCTCGGTTTGGTTGGTGGTAGGACTTCTTTGAAGCTCAAACTTTGATTAGCGTTTCTGTATTCGGGGGTGAATATCTCAAAAGAATGGAATCATTCATATTTAACCAATCCTTCCTCTATAAAAAAAGGATGATCATGCGCCTATTTAGAACTACAGGTCAATCTCATTACTTTTTTTTATGTTGAGGATGCTCTTGCCCTTCATCTCACCTGATAAGGGCCAAAGATGGAATCGAGCTTCACCTGGAACCCTCAACCACAGACTGGCTATCACACATTGTGGGAACACAATAATGCTGTTGACATTACTATTATGGCGACAGATTTTGATAAGATGGTGGTAGCTAGCCAGGCGGACTTTGCTTAACATTTAAATGTTGTCATAATTGACGTTTTTCCATACAAATTCTGACAGGTAATGCCCACTTAACTTTTTAAGCAGTCCCCCAAATTTTATTAGCGTTTCTGTATTCGGGGGTCAGATGTTTAAAATATTTTAAAGAAATTACTTAATACGTTATATGTCAAAATTCTTGGGTGGGTGTTTAATTCAACCCTGCCTACCCCTTCGGGGATAAAGGCGTGATTTATGTGTGCATTATGTAAAATTTTTGATAGTTGTTTTATTTCGAATGTGCATCAGGAAATAACAGACTAGCTAATTCTCATTTTTCCCATAAATAAAACAACAACTAAATAAACAATATTAGAAATTTATTAAAAGCCAAATGAATCAATACAGAATTCAACACAACACCAACCAAACATATTTGTCACCAACAACTTACTGTCGTACACCAAAAATGTTTATCACAATTTCTTTCAAGAGAAAGTGCCATGAAAACCAATAAACCTTTATACAATAATAACATGAGTTTCGATTAACTTTTTCTAAGTTGGTATTTCATTAAAAATTGTCTTACTTTTTTTGGCTCAGGTTTTACAGCCACCCGCAGACACCAACCTTTTTTTAGGTATTTTTAAAACTCTAATAACCTCAAAGAGGAGCGGCCTGCGATTTCGTAAACTAAGCATTGTTTGCTAACGCCGGTCATTGGATGACTGGTGAATTGCCGCGAGGCAGATCCCAGACTTTCCCCTCTTACAGGGCTAGGAGGAACACCGGAGTGGATTAGTGGGTAGTGCTGGCGCTTCGTGGTGCTTCAAAGCATTCCACTACCGAAAATAAAGGCCGGTCATTGGATGGGTGACCGAAAATACATTGTCTCGAGTTCCTCCGTGCTTCGGAAGGCACGTTAAGCCGTTGGTACCGGCTGCTTCTGCAGTGGCTGATACCCACCAGTCCGCACTGGGCCAGCGTGGTGGGTTATGGTCCATCCCTATACATATTCTTCTATCCATAGGAAAGTCCTGTGCCCCAGGAGTGGGGACATTCAAGTGTTGGTGACGGTGCTGAAGATGGATAACCTTAAAACCATTTTGATATGTCATCAATACAAGATAAGAACTTTGGAATGAGGAAAAATTATCCTATTTTCAGATTACAGTTCTCACATTTAAGCCATTTTCACAATTTAATAGCATAAAAAAGTTGCTTTTACTGGTCAGGTATTGAAATTAGTTATTAAAAATAACCTTAAAAGGCCATGTAACGATATTAGTCATTATTATAAATGTTGTTCGACCCATCTGATGTAGGTACCTTCAGCCAAGTTATTTAGAAATTACAAATTAAGATTAGATCCAAAACATACATATTTAATAGCTATGTAAGAAATATAAAGTATTGCATATTTTATTATATACAACGTGTTACAAAAACACCTAAAAAAAAGAATTTATTTATCTGCGCCAAAAAGGCTCTTTAAAAATTCCATTCCCAATTAGTCCAGTGCACGGGGACAAACGCGAATCCAACTGTGGTCAAATAAATGGGAATTTCGGTGCTGAATTGCTCGAACCGACACCATTGGGAATTCTTACTACGTTTTGTACTTCAAATTATCATATGAAACTAGTACAACGAGAAAAAAAAATAGCATTTAAATACAAATTCCATAACACTAGAACGTTAAGGCTGGATTTCACCAACACCTAAACAGGCGATTATTATTTAACCATCGGTTTTTGACATTTTATCGTATGGAAGAACTGTCAAAACGTGGCGATTATCTTTTAATCGCTTATTTTGCGTGTTGGTGAACTCGGGCCTTAATTAAACCTAAATATCCGAGCATACTCCAAGTCACACCAATATGTCTCCGACCAAATTTCAACATTAACGCGTTCGACTTAAAGTGCACAATCGAACGTTGATAGTGTGGTCTACCGCCCACAGCCACCGCCCCCGCACTTCGAACGCTTGGGCGGGCGGTACGACGACGAAGACGCGCCTCCGGCCAGCGGAAGGTACTCTGGAACCAAAGGCACTTAGGTAACCGTGGGCACTTAGTAGTTACAGGCACTTAGGTAGTTATAGGCATTTAAGTAGCCATGGGCACTTAGGTATCCATGGGCACTTAGGTAGTGGTAGGCACTTAGGTAGCCATGAGCACTTAGGTAGCCATAGGCACTTAGGTAACCGTGGGCACTTAGGTAGTTACAGGCACCAGCTCCAGAATACAGAAACGCTATTTAAAGTTTGAGTCCTGCTTAACATTTAAGTATTGTCAAAATTGACGTTTTTCCATATAAATTTTGACAGATATTATCCACTTAAGCAATGCTCAAAATTTAAGTAACGTTTCTGTATTCGCTGGTAAGGGAGTTATAGACCCTTAAGTAAGCGTGTAACCGTGGGTACTTAAGTAGCCCTGAACACTTAGGTAGCTATAGGCACTTGGGTAACCGTGGGTACTTAGGCAACCAAGGGTCTTCATGCAGAACGTAATTTTTCGAAGGATGCCAATTTTTTTTTCATCTATAATATTGGTTAATTGGTTACTATAATTATTATTTTTATTCTGACTTTTAATACTTTTAATTTATTAATTACCCAACTCTGCAGTGCTAGGATTGGCACTCTACAATAAAAAAAAAATTGCTGGAATAGTGACATCTTACAAAAAATGTAGTTTTACGAGAAAAAGACAAAAGTGACCAAATTTTCCACGATGACATTTTGGGACAATGACTTTATGCTTCAAGACCATTGGGGGGGAAAGTGTCAGTGTCACGCACCGCTGTCACCGTTCCCCAGCCGCCTGCCTTCGGTGGCGGCGCCGTATTTCTCCAGCCTCTCCGCTATCTCCACTCTCTTGCGCTCTTCCCTCTGCAATAGACAAGTATGTTACATAAGTACATAATTAATTAAAACACATTAAAGAAGTAATGATGACAATACGCCGTGTGGTGACGGCAGAGTAGAATGCAATTGTCACCACCCCCATCCCTCCCGTGGGTGTCGTACAAGGCGACTAAGGATAAATCAGTGATGAGGAATGGGCAGCAGCGTTCCTCTTATACCATCCAGCAATAGTACTGCGACTTTTGTGCCCGATAAATGGCAGTAGGCTCGCCGCCTATTACATGGGACCTAACATAATTGGCGAAACGTGGGTGCTAGTTCACCTCTGCCTACCCCTTAGGGGATATAGGCGTGATTTATGTATATATACTTAAAAATATATCCGTCATCTCATCTAGTATCTATAATACAAGTGCTTAGGCCAGCTAGATGATAGGAGTGAGAGTGAAAAAAAGGAATATTTTTAAATATATATTTTTTTTTTACACTCACATCTATCATCTAGCCTAAAGTAAGTAGCATAAGCACTTGTGTTATGGATACTAGACGACGGATATATTTTTAATATAAGTATGTATATAAATGTTGAAAATATACTACATAAACATTTACACAACCATGACTCGGAAACAAACATTTGTGGTCATCACAAAGTTTGCCCCTACCAGGATTCGAACCCGGGACCTCTTCGCCAATACCCAGCAATCTGAGCATTCGCCCAAGGCGGTCGTCAAATGAATGTGACATACCTCCTTCTGCAACTCCAACGCTCTCCTTGACGCTTCCAAGATCTCCTGCTGTTGCTTCTCGCGGGCGCGTTGTATGGCCTCCATGCGAGCTAAGGCGCGGTCAGGGTCTGAAGCCAATCAACAAATACAAATTAATTATTGGCGGCCGCCTTGGTTGAATGCTCAGATCGCTGGGTATTGGCCAAGAGGTCCCGGGTTCGAATGCTGGTAGGGGCAAACTTTGTGATGACCACAAATGTTTGTTCCCGAGTCATGGTGGTGTATATGTTTATGTAGTATATTTTCAACATTTATATACATAATTATATTAAAAATATGTCCATCATCTAGTATCCATAACAAAAGTGCTTATGCTACTTACTTTGGGCTAGATGATTGGTGTGAGTGTAATAGTTATTTGTTTTACGTGAGTGCAAAGTTGCTTTTTAACCGCGTGCTCAATTTTGATGACCGAGCTAGCGAGGGAATCAAAAGAGCACAAGGTGAAAAATCTTTGCACTCGAGTGCAACACGTAACTTTTCATCCCCCACAGCGAGGAAATGGCAAAATGCAAAAAAGATTACAATTACATTATTAAAAGTTTTAGTCAATTCTATCTACACCCTGACACTTCCACACCCAGGATGGGACCAAACACACACACACAACATCCACCCAGACACACCCACAACATCCACCGAGACGCACCCACAACATCCACCCAGACGCGCACGTGCAAAGCAAATTAATAAAAAAAATACACCAAGAAGGTTCCGAACCTGAATTTTTAACAAATTAAAAAGGTTGCTTAATAAATTCGACACCATAGAGGTCCAATAGTTTTGATGATGTTTTTCAAAGTGGATTTTGTGCAGACTGTGCAGGGAAAGTGATGTTGTTTTGATGGACAAGCATCTGAAATGGTGTGAAATTATGCAGAATCATTGAAAATAAGTCTAGTGATGTGTTTGATGTTGAGAATTTTGAAGTGGTTTTCACCACCTCATCAGTCGCCATCGTGAACTCTGGTATCATTCAATTCGCGCCAAGCACTCCCTAGATGCGATAAAATGTGTGACACCCATATTTTAATGTAAAATTAATTTCATACATTCATTTCACTCACTTATTTATTCATATTAATATGAAATAAATATACTAAGGACATGACAGTATGGGCTAGATCCTTTGCCTTCTTTAAAAAACAGGGAGAATTAAAAACAAATTAAAAAATTAAGTTTTGTATTCACAAACTTATTGCACTTGCACGCGATGTTCTAAATTCAAATTTACTTTATCCTCTAGAGGATAAAAACGGCTTTTGCACTCAGATATCGAAGAGCAAAAACGCTTTTTCCGAGATGGGGGGATGAAAAAATATTTATTTATTTATTTATTATTATTTGAATGTCAAATTCTAATTAATGAAACATGGATACTAGTTCTCGTCTGCCTACCCCTTAGTGTGGATTGCACAGAAGAGCATAAACCAAGCAACGTTGGCTAAGCCTGTCATTAGATGGGTGACCAAAAATTGAGTATCTCTCGTTCCGCTGTGCTTCGGAAGGCACGTTAAGGCTGCATCTGCAGTCATTAATACCCACCAACCCGCACTGGGCCAGCTTGGTGGGTTATGGCCCAATCCCCCTATTTTCTTCCATCCATAGGGAAGGTCCGTGCCCCATCAGTGGGGACATTCAAAGGGCTGGTGATGACGACTAGACATCACCAACTCCCATGGAATGTGAGGTCATATTGTCTGTACCTTTGTGGTACTCCGCGTCTTCCCGGGCCTCCTTCCATTTGTTGTAGCGCGGCCTCATCTTCCTAGCCAGGTACACACCCAATGCCCCAGCGGCCAACATGTACCATCCATAATCAGCCAAAAGCTGCATCACTGAAAAGTATGTAAAAATACATTGTATTATTTACTACGAAAGGTGTTATACCCCACTCATTTCTCAACTAACAGACCACATTAGTATGATTGTGGAAGATATCCATTTTTACTGCATCACATTTTCATTGCACTGTGTGGTGACGGCAGAGTAGAATACAATTGTCACCACATACAAGCGTACAAGGCGACTAAGGATAAATCAATGATGAAGAATGGGCAGCAGTGTTCCTCTTATATACCACCTAGCAATAGCAATGTACTGCGACTTTAGTGCCCGATAAACGGCAATAGGCTCGCCACCTATCACATGGGACCTAACATAATTGGCGAAATGTGGGTGCTAGTTCACCTCTGCCTACCCCTTCAGGGATATAGGCGTGATTTATGTATGTATGTATGTACATTTTCATTGATAACCCTTTCTAAGCGTCAAATGTGCTCATAACAAGAAACAGACACAAACTATTCACATCTGCATATTGTTCATGATGTAGGCAAAAACTGATATAATAGCTCAAATTCTACATGTTATACCTGGTTTGCTCATAAATCATTATACTCATTACTTATGACATTTGTAACCCCCCAGGCACCCCTAATGATATCCTATGATAAACTATAGTTGGTGAAAATGGTAATTTGCCCTGCAGCTACCAGATGCCCATCGAATACAAATAATTCAAAAAGAACTTTTCATATAAGATAATAACAAAATAAATAGATAAAAATCACATGACATCCTTTAATAACAGTCCTAATATTATTAAGTTAATTATCATGTTTCCATTTAGGTCTGTAGATATATCGGATATACACAGTTTTGTAATTTAGTTGTTTTTTATTTCACATTTTTTCTATTTTCTATCTGTTTTCTGTAATTGTGGCATAAATTTTCTTATCGTCTTAATATTAAGTAACAGTTTTGGCATCATCACCTGCACTTTAATGTACGTACCCACTGCTGGGCAACAGGCCATCCCTATGAAAGGTTATAACTATATTAATAAGTCCTCATGAGCAAAAATGCACATATCATTGTCTGATCGATGACCACAGTTATTAAAGTGTTTACTACTTGAGGGAACTAATGATGCTAACTAGGTTGAGGCCCTGCTTAGATTACCCCCGAGAATACAGAAATGCTACTCAATGTTTGAGTCCTGCATAACATAAGTTATGTCAAATTTTACGTATTTCCATACAAATTCTGACAATGCACTGTCCACTTAGATTTTTAAGCAGTGCTCAAAATTTGAGTATTCGTGGTTATAGTTATCACACTTAAATACAGTATTTTTTAACATTTCAGTAAAGATTTTTAATGAAAACTGTTAAATTTACGCAATAATTTGGACTTACCGATTGTAACCGGGTTAATCATCGCGGATGAGAGTGTCGACACTTGCGTGGGTTAAAGTTGAAGTAAGATATCCTTGAAATATGAACAAAACACAACTTTTAAGTGAGAATTTTTCCTGTTTATATTGTGCTGGATTTAAGTATTTTCGCAGCCGATCAGGGTAGTAACTAGTAGTAACTATCGCACGACTGTGAATTACACCAAACTTTCAACATTAGTTAAATAACCCAAATCCAGCTTTTTACATTAAAATAAACGAAGCAACACACATCAAAACATGACGTGTGCCAATGCATTTGACTTGACTGACTTTGACATTGACACCTGACTAAGACATAAAACATGGTCCGAAATCTGCAGTATGTTTCCCCTTGCATTTCAAATTCACATTGCTTTATTGCAACATGTGTTTATATTGGATGTTATCTTCTTCTCCCTGCCACGTGCCCAGTCTATCTGGGGTCGGCGCAGTATGTTTCCTCTGCCATTCATATCGGTCAGACGTCATCGAGCCATCCGCATCCTTTTGATTCATATCATCCATCCCACCGTAAAGGTGCTAGTGATAAATTAATGTATAGAAAAGAGACGCAACGGACCACGTCGAGAAACCGATAAACGAAGAGAGATATTGGAATGACAACATTCCAATCCATACTGCTCAAGGCTTTGGCTTAGGGATATTCACTTAACATCGATATATCGAATTTATTCGATGTTTTCTTTACGATATATCGGATTGATTCGATGTTTTGTCAAATATTTATTGTATTCGATATATCGATATATTTATAGAAACATCGAATATTTGTTTTTTTATTTTTCTTTTTGTATAATCTACTAAAAAACTAAATAATTTTAACACTACTTGATGACTTGGATTTTGGATTTTAAATATGGTTCAATAAGGTAGTGACATCTGTGAGTGACCAGCTTAATTACCTAATCCATTCCATCCTGACAGATCGATTGATTATTCACTCTAAATTTATATAATCTGTGGATTCTATAGGTTCATTTCATTCTATTTATTTTCACTCTCATTCACTCATTGGACTCATTCATTGTTTTTACGTCGACTTTTGCTGTTTGGCGGTCGGTAACGCATTAAATCATTGTTTTGATTTTATATCTAAGACAAGTTTATGTAAGACTTTTACTTGCTACAACAATTAATTACTCTAAAATAATTGAGTTGACGCATCATCTGATTGCTAGTTCGAAGTTGAAAAGGTATGTAATGTTATATTCCTATTATGTTTATAAACCTAACCTAACCTCTACTCGTTTGTGACAGTGTTTTATATTTAAGATATAACATAATGATATTTTATATTATAATACATTTCATAATAACAATAAATATCGCATCGAATCATTTCTTAAGTGTATTTTTCATTTCAATTTTTAAGCTTATAAACAAATTAACTCAAATACTGGTATGATACAACCTACGACACAAAATAAAATTGTAGAAAAAAATAAACATTAATTGATTTATTCTTTTATTTTAGTTAATAACAAGATGGCGCCTCCAAAGAAAAGTCATGTATGGAAGTTTTTTACGAAAATTGAGGGAAATGAGAATCTTGTAAAGTGCAAAATTTGTCAAAAACAAATTAAATCTTGTGGCAATACATCAAACCTGTTTAGCCACGTAAAAAATATCCATAAGGCTGCGTTTTTAGATATGAATAAAGAAAATTCGCAAGTGTTGAACAATGTCAACTTACTAAATATCCACAATGAAACAATTACAAAAACAAATGAAGCAGATTCTGAACCTGTTTTTCCCAGCCCTGAACCACTGCCATCAACAAGTACAGCTGCGTCAAAAGGTATCCATGTCGATAATCCTGTACCTCCGCCATTAAAACGGCAAAAGTCAATTCATGAAAGCTTCGAAAATATATCTGCTTATTCGGAAAGTGGCAATAAAACTTTGAAAGTCAACAATGCCCTCATCTACATGATTTGCAAAGATAATCAACCTTTCACGATTGTAGAAAATGACGGTTTTCGTAATCTTATGAAAGTAACTGCACCACATTACAAGCTTCCAAGTAAGACAACGTTGACTCGCTGGGTTGATGACAAATATGATGCATTATCAGCTGTGTTTAAAAATAAACTAAAAAGTGTAGAAAATATAACACTTACAACCGATATGTGGACAGAAACAATGAGTATGAGAAGCTTTCTTGGAATTACCGGTCACTTTGGTATATGTACCGAATTTTTTTCTATTACTCTTGGAGTATATCAGTCATTTGACCGTAACACTTCGGATCATATTGCTGAGATGCTTCTGAATTCTTGTTCTGAATGGAACATTGACGTTAATAAAGTTTCGGCTGTAGTAACGGATAACGCAGCATCTATGATTAAGGCGGTCGACCTGGCTTTTGGTAAAAAACACATACCGTGTTTTGCGCACACTCTAAATTTAGTTGCGCTAAATGCGATTCAACACTGTCCAGAATTGCAAAATCTAATAACTAAGGTCAAGACTATTGTAACATGGTTTAAGCAAAGTAATACAGCAAGCAATGAATTAAGAAAAGCCACAGAAAAAGAAACAAAGTTAATTCAAGAAGTTTCAACAAGATGGAACAGCACCTACTATATGATTGAGAGATTTTTAGAGTTACGTATTGTAATCAATGAAATAATATTTCGCCATAAGACAGCGCCACCTATGCTCAATGCATCAGAACTGTCAGTTCTTTCTTCTGTGTTATTAGTTTTAAGACCGCTGGAAGCTGCTACTAAAGAAGTTTCTGGGGACAGATACTGCACAAGCAGCAAGGTGATTCCGTTAGTTCATTGCTTAGTTTTAAAAATCCAACCTCTCCAATTGGAAGATTCGCTTGCCAATGAATTGAAATCGTTTGTGCTTAATGAAATTGAAAAAAGAATGGGCGCTATCGAGAGGGTAACTCCACTCGCCATAGCAACTGTATTGGATCCCAGGTATAAAAAAATTCACTTCCAAGACGCACTTGCTTGCTCCACAGCAAAAATTAAAGACTTTATGAAAAATACTACACAAAATATTGAAATGTCCGAATCAGATTCTGATCAATCTGAAAAACTAGAAGAGAGCTTTTCTTTATGGGATAATCATCACAAACTAGTAAGCAAGAGTTGGAAATCATCACAATCAGATGATGCAATTTCTGATGAATTATCAATATACTTGCGTAGTCCAGTAGTAGGAAGGCTCAATGAGAATCCTTTAGAGATTTGGCAAGATCTAAAAATTTAATTTCCTAAGCTTTATAAGATTGCCTTCAAATATTTGACTATTGTCGGGACTTCTGTTCCATCCGAACGATTATTTTCTAAGGCTGCTCAAATAGTTAATCAACAAAGAAATAGAATGAAAGGTAAAAGATTAAGTAAACTTTTATTTTTGCAAAGTTTGTCTAAAGAGCATTGGTTTTAATTAAATAGGTAAAGTGAAAGTAAGTTTTTGCAGGTACATACCTAGATTAAGGCTAGCACTAAATATGTCTTTTGTTTTCTTTTACTGTTTTGAAGTTATGTGATATGTAATAAAATATTTCTATTAATTTGTCGTTTATATTTCACTTGCAAATGTAGGTATAACTCATCTCAGTCATCTCACCATTATCTTAGTATTACAATTCTATTTAAGTAACTATGTAATGATAGTGATTCTCATAGAAAATCACTATCATTACACTATTAGTTTAACTATGTTACTCTGGTATCTGATTCTACATTCACACCTGCAAAATCAAAGACCACAAATTTTGCGCATTTCACTGGAAAAAGGTAATATTAAACTTTTGTGAAAAGTATTCGATAGTAGAAAAATATCGATGTTTTCTAGCGATATATCGATAAACATCGATGCTGGAATCCGATGTTTTACATCGAATATAAATATCGATATATTTTTTAAGTGGACACCCCTACTTTGGCTTAGGTTTTACAGCCGGCCGCCTGCCTGACACCAACTCTTTGGGTATGTAGATGTTGGTGGTTTGCCCTCCACCATTCGGGTGCCCCGAGGTGCTTATTGGTCTACACCGGACAATCTACTTAGTCGACTTTATAAGAGACCTATAGCGCGCTTGACTTGCGATTGCGTAAACTAAGCAATGTTAGCTAGGGCCGGTCATTGGATGGGTGACCAAAAATTTACTATCGCGAGTTCCACCGTGCTTCGGAAGGCACGTTAAGCCATTGGTCCCGGCTGCTTCTCAGTCGCACCCACCAACCCGCCGCACTGGGCCAGCGTTGTTGGTTATGTATGACCCAATCTCCCTAATTCTTCCATCCATAGGGAAGGCCAGTGCCCCAGCAGTGGGGACATTAAAGGGCTGGTGATGATGATGATGATGATGATGAAACCTTAAGATTAACAAAGGCAACTAAAACATCGAACTGTTACAAAATAATTTTATTACTCATCGTTTGGTATCAACACACCTCCACTCCACATACACCTCAGAGCTATATACAAACAAACACACACCGATACAAATAACACTTACACCTAACAGAATAAAATCCAATTTTCAATGTCAAAGGTATAAAAAGTCACTTCTTACACTTAACACCACGATGGCAGAACGTCTTTTCTTAAACTAAATAACAGATACCTCGACTCTGTACCGCTTCAAACACCAAATTCATGCCCGCTTTAGGTCACTTCCCCCTATTGTTTGAGCACTTTTATCAGCCTCTTTTATCGTGGAAAGAAGGTTAATAAAAGTATTGCATTACAAATATAAAAAAAAATTAGAACCCACTGCATTACAGAAGTAAAAAAAAAAAAACTTTTCACACTATTGCCAAAGTTTGCTAGAGCGAGACAGAGTCGACACCGAATTACAGTACAATTTATCACCTGATCCGCTTGTGCTAGAAAGGGACTAAACACCCCCTTTTAATATTAACACAGCTCTCTCAATGAGTCATCTTAAGTCAATAACATTATCGCTAAAAAAATATCATTTACATTTTCACATCATGTCTGTCCAATTTATAATAATATTGCTATATTACTATCGTCATACATAGTAGTAGTAGTCATACATAACATCTGACACCTTATTATTTTTAACAATAAATTGCATACAAAAAATAATTCCAAGTCAATAATAACTGTATAATCACGATTCGTTTTAACCTGAGCAGAAAGTGGCACTTTCCGCCCGCCACGAGTCCGGAATATCCCACTTCCTGGTCAGTGGGTGGCATAGAACTTTGAACTTATCCCGGGCGGTAAAAAAGACAGCGATCTGAGACATTCTTTGTTTTACCGCACTTGGTAATAAATGTAGGTGCTTACTATTAAGACATTGACAATGGTAACCTTCCAACTTCTATTCGAACCCCCGAATACAGAAACGCTACTCAAATTTAGGGGACTGCTTAAAAAGTTAAGTGGACACTACCTGTCAGAATTTGTATGAAAATACGTCAATTTTGACAATACTTAAATGTTAAGCGGGACTCTAAATAGCATTTCTGTATTCGGGGGTTAGGTAGATATTTTATTCAAGTCTTCAAATAGTTCATTTACTCCCGAATACGCCGAAACGCTACTCAAAGTTTGAGTCCTGCTGAACATTTAAGTGTTGTCCAATTTTGACGTTTTCCCATACAAACTCGGACAGGTATTGTCCACTTAACTTCATAAGCAGTGCTCAAAATTTGAGTAGCGTTTCTGTATTCGGGGGGATAGTGAGTCAATTTATTTACTAGGTATGAATTATTATTATAATATATATTTCATTAGAAGTCTCGTGCTATAAAGATTACAGGAAAAATCCTTCGTAGAACAACCTAATAAATAAATTATATTTTGCGCTAGAACTTAACTACAATTATAACTAGACCACTGAGCAGGTACAGTCACCGTCACGTTAGACTAAAAAAATATTGTTATTTTAACCCTATCAAAATGTCAGAATGACACGACACAGGCCAATACCAAGCAATCCGGCTCGCAGGACCAATTTGTTGTTTGTATTGTTATATTTTTACCTATACCCCATTCACTTGTGCTTGAGACAAAATGTAAACAATCGTGATAAGTATGTCTCTTTACCTACGAAATGCTCTTAAAAACAACGTGTATTCTTTTAAATACACCATAAATTGTAGACAAATAAAATTGTTGGCCGCTTTGAAATGTTGGTGTTACACATTTTTATTTTCGTATTTTATATTAAAAGACACATCAAGATTGTTTGCATTTTGTCTCAAGCCCAAGTGAATGGGGTATAAGCATATTCAAAGGTTTAACTATTGTTAACTGCTCCAGCCCTAAGGTTTTGTTAATAAAGATTATTATTACAAAGATTTTGGTGGTTAGAAAAAGAATTTCGAAAAATTATGGCCTTGATGCGGGAATCGAACTCGCGTCTGCTGCTACCAGGTGCCTGACGGCTTTTCGAAATTCTTTTTCTAACCACCAAAACCTTTGTACTAATTTTTCTAACATTTATATAATGTTGAACGTAAAAATCGAATAGTAACCGAACTATTACTTTGATCCGACTCGAAGGACCATTAGACTTAAACGGTCTAAAGGATCAGGGTTGCCTTTATAATGTGATCTACAATTCGATATTCAACCTTAAGGCTTTCGATTGAAAGTGCAAAATAGTATAGTCAAAGACAGCCTGTGGTATCTTAACGTGCGTGACTGCAACTGACTCAGCACACACAAAGAGACAGAGAGTGAGATTGGGACGGACACTGATCACGACTTAAAACTTTAACTGCCGCACTTCGAGACGTCAATTAACGTTAATGAGCGCTTAATGCCAAAAAAACAATTCAAAACTAGCTGAACCACTGTTCTTGCCGAGTCTATGGTCTAGATTTAAATGATTTTTTTTGACATTAAGCACTCATTAAATTTAACTGGCTTATTTTATTGAAATTCTTGTTAGTTACTTTAGTTGGAATAACGATTCCGGACATAAATTGAGGGCAGTAGTATTATTGTGACAAGGTACTAAACCGTTCTCAAAATAACAATAACACAAAAAATCCCTAAGCGACCTAGACATTAAATCACAATTGAATTAATAGCTAATGATAGATAATGATTATTTAATTGCGCTGTTTAATAAAGACAAGCCATCGAAGGACCCTATCCGGCTCGTAGGACCATGCTCGACTCCATCTTGTGACCAAAACTCGCGCGTCCATCTTGTCATCAAAAATCATGCTTGTTGCTGGAGTTGGCTCCAAGCATTTTTCGACTTTAACAGTGTCGGGGTTAGGTCTAAAATGGATTGACCAAAAATAACAACGCCCAGAACAATTACAAAATGAGAGGCCGGATATTAAAGAAAGAGACAGCTGACGCTCGGTCGTATTCATCCATTTTGAGAATATAATATATTAGAGTCCAATTAGGTACATTATAAACTCATACATTATTGTAAAACTACCAATAATTCTTTTTATACAGTCCTAAATACATTAAAAACAAATACATACAAGGATAAATCAGTCATGAGAAATGGGCAGCAGCGTTACTCTTATACCACCTAGCAATGTACCTACTGCGACTTTTGTACCCGATAAATGGCAATAGGCTCGCCACCTATTACATGGGACCTATCATAACTGGCGATACGTGGGTGCTAGTTCACCTCTGCCTACCCCTTCGGGGATATAGGCGTGATTTATGTATGTATGTATGTACTAAATACATTATCTATCCAATTTATCTATCTATAAATCCAACTCCCCCTCAGTCTACTCCTTTCTAATTAAATCAACACGTGGCAGTATCTCTTCTCTTCCCTGTTACACTCCCACTGTCTTCAATAAATCATTGAGCCATACAGGGCCAGCGTGGTGGGATATGGGCCATTCTCCCTATATTCTGCCACCTACTAGGTTTTTGGTACATGGGGTACCGAGCCGGCACCTACCTATGCAAACATAGTCATATAAATACTATAATGATAGAGCCGTGTGGTGACGGCTGAGTAGAATACAATTGTCACCACCCCCATCTCTCCCGTGGGTATCGTACAAGGCGACTAAGGATAAATCAGTGATGAGGAATGGGCAGCGTTCCTCTTATACCACCTAGCAAAGTAATGCGACTTTTGTGCCCGATAAATGGCAATAGGCTCGCCACCTATTACACGGGACCTAGCATAATTGGCGAGGCGTGGGTGCTAGTTCACCTCTGCCTACCCCTTCGGGGATATCGGCGTGAATTATGTATGTATGTATATATGTAAAAAAACAAAATTTTAAATTTTTTTTAAAATTTTTCATACATTTTGTTTTTCTGATCGCACTATTTGTATGGAGAATTGGATTATTTTAACATATTAAATTTTTTGATATCACCATAGTATTTATATGACTATGTTAGCACGGGTAGGTGCCGGCTTGATACCCCATGTACTAAACACCTTGCATAGAGAAGGCATGTGTAATTAAGTGGAGACATTATAGGGCTGGTGATGATGATGATGAGGCGTGCGACCGAGTGTCCCCAATCCCTCGAACACCACGTCCACCATCACCTCCCATCTAAGGCCATGCTGGGCCACTATCACCTGTTCTTTAGGGCCTTACACCTAAAATTATACTATACATACATAGTCCATTACAATCAGAAACATTACAAATCAAAAACCGTGATAAACGATTCACGTTAGTTAATTAAAAATGATTCCAAATTGGGGTGGAAAAACAGTAGCCACCCCAATTTGGACCTTAGCCTTTTGTAATAAAGCTCAAAAACAATGGGTAAAAATGGTGTGTTTCCAATTTTTCTGACTGAAACAGTCTATGGTTACACTGCTTCGTCGGTGGACTTCCGCCGCCATCTTGGTTTCGTCAACCTGTGGGTTTATCAGGAAAGTTTAGTTGTTGGCAAAACAATAGGGTATTTTACACCACACATAAGAAATAGTAGATTTTCCATCAAGTGCACTGTTGGAAACTGACCGATATAAACCTTTTTTACAATTTTAATTTGATCTTGTCATGTCAATATGCTTTTTCACTGTCTGTAACTGACGTTTGTACTAATTGCAATACATTGAACTGCCGCACTCAGAGACGTCAAATAACGATAATGAGTACTTAATGACAAAAAATGACAATTCAAAACTAGTCGCTATTAAGAGAAACCAAGGTATACAATACAATTGATTGGTACTAGCTAGGAGAACGTATGTTTCCGGACTGATTTTAATTATTTTTAATTGAGAAATGCTGCGATTGCAAATTAAATAATATAATAAATAAATATTTTTACACTCACACCTATCAGCTAGTCCAAAGTAAGTAGCCTAAGCACTTGTGTTATGGATACTAGATGACGGACATATTTTTAATATAATTATGTACATAAATGTTGAAAATATACTACATAAACATATACACCACCATGACTCGGGAACAAACATTTGTGGTCATCACAAAGTTTGCCCCTACCAGGATTCGAACCCGGGACCTCTTGGCCAATACCCAGCAATCTGAGCATTCAACCAAGGCGGCCGTCATCAATAATTAAATATTAGAATTAAAAATTGCTCATCCGTCACACCGGAAAGGTGCTAGTGATGAATGAGTGTACAGAAAAGAGACGGAACGGACCATGTCGAGAGACCGATGAACGGAAAGAGTGATTGGAATGACAACATTCCAATCCATACTGCTCAAGGTTTTGGCTTGGGTTTTACAGCCGGCCGCCTGCCTGGCACCAACCCTCTTTGGGTTGTATGGTACACAATACATAAATAAATAAACACCCAAAATGAGCGTAAACTCACCCAAAATCACCCCCTCAGTCGTGCAACAAACCCCGAGCCTTAGGCGTGAGCTTCCTCACTCGTCCCCTCGACGATATAGAAACGGGAGGCTCTGGTCGGTCGGATCGTTCCGATCGGTCGGGTCGGTCCGACGCGTCGGTCGCGTCGCTCCTCTCCAGCAAAAGGGCCCTAGTGTCATAATGTGTTATACAGGGTTATTTTTCAAACACGAAAAACCTCGCAGGAGTAGATTGCGAACATCATAAAAACAACAACGTTTGTTTGACGAGTTTTAATATAACGCAGTACATACATAAATCACGCCTATATCCCCGAAGGGGTAGGCAGAGGTGAACTAGCACCCACGTTTCGCCAACTATGTCAAGTCCCATGTAATAGGTGGCGAGCCTATTGCCATTTATCTGGCACAAAAGTAGCAGTATATTGCTAGGCGGTATGTCATTACCACCTAGCAATATACTGATGCCAGTACCAGCTGACATCAGTTTGTATGTGTTTATTTTGTTTTTTTTGTCTGTTTATTTTTTGAGATGTAAAAGTTGTTCATTTGATGACCTGAATCCCTTTAAATATGACTACACCTCTCGTGTTACACCCAGTGTAAATAAATGTATGTGTTGTCAATGTCATCCCACCTGGCATGCAGCTGCCTCCTGGCTCGCTCGTCCCGTCGCCTCGGCGGGTGTGAGGCGCGCTTGCCGATGGCGGCGGCCGAGTCCGAGTCCGACTGCTCGGCGTAGCGCCGGGGGCTGCGCGCGCGGAGGGACACGCCCTGCGGTGATGATGATGAAAAAAATATATTAAAAAAATCGGCTCGAAGGACCAAGCGATCCGGCTCGAAGGACCATAAGATCCGGCTCGAAGGGTCAAAAGATCCGGCTCGAAGGACCATAAGATCCGGCTCGAAGGACCGAAAGATCCGGCTCGAAGGCCCAAAAGAGTCGGCTCAAAGGACCAAAAGATCCGGCTCGAAGAGCCAGACGATCCAGCACGATGCCAATGGCCAACACTGTAAGGCTAGGTTCACACGGCATTAGACAGTACGTTTTTTTTTGCAGGATCAACATTACTCAATTAACCCCCGAATACACAAACGCTTGTCAGATTTTGAGCACTTCTTAAATAGTTAAGTGGACAATACCTGTCAGAATTTGTATGGGAACACGTCAATTTTGACAATACTTAAAGGTTAAGCAGGGCTTACACTTTGAGTAGCGTTTCTGTATTCAGGGGTAAGTAGTGAACTGGCTCATACATTGAGTACAATACCGTTCTCGTGTCCGTGTTCTTTGCAGTACAGGCGATGTGTGAACGCCTCTACACTCAATGTAAAGTGGTGTTATTTTGATGCATAAGGATCCGTGTTGATGTTCTATTATGAAGAATCATTGAAATAAAAGTGTTGTGCCGTGTTTGACGATGAGAATTTTATAGTGGTTTTCACCACCTCATCGGTCACCGTCATGAACTGTTACCTTACATTTGATATAGGGAGAATTTATCTTTAAAATGAAAAAAAAGTGGTTTTGCTCACTTCATCAGTCACCATCATGAACTCTGTTACCATTCAATTCGCGCCAAGCACTCCTTAGATGCGTTAAAATGTGTTTCACCCATATTTTAATGTAAAATTCATTTCATGCATTGAGATCATTCATTCATTTCATACATTATTTTCATTCATTCATTTATCATTCATTCAAAATTAAGAAAAGTAAACGAAAGTATACAAAGACAGTTCCTAAAGGACTTGTATCCAGGAACGTTAAGCCATTAAAAAAAAAATGTACCACCTCACTTGTCTTATTTGGTAAACATTCAGGGCACAACTTTTTAAAAAAATCACCCATTTTAATAATAAAATAGTAACAAAGTCAATAATCTATTACAATAAATCGTTATTGTAGACTGAAACTTATAGAATCTAGTTATCAGTTGGTTTTTAGTGCTGCATTTTCAATAAAAAAGGTGTGCCAAGACTGTTTAAAAATATCACAAGTTAGATGGTACTAACTATATGAGCCACTATTTGTTCGATTAGATATATATTATATTAAGATTCATCGTGCTAAAAAACCGTGCCGTGTGAACCTAGCCTAAATGGCTCCGGCTTGAAGCACCGAATTCTCCAACACAATGCCGAATGACACCACCAACTACACTGGGCCATCGTGGTGGGTTATGGCGCAATCCCACTCTATACCAGGAGACTTTTTGGTCAGTGCAAACATTTTTTAATTCGTTCAGACCATCGAACTGAACAAATTTCACCATGGGAGCAACTCCACATTTACGAATAAAAAACCAGCTGTTTCATATATTTGGGTCAAGTGGGTGTTATCATTTTGTATGAGACAGCTGTAATTGTTTCGTGAATTTGGAGTTGCGGCCATGGTGAAATTGGTTCAGTTTGATGGTCTGAACGAATTCCAAATATGTTTGCACTGACCAAAAAGTCTCCTGGTATTCTTGCATCCACAGGGAGGGCACTGCCCAGCAGTACAACCTCCCATTAGAGGACTGGTGATGATGATGATGAATATTTTTATACTGTAAATGCGAGTATCTCCAAAAAATGCACGAATACAATATTTTAGGGTTCTTAAATGTGGGTATCTACTAACAGGCGAGCAAAATTTCGTCACAACATTTTATTAGTAGATGCCGTTCAATTATTTATCATTTATGACTCTACCAATTCTAGAAACTTTAAATTATAATTTTACACGTCAATAAAAATTGCCAATAAATTCTGTAATGTCCTTAATTTATTAACTTTCAAAATAGAAACAGTATTTGACTAAAAGCCTGTGTCCCAATCGACGGGTAAGTTCTGGGTAGCTTACTTGGCAAATCATTTGACAGTCGTAATATAGAATTTATGTCAATTGATCTGCCTAGAGAGCTATCCAGAACTTACCCGTCGATTTATTAGTTTATAGTTTTAACAAGCGTTGTACTTACTGCCTCGTCTCGCCGCCGGCTGCTGGAGCCGGCGCCCTCCTGCCGTTGCCTGCAATGTGAACATAGCACATCACTATTCACCCCCCATCTCATACATACATACATAAATCACGCCTATATCCCCGAAGGGGTAGGCAGAGGTGAACCAGCACCCGCGTTTCGCCAATTATGTCAAGTCATTAGGTGGCGAGCCTCTTGCCATTTATCGGGCACAAAAGTCGCAGTACATTGCTAGATGGTATAAGAGGAACGCTGCTGCCCATTCGTCATTAGTCGCCTTGTACGACACCCGCGGGAGAGATGGGGGTGGTGACAATTGTATTCCGCTGTCACAATACGGCCAAGCATTTTTTGTTAGGTTAGGTTTATGTTTTATAAAACTATCAGTAAGCCAGGCCCTAGTTTTATGTATTTTACTCTTAATTTTTAGGGGGTAATCATGGGTCACATGTTGCCCCTGAGACCTGCCACCATATGATCCATGTATATTCAGAAAGTATTTTAAATTAATCTTCATGGGTGCATATTTCACAAAAAAAAAAATTTTTTATTTATTATTAGCCTTAAACAAAGAGATGAAAGCTATGTTGGCGGAAGAATGTTAGGTATGATCGTAGAAGGAGATGAAGACCTTAGAAAAAAAATGGATGGATTGTGTAAAGTTGGAAATGATAGCGAGAGGAGTGGACGAGAGATTGGTGGAGGATAGAGAGGAGCGGCAGAAGAAAACATGTTGAGCCGACCCCCCCAAAGAAGAAGAACCCTTTGTCTGTTTAAAAATGCCGCCAAAACGCCACAACACGAATCAGACAGCGCGTGACGTCATTTGTGGTCATAACTTCAATTCAATATTTATTTGCATAAATCATGGTACACTGGAGATGTTACAATTCACATTAAAATAAGGTCACGATCAACATGTTTTGCTGAATATTCAGCATGCAAAATATAATTCTAAGGGCCTGTTTCACAATCGACAAGTAAGTTCGAAGTAGCTTACTTTGCAGTTCAATTGACATATATTTCATATTACAACTGTCAAATGATCTGCGAAGTAAGCTACTTAGAAGTTACTTGTAGATTGTGAAACAAGCCCTTAAGATAATAAATGTCCATTTAATTAATTGTTATTAAATTATAAATTATGTCAATATTAATAAAATTATAACAAATATTTTGGTGGTTAGAAAAAGAATTTCGAAAAATTATAATCTTGAGGCAGGAATCGAACCCGCGTCCGCTGCTATCCGGGCAGGTGCCTGGAATATCTGCTTTGGAATGTTTGAAATTTATTTCTACATTGCGAGTAGAAATAAATTTCAAACATTCACATTTACATTACACTTCACGTTGTGAAACATTTACATTACACTTGTCACATTTACATTAGCACCCACGTCACATTTACATTACACTTCACACATTTGTCACATTTACATTACACTTCACGTTGTAAGCCAACGGGTACCCCGTTGGCTTACTTTTTTTTTTATTTTTTTATTTATTGATAATAGAATCTACAGCACATAAAAATAGTATAATAAACATTACATTTGAACTTATTGCCAATTACAGATTCTCACTTTGTATGTGTGGCAGTTAAAGTCGTGAGGTAATATCGCTAATTATAAAACACTATTGAGAAAACAAAACAACTACAATTACAAAAAACTAATCCAAAATACAATACGCAATAGAAATCAAACATTATTAAAAACAACAATAATTAAATAATTATGAGAATAACAAAATTATTTGAAAAACAATTGAAAATAACTACGACGACTCCCCCGCTCTACCCTTGGTGATTCTGTGAATCATCAAGAGGAGAACGGTTAGTTAAGGTACGCATAGTGTGAGTGTGTGTGTGTGTGTCTGTGTGTGGGTGGGTGTGGGTGTGTGTTTTATTTAATGATATGATGTGATGATGTCATATTTAATGAGGTGATAATCAGCTTTTTAAAGCTGCTTTTGGAATGGTGAAAAATGTCGTGTGGCGAGAAATCTGTATTGTAACTATTGAGAATGCGGGGAATGACAGAGTTCTGGCTGTAGTTGGTGCGACTCAATGGAACATGGAATAACTTTGTATGTCTAGTACGTGTAACTGGTGCGCGCATCCGGAGACAGTGAGATGTCAGTGTGAGGCAATCTACTTTGCCATTACAGACGTCATGCAAGAATAACATCTCTAATAACCTACGTCTATCTTTTAGCGGCATTAGTTTGTGATACTTACACGACTCCTCATATGCACTCCTTCCATGTCGAGTACGATAATTTAAGGCCGTTACAAATTTATTCTGTATTCTTTCAATATCTTGAACATAAACCTTATATATTGGATTCCAAATATTACTGCAGTACTCTAACACACTACGCACATATGAATAATAAAGCATTTTAATGCAGTCAGTGTCAGTAAATGGCCGGCTGACACGCAAGACAAACCCCAAGCTCTTATATGCCTTCGCAACCATTGCCACGATATGATCGGACATTGACATTTTGCTATCAAAAACCACACCAAGATCCATAGCAGCATGTACACGTTGCAATGTCACATTATCCAAGCTATACACATAATCGATTTTGTGTTTCTTGCGAGTAAAACTAATTTGCATGCATTTTGTGACATTAACCCCAATGCGGTTATCCCGATAATAGTTGCAAAGCCTAGTCAAATCATCCTGTAGTTTCTGTGCATCAGAGTTGGTCTTTATGAATGCGTAAATTTTGATGTCGTCTGCATACATAAGGAACTTTGCAAACTGAAAACAGCCACACACATCGTATAAATACGCCACATACAGTAATGGCCCTAGAATTGATCCCTGTGGAACCCCGGATACGACATCTCTGATCTCAGAACGACATCCCGCCATCACCACACATTGGGAACGATTGCGAAGGTAAGACTCTGTCCACCGGAGAAGATTTCCACGAATTCCAAGCTCTTGGAGCTTTCGCAGAAGGACAATGTGGTCAACACGGTCAAAAGCCTTTTGAAAATCAGTGTATATAACGTCAACCTGAAAGCCACGACCCATACCACCCAGAACGTCACCAGTAAAAACAGCAAGATTAGTAGTCGTAGAGCGTCGCTGTACAAAACCGTGTTGTTGCGATGGAATGTGACGGATAATAAAGGGGTATATATGTCTATGCACTATTCTCTCCATTGATTTACTCAGAACATTGAGAATTGATATCGGTCTGTAGTTCTCGACTGCCGTTTTAGTTCCCTTTTTATGTACTGGTACTATGTTAGCGGTCTTCCAAATTTTTGGGACATACCCTTCTAAAAAACATCTGTTGAACACTATAGTCAGAGGGTTGGCCAACGATTGAGCACACTTAACAAAGAAATTTGGCGGGATGCCGTCACATCCAGGGCCCTTCGTACAGTCTAGTGACTTTAGTAATTTGATCGTATCATTTACGGATATTCGTATATTACAGATGACGTCATGGCACACTGCACCGTCTTCCCTAAACTCCTCATACTGGGATGCCGGTGGACTGAAGTTGTCGCAGAAGAAATCATTAAATGCGTTACAGATATCCTGTGGCTTATAAAAACTATTATTATTATAATTCATTACACTGGGGTAGTCAGACTTATTTTTCCTTTTAGATTTGATATATGTCCATAATAAATTAGGTGATGATTTAATATTATCTTGTGCAAACTTCAAATAAGATATATAACAGCGACTTTCAAGTTTCTTTTGTCTAGAACGCAATCTTGAGAATGAGTTATAGTCGTTTTGATTACCATATCTCTTCCATAACTTATGATACTTTGCCTTCTCTTTTATTAGTTTTTTTTGTTTACAACGTGAAGTGTAAAGGTTAGAAGAATTTCGGCAAGTTAATTAGTGTCTTGGGTGGCCGAGCGGTCAGGCACCTGCCCGGATAGCAGCGGACGCGGGTTCGATTCCCGCCTCAAGATCATAATTTTTCGAAATTCTTTTTCTAACCAAAATCTTTGAGCTAATTTTTCTAACATTAGTCAAAATGAAAATTCATTCATTCATTCCATGCGAATGTCTCATCCGCTGGGACGAGTGAGTGCGCTACTCACCGGTACAGATGCAGCGGCGCGTCGTCGTCGGTCGAGTACCTCGGCCGGTACGACCTGTCGGACGAGTACCGGCCGTCTGCCGCGCGGCTGCCGGACGACGACGACGAGCCCGACGACGACGGCGACGAGAACCGCTCGCGCGCCCTGCCACACGCATCATCCCTTCATCCCATCATCCCATCTGCATCCATGCCATCAATGGACTGTGTCAAAGATACATCACGAACGGGTAGGCAGAGGTGAACTAGCGCCCACGTTTCGCCAGTTACGTTAGGTCCCATGTGATAGGTGGCGAGCCTGTTGCCATTTATCGGGCACAAAAGTCGCAGTACACTGCCCCCCGAATACAGAAACGCTAATCAAATTTAGGGGACTGCTTAAAAAGTTAAGTGGACACTACCTGCCAGAATTTTTCGTCATTTTTGACAATACTTAAAACTTTGAATAGCGTTTCTGTATTCGGGGGTGCTATTGCTAGGTGGTATAAGAGGAGCGCTGCTGCTTAGTCGCCTTGTACGACACCCACGTGTCACCACACAGCGTGTGTGAAAGGTGACACGAGAAAGAGAGGGTTCATGCTGAGCTCACGCCCAATGGAGGGGAGTGGAAGAAGAAGCCGTGTTGTGCCGACCCTACTCAGTAGGGTAGGGAGGGAGGAGGGGCCATAAGTCACGGTGTGACACATGATACGAATCTGTCCTATAAAGTTGTCATAAAATAGCAAGCAAGTTGCCAAAATAATCCTTACTGCCGCGCTCAGAGACGTCAATTAGCTTTAATGAGTATTTAATGTCAAAAAATTTCATTCAAATCAAGACCATAGACCCGGCAAGAATGGACACTAGTTTTGAATTGTCATTTTTTGACGTTAAGTACTCATTAACGTCATTTGACGTCTCTGAGTGCGGAAGTTAAACTTTGCTTAAGTTATATTTTTTGAACGTCGATGAAGTCACCAACCTTATTCATCAGCTCAAAGGCGGATTTTATCTTGTTTTTGTAACGTACACTCAACAGCACATAGAGTTACTACTATCTGTCAAATTTCTCCAATAAATTTTCAACCCTTACCTCCTTATTATAAAGTTCAAACTCTGGGCCCAACCTTTGCCAACAAATCCGAGCAGTCAATGAGTATATCGAATGATACTGATGAGTATGTACAGCTTGGAAAAAAGAGTTAGGATAAAATTAGGGCCACTGGTTTTATTTTGTTCATTTCTAATCAGTCAACCGTTGAATTGAAGCTAAATGAATTAAAATACAATTAAATCGCAAAGTTACCGAACATTTTCATCATTGAACTACCAGAGTTCGGTAGCAAATCAGTGATATCTAACGCAAATAAAAATTAGTTCCATCTGTCACCGGTAGATGATTCTGCTACAAAATGAAACTCGAGCAACGGCCCAGCGCTGGGCAGTTGGCAATGGGACCGACCTGGAGTGATGCGCCCTCGCCCGCTTGGCGGCAGGGGGCCAGCGACTCCCCCCGCTGGACCCGGACCCCCCACTCTCCCCCCTCCTCCGCCGCCGTCGCCTCTTCGTCGGCACATTGCTCTATGCGTATACAAAAAACTATCTCATCATTTATTCAACATCAACAACAATCATTTATATATTAATCAATAAGTCATGTCAAATATACAAAATTAAAATTATTAAAATAAAATTAATATATACATAAATACATCCTACTACATCCCGAAGGGGTAGGCAGAGGCAAAAATTAAATAATAATTATACTAAATCATTTACTCACAACCCAACATCACAGATTAATTAATAGGTAAGTTTCTATATAACGTGTCTCAACGAAACTAGTTTTACTGTATTATCAGGGTTAGTAATAATAAATAATGACGTTCTAATAATATTCCAAGGCCCAAGGTCACCGACACGTAAAACAAATGATTAAAAACAACCGTCACTTTCTGACAGTTGTTCCATACGATAAAACTGTTCAAGTGTTGGTGCACTCGGGCCCAAGTCAAAGTCATAGTCAAAATTCATTTATTCATATCTGTTATGATTACAATACGCTTATGAATCGTCAAGACGCTAGATACCGAAAACACGTGTGTCCAAAAAAAAATAGGGGAGTAAGTAATAATGTTCCGTCAAAGTACCAATATACAGCCATAGTGTTCATGGTGATAATTATTTTCGATTTTTAATAGCCTAAACATTTTATAAATAAAAGAAAATTAAAAAAAAATGTCCAACAACAACTTTCTGAATACGAGCTTTATGGTTATTGCGTGAAGATTGAAAGTTGCGTGCACGCGTCACTGACCTTCTGTCGGTCGTGGTAGCCGTCGCTGAGGGAGTCGAGCCCGTCACTGGACCCTCCGCCGTTGGTCCACTCTGCGAACGTCGCCGGTTAAGTTCATCATCATCATAAAAAAACCAAAAATAAATATAACCTTTTTTACCACTGGTCCCCCTACACGTGTACTTTATGTCGCAAATTAAAATAAAAAAAAAACATTCACCATTAGTCCCCATGCGTACACTTGTACCGGTAACTTAATTTGACAATGGACCCGTTTCGCGGGTGTATTCCCACTGGACCCCACACCGAACCCGACGAGTATTCTCATTCACCAATGGTCCCCATGCACGTGGAGCATATTTCTAAGTTTATCTTGCCACGTATGGCGGGTGTATGAGTGTATGTATGTACTGACCGAGGCGGGCGGCGGCGCTGGTGGAAGGGGTGGGCTCGGTGCTCACGGTGCTGCTCTTGCTCTTCTTGCCGACGCCTTTGCCTGCGCAAAACATCCAGGGTCAAACGGGACACACGACCAGCATCCAACGGGAAACGACACTAGATTAACCTCGCCCGCTATAAAACTTCTGGGGTCCAATAATCAAGCGCGTTTCAAACAATATTGACAGCGCACGGCGTCATTTGTGATTGTATCGATTGAGAAAACTAATAGATAGAATTACCAGTTTCATTCGTGATTGCCATCAATGAAACTGGCAATTAACCCCCGAATACTGAAACGCTATTCAAAGTTTGATTCCCGCTTAACATTTAAGTATTGTCAAAATTGACGCTTTTCCATACAAATTCTGACAGGTAGTGTCCACTTAACTTTTTAAGCAGTCCCCTAAATTTGAGTAGCGTTTCTGTATTCGGGGGTCTATCTATTAGAATGAATGAAACTGGTAATTCACTTATGACTTCACGCAATGTGATTAGGTTTCTAACAGATAAAAGAAATTGTAAATAACTAAATTGTAGATAATTCTTATTTTTTTTTATATTGAATTATTATTGGATAAATTGTCATATAACAGTATATTTCTTTTATCTAAGTACATTTTAGATTTTAATTTAATTACTGTCCGTTCCCCTATTATTACAACCGTTTGCAAACATTGCGTTCTATCTACTTATCATTAGAGCGAATAGAATATTCTTTATTTGGAACAACCATGGTTTACATAGATGACAATAATAGAACTACATGATCCTCTATAAGTACATACATACATACATAATTCACGCCTATATCCCCGAAGGGGTAGACAGAGGTGAATTGGCACCCACGTTTCGCCAATAATGTTAGGTCCCATGTAATAGGTGGCGAGCCTATTGCCAAAAGTCGCAGTAGGTACATAGCTAGATGGTATAAGTCGCCTTGTACGACACCCACGGGAGAGATTTGGGGTGGTGACAATTGTATTCTACTCTGCCGTCACCACACGGCATTCTTCCATACTGTTATATATCTACTATAGGTTAAATAATAATCGACTGTTTACGCGTCGGTGAACTCAAACCTAAGGCCCGAGTTCACCAACAAGTCAAACAAGCGATTAAAAGATGACCGTCAGATTTTGACACTTCAGACGATATAATGTCAAAATCCGACTCTGAACTCGGGCCCAAGTCATAGGTTTCGCGATGCGGCCCATTCCCGTTCGACCCCAGTGCCGCTGTACCCTTGTGCCGCAGCGGCGCGTCGCTGTCCCACTCGTCCCTCTGCCGGCGCGACGCCACCGCCAGCGTCTCCTCGTCCGAGCTGCTGGCCTCGTCCCCTTCTCCCCCCTCCTCCTCTTCTCCCCCCTCCTCTTCTTCTTCGCCCTCCCCCTCCTCCCCGTACGCGGACAGCGACCCGTTCATCCTCTCTGCTGGCGCAAGAGGCTACGATTGATACGGCGGCATTACAAAATAAATACATTTTAAAAAAAAAAGATGAAGAAAAATGTGGTCTCGATGCCGCCGAGTGTTATTGGCACCTGACGCGGGTTCGATTCCCGCGTCAAGTTATTTTTCCGACTTTTATACCCACCTTTTTGTGTTATATTTTTAAACAATAAGTATGATGTTAAAAAAAAGGAGCAAATATATAGCACGTATGTCGTGTACGGCCTTGTAACCCGACCCGTACCTGTCCGCGTGGCCCTGCGCCGGGCCCTGCCGCTGGCCCTGGCCCTGCCGCGGGCCCTGCGAGTGGCCCTGGGCCTGCGCGCCCACAGCGACTCGAACAGGGCCGACAGCCGCACCGTCATCGCGTAGATCTGACAAACATTTGGCATCTCAGCACGGGACAGACGGACAGAAGGACAGCCGACACAACTTCGCAACGAACAACAAATAAACGTTTTATTAATTGCAGGCCGAGTGGTGACGGCGGAGTAGAATACAACTGTCACCACCCCCATCTCTCCCGCGGGTGTCGTACAAGGCGACTAAGGATATATCAGTGACGAGGAATGGGCAGCAGCGTTCCTCTTATACCTAGCAATAGTACTGCGACTTTTGTGCCCGATAAATGGCAATAGGCTCGCCACCTATTACATGGGACCCATTATAACTGGCGAGACGTGGGTGCTAGGTCACCTCTACCTACCTCTTCGGGGATATAGGCGTGATTTATGTATGTATGTATGTATAAATTGTATATACGGTGTTGTGTATCGCATTTGTGTCAAGGCCCTGAGCATACCTAACGGGAAACCGCCCCGGACGGGAGGTGGACGTACAAAAAGCCCCGTGTGACAAATGTCACGGAGACACGGACGGAGCTTTTTGTACGAGAGGGGCCCTGTCCCGTCCGGGGTGTTTTCCCGTTGCGTGTGCTCACACCTTAAGTGTGTCGTGTGTACGTATGTTAGCTATTTTGTGTTGTGTGTATCTTGTAAGTACCCAAAAGATAGTGTCGAAGATAGCTTACCTCATTATGCTGCTATCTATCGTGTGTCCGTCATAGGTGCACTCACCCTACTCCACATGTTGGTGTTTTAGTGTGTTTCGTGTGGG
>OZ008365.1:7641225-7701225 GCA_963931975.1 Cataclysta lemnata
TGACATTTGCAGCTGTCAATTAGTATCTGAGATAAAACAAATAGACTAACCAGGTCCCGTGTAATGTAATGGAATGGAATGGAATTATAATACTTTTAACACGACGGTCGCCATCTTGTTTTCTCTGTGATACGTCATAGTGTTTGGCGCTGCACAGACATATTCTATGTTTATTTATATATTTATTACAAGGCCAACATTATTACTTATTTTCTTATAAGTAATGTGCTATTATTAACTGGGACGTAACATAATTAGCAAAATGTGGGTGTTAATTCATCTCTGCCTACAATTCCTAAATAGGCGTGATTTGTGCAACTATGTAAATAATTAAGGGAACTATTTTTTCTGTCACCAGAATTTATATTTGTCATCAAATTGTGTCACCAAATAAATAGATCTATCACCAAGAAATATTTTTGGTATCAGATAAACAAAAAGTGTTACCAGGTATGAATTATCAAATTAATGTTAATATATGTCCAAAATAAGAGATGGGTTACCAATAAAATTTTAGAGCATTACTTGAATATCAACTTCGTTCTTATAATAATAGTTTTATTACATTAATAATAGCTTTGTCATGAGAATAGTAGATCTGTCACCAAAAAAATCGATTATCGATCCCTGACCGCGACTCATTTTTATTTGTTATTTTGTAACCAATATAGTAGTTACATTTTATTACGTTCAGTTACTAAAATAATAGAATTCGTTACCAATTTAATAAATCAATATCCAATTTTAATGAAAATATGCTCAAATAGGTGGAGCCAAATTGGCGCGCTATTAAAAATTGACCAATCCGGCCGGCTTGGTCGAATGCTCAGATCGCTGGGTATTGGCCAAGAGGTCCCGGGTTCGAATCCTGGTAGGGGCAAACTTTGTGATGACCACAAATGTTTGTTTCCGAGTCATGGTTGTGTATATGTTTATGTAGTATATTTTCAACATTTATATACATAATTATATTAAAAATATGTCCGTCATCTAGTATCCATAACACAAGTGCTTAGGCTACTTACTTTGGGCTAGATGATAGGTGTGAGTGTATAAAAAAAAAAAAATCCAGCCTGAACGATGCGCCGTAGGTAACTAGGTACGATCATACGATAATTGCGGCGCGGGTTCTGACAGGTGTTGTCCACTTAACCCCCGAATACAGAAACGCTACTCAAAGTTTGAGTCCTACTTAACATTTAAGTATTGTCAAAATTGACGTTTTTCCATAATAATTCTGACAGGTACTGTCCACTTAACTTTATAAGCAATGCTTAAAAAATTCGGTAGCGTTTCTGTATTAACGGGTAAGTAGCTCTCCTTTGGTTGGGACGATGATGACGACAAACCTAAATTATTTTAAACTCTATGTCTGGTGACATAGAGTTTAAAATAATTTACCCCTTCCCCCTGGACCGCTAATCAGTGCGCACGTGTCGACATTGCTACATCTTTTTATTTTTTTATAAAAAATATTTAAATATTTAAGTAATTTAAATCATTGGAAATAATAGGAGTGCATGAATGAACAAGAGATCGACGTGACATCTAGCCACAGTGAAGACATTCAAATATCACATTACGCAACAACTGGATATCGAGTGCGTATTACCAGGCTTGTAGAAGCTGTTGTGTCGCTTCCCCTGCTTTTTGTGTATAACGTCATTTGTGTGGGTCGTAGAGTGTGCTACGAACTGTTTCTGCTGCTACGGATTTGGTTGCTACGGTTGCTACGACGATCTCCGAAGTAATTTATGCTCCTGTTGACTTCTGTTATCCTGGTACTTAAAGTCGTGTTTCTCAAGCGTTTATTAACATTCCACATTCGAAATATACTTACTTAAATAGTATAATTTCACAACATTTTATGGGCCTTCTCTAAGTTTCTGCTTGCCTGGTGCACATATCATACAACGCTTACAACTTGCTTATAATTCCAAGTTAAAATAGTTCTTATTAATTTAATTTTATAATTATATAAACATGTCTCTAAAGAGAACTCCACCTAAAACTAAGGGTAATACTCCTCGCAGTGCAAGTCAGTCACAGTCTACAGATAAAATGGACTTATCGCCTTTGTCGAAAATACCACATTCTGATGAGTCAAATAGTGTGACTGCCCGATCCAAGCGCAGGCGCGAGGATGATACAGGAATTGTAATGGAAGAGATTCGTGCTCTTTTGAAGGCATCGGACTCTAAACACAATAATAAATTATTGGAAATTCAACGATCAATGAATGAAATCGTAAGCCAAAATTCAGAAATAAAGGAATCAATCTCATTTATGTCAAAGCAATATGAGGATATGAAGGACAAGTTATTAGAGATTGAAAAAGAAAGAAAATCTGATCGTAACTACATTTCACAACTAGAAGATAAGATTGAAAGATTGGAAAGAAAAGCATGTTCAGCGAAGATAGAAATTAAAAACATCCCGAAAAGAACTGTTGAAACTAAGGACGAGATTTGTAAAACTGTATGTGATATAGCTAAAGTGTTGCACGTGTCTATAGAAAAAGATAACTTAGCAGACGCCTTTCGGCTACGTAACAAAAGCGATAACACCAAGCCACCGACTATAGTCGTCGAGTTCAATAGCATAATCAAAAAAGAAAAATTCCTGAAAGCAGTGCGTCTTTTTAATAAAGAACAATCGGAATCAAAACTTAATACTTCCCATCTGAACTATGATAAACCCGATAGACCAATCTATATTTCTGAAAGCCTCACAAGCAAATCAAATAGACTATATTTCCTTGCTCGTCAGTTTGCTAAAGAAAATAAATTTAAATATTGTTGGTCATCGTCTGGTATTATATATATGCGAAGAAGCGATGGTGCTCCCCAGGTACGAATTGAAGCTGAGGGTGATCTGGTGAAATTGCCTAAGTGACTAAATTATGTTATAACTTCTGTGTCATATTTTTGTAATTCTCTTTTATTATTAATTTTATTTGATTTATTAGGTTGTCGCTGTTGTTTGCTAAAATGCTTCTGGTTCGTGATGTGTGTGATAAAAACATTTACTACTGGTCTTTTCCAAACGCCCCGTATGCGCACTCATACGCTATGGTGGATACACTGTTATTATAACCATTCACGGAGCTTGATGGCGTATTAAGTGATATAGACGAGACCATCTTGGTGGACGCCTTTTTGGGTGATGCAGAATCGTGTAACACTAAGTTACAAGTACACGAAAAATCACTTAAGATTGTTTCTCAAAATATTCGTAGTATTTTCAAAAATTTAGACAGTTTTATGGTCCTTTTAAGTAGATTTTCGTATGAGTTTGATGTGATTATCCTCACTGAATGTTGGCTCAATGATAATAAAATTCCATCTAATATAAATAATTATAATTGTTATTACACTAAAAATTACTTAAATCAAAATGATGGCATAGTCATGTATGTAAAGGAGGAGATTGCGTGCACAGTTGAAGAGGTTAACTTGCCCGGCGCTAGTTATCTGCTTGCAAAATTCGGCCATGAAGCTGCGATCCTCAGTATTTACAGGTCTCCTTCAATACAAAACATTGATGGTTTTTTGAATTCTATTGAATTTATTTGCAAGTCTGTTTCGCACTACAAGAGCATAGCGCTAATTGGTGATATCAACATCGACATTGTACAATCGTGTAATGACCATAATAGCCTAACCTATCTAAATTTCTGTGCCCAACTTGGATTATTGCCAGGCCACACTTTTCCTACACATGGCCACTCATGTATAGATCACATTATGTTAAAATCCATTAATAACGCGGCTGCCATGGTCGTTAACTCTACAGTGACTGACCACTTTGCGACAATTCTTGCGTTGCATTTAAAGTTAAAAAGACAAAATAAATCTAGACTTAAAACCTTTACAGATTTTCGGAAAGCTATTAATTATTTAAAAACTATGGATTTCAGCTTTATTGATAAACTAAAAGATGCGAACATGGTCGCGTCAATACTTGTAAATAAAATATCACATTGTATTGTAGTTAATTCTAGAGTGGCATCGATTCGAAAGAAAGATAGAATTCTCAAACCATGGATCACTCCTGGCCTCCTGCGTTGCATTCGGAACAAAGATAAACTGCATCTTGACTCAAGGAAGGACCCAGGAAATATCACACTACTTAACACTTTTAAAAGGTATCGCAATTTTTGTAATTCATTGTTGGTTAAAGTCAAAAATATATACGAGCAGGCGGAGTTGGGCAAGGCCGGTAGTAATAGAGAGAGGTGGAAGGCTATTAAACTTATTACAGACATCGCTAAGCGTAAAACGCCGGCCACTGAGCTCTTAGGCAAACAATCTAATCCATATAACTCAGTTAATTTTATCAACAAATACTTTGCCAATATAGGAAAAAATCTTGCTCAAGAAATTACCCCTGTTCCTACAACAGTTCCTACATATGATTTTACCATTCCCCTATCACATAAGTCAATGGTTCTTCTTCCTCCGGATGAAGTGGAGGTTGAATCATTGATATTAAATCTTAAAAATAATGTGGCGGTTGGTAATGATTTGATACCTACAGAATTTCTCAAAATAGCCAAAGATATTTTAGTGCCCATACTTACAAAGCTTTTTGTGCTCTGCTTCGAACGGGGAGTTTTCCCAGACATTTTTAAGTTAGCACTCATTACGCCTGTACATAAGAGTGGAGATCGAGACCTGGTCACAAACTTTCGTCCTATCTCAGTTTTGCCTACTATCTCCAAATTACTTGAAAAAATTCTTAATAAACGCCTTTTAGATTTTCTAAATCACTACCATTTGCTGTCAAGTTGTCAATACGGTTTTAGATCTGGGATAAGTACTGAAAATGCTATATCTGAGTTAGTGGGTTTTATTACACGGCAGGTGGATAATAATAGGAAATGTCTCGGAGTATTCCTTGATTTGAGCAAAGCTTTTGATACCGTATCGATTCCCATACTTATTGACAAGCTAGAACGACTTGGAATCCGTGGACCGGCTTTGGATATTTACAAAAGTTTTCTTGAAGGCAGAGCACAGAGAGTTAGAATTGACAACTTTGTTAGTGATATTTCTACGGTAACTTTCGGTGTCCCTCAGGGTAGTATTCTTGGCCCAAGTCTCTTTTTGATTTATGTCAATGACCTGTGTCAACAAAGCTTATATAATGGAAAAATTTATTCTTATGCCGACGACACAGCGCTGATTTTCCACGGAGAGACTTGGGCGGAGGCATATCTGAACGCTGAAAGGGGTCTTCATAGGGTGGCCTGCTGGCTTCGCACTAATTTGCTGACTTTAAATCTGTCGAAGACAACTTACATTGAATTTAAAATGTCGAATGACATGAGATACTGTCATGGCTACCCTTTGAAGGTTCACACATGCTTGTTTTCTTGTAACCTCAACACAAATTCTTGCTCATGTTACAATTTGAATAAATCTCAATCAACCAAGTATTTGGGAGTTGTTGTGGATGGACAACTCAACTGGCGATTCCATATAGAAATGTTAACAGCCCGCGTGAGAAAACTTATTTATGTCTTTAAGAAGCTTAGGCATGTTGCAGACGGGGTGCTTTTGCGCACTGTGTACATTGCTTTAGTACAATCTGTTTTAACATACTGTATTGGAACCTGGGGTGGTGCGTGTAAATCCATAATGATTCGCCTAGAGAGAGCTCAAAGGTCACTATTAAAAGTTATGTCTTTTAAGCATTTTAGATTCTCAACTGTTTTGTTGTACTCCGAACTTCAGCTTCTAACAGTAAGACAGCTGTATATATTAAAATTAATTGTAAGGAAGCACTCAGAAATACAGTTTGATGTGAGTTTCTATTACAGTAAACGACGAAAAGATATTGTATGTAAAACTGTAAAATGTAAATCTGCATTCGCTAAACGGCAACAGGAGTTTTTATCTGCCTTTACATACAACGGAATTAACAAAATCCTTGCTATATACCCTCTTAATCTAAGGAATTGTAAGATTGAGATTGCTAAATATTTGCTCACACTGGACTATGGTATGACCGAGTCACTATTGGTGACGCTTAAATGACCGTTTTCAGTTTATTTTATTTTTTTGTATTTTTATATTTTTTTTCAGTAAAAATTATCTATTAATTATTAATTATTTTTTACTATTATTGATATATAGATTTTTATTTTGTATAATATTAGTATAAGTTCTTAATGTATGCAGTTTGATTATACTAAGGAAGGTTTAATTATCTACGATACAGGTTTATCCTAGTGTAGGTAGTTAAGATTTATTATTGTAATTGCTGAATCAAGTAAAATAAAATATTATTATTATTATTATTATTATTACATAATATTGATTTATTGGCGATCTATTTAAATTTGTTTCGTTATATACTTATAAGGACGAACCTATTATAATACATACAAAAACATTTATTTGGTACTAGACCCTATATCTCGATGATTTTATGTGATTTATTGTGGAATTGATTTTATATTATCTTGTATAATTGTATAACTACAATCTGGTGACAGATCTACTATTTTGGGGACAAACCCTATTATTTAGGCAACACAATATTTAAATTGGTGATAGCTTAAATCATACCCAATAATTAAAAACAAAATTATTATTGTAGTTAGAAACATCTCAATATAGTATAGTTTGATTACATCGGATTACAAAGGACGCGGGTTCGATTCCGCATCAATACTATGATTTTGGAACTTTCTCTAACCACAATATTGTTTGTACTAATTTTAAATAAAAATCGGAAATATTTATAACTGGAGGCTTGGCTGTATGGACCTTCCTCCCTCGCCTAGGCAAAGAGTGCCACCTCATACAGCCAACTCACCAAAGACACGTATAGTCCACACCTCTAGCTTTATCCCTTGCGAAGGCAAAGACCGCCACCCCATACAGCCACCCCAACAGTTGCAGCGAAGAATTTGGTGGTTAGAAAAAGAATTTCGAAAAATTATGATCTTGAGGCGGGCACTAACTAACTAACCAAATTTTTCTAACATTTATGTAATGTTAAAATTAAAATCGAATAGTTGCAGCGAAGGCAAAGAGAGCTATCCCATACAGCCAATTTACCAAAGATGACGATGATTCCAGGATGCTGCGTGCTGAGTCGGCGGCCGCCCACCACCGTCTACTGCTGGACTTCCTGCAGCAGCTGCACGCGCAGCGGACGCAGCGATTACTGCAACTGCAGCGGGAGTGCTCGCTGGTGCAGCGGGTGAGTGTATCGTCGTCTTTAGCTTTGTCTTGTCGGAGTGGAATGCCTTTACGCACCACACCAGCCGCTATACCCCACTCACTAGGGCTTGAGACAAAATGTAAACAGTCTTGGTGTGCCTTTTAATATGAAGTACAGAAATAAAGCCGTGTGGTGACGGCAGAGTAGAATGCAATTGTCACCACCCCAAATCTCTCCCGTGGGTGTCGTACAAGGCGACTAAGGATAAATCAGCGATGAGGAATGGGCAGCAGCGTTCCTCTTATACCATCTAGCAATGTACCTACTGCGACTTTTGGACCCGATAAATGGCAATAGGCTCGTCACCTATTACATGGGCCTAACATAATTGGCGAAACGTGGGTGATACTTCCCCTCTGCCTACTTGATATAGGCGTGATTTAGGTATGTATGTATGTACAAAAATAAAAATGTGCAACTTCAATATTTAGTTTGTCTACATTGATGATGTATTTTAGAATACACGTTTCTTGTTTTTATGAGCATTTCGTAGATAAAGTGACATATCAAGATTGTTTACAATTTGTCTCAAGCCCAAGTGAATGGGGTGTAGTTAGGTAGATGGAGGGCATAGTAGCCTCCGAACCATGCGCAATGCTATCAATTAAATTTAATGAGTACTTAATGTCAAAAAAAAATTAATCCATACCACTAATTTACGTTTAAACATGCTCTGTGGCTACGTTATCTGTGGTATTGTGTCAGTGACAGTATCTTTTCGCTCCTTCAATAGTGCGTCTTATAGAGTCTTTAGAGCACACAATGCCTCTTACTGCCGCACTCAGAGACGTCAAAAAACATTAATGAGTTAAAAAAATGACAATTAAAAACTAGTCTAGATTTGAATGAAAATTTTTGACCTTAAATACTCATTAAAGTTAATTGACGTCTCTGAGTGCGGCAGTTAAAGTGTTTTTGAGTTGCGTCCTTACTCTATTAACTGGTGCGTATACGCAGCACATGGAGCATGTATCGGGAACCCTCGCATATTTTATTACCACCTAGCAATATACTGCGATTTTACATGCCCGGTAGATGACAATAGGCTCACCACCTATTACATGGGACCTGGCATGGTTGGCGAACAGCTCTGTATGTGTGTGCGTGAGTCTGTAATTTAAAATATGTACCTATATACCCGAAGGGGTGGGCAGTGGTGAACTAGCACCCACGCTTCGCCAACCATGTCAAGTCCCATGTAATAGGTGGCGAGCCTACTGCCATCTATCGGGCACAAAAGTCGCAGTACATTGCTAGGTGGCATAAGAGGGACGCTGCTGCCCATTCCTCATCGCTGATTTATCCTCAGGGCCGATTTCACCGCAGAATTAAACGCGATCCGTTAAAGTTGAACTCGGTTTATGCTTTAAACTGAGTTCCGCTATCAAGTTTTATTAAACTCAGTTCCTGTGAGAGTCGGTGAAATCGGCCCCTAGTCGCCTTGTACGACACCCACGGGAGTGGGTGTGGGTGGTGCCAATTGTATGCAGTGGTGGTTGGCAATGCTCCCTGGACACGCGCCCTCGCAGGACATGGAGCACGTGTCCGGAGCCCTACGCGGCCTGCGGCCTGAGGCGGAGCCCGAGGCCTCGCTGGCCCACGAGCTGATGGACCTCAACGGGGCAGGCGGCGACTTCTCGCATGCGGGTGAGCATCACCGACAAAGATAGCGAATTCGATAAAGCAAAATGTACTGCGTCTTTTGTGCCCGATCAATGGCAATAGGCTCGCCACCTATTACATGGGACCTAACATTATTGGCGAAACGTGGGTGCCAGTTCACCTCTGCCTACCCTTCGGAGATATAGGCGTGCTTTATGTATGTATCCCCCGAATACAGAACCTGCTTAACATATTGTCAAAATTGACGTTTTTCCGTACAAATTCTGACAGATATTGTCCACTTAACTTTTTAAGCAGTGCTTAATATTTGAGTAGCGTTTCTGTATTCGGGGGTATGTATGATAAAGCAAAATGTATGGGATTTGACGTGAGTCTTCGTCAAATCACGTGACCAAAATCGTCTTCGTAAGATCCTAGTTATGCTGGTAGCGCAAGCTAAGACGCTGTAATACCAAAGTAATGTGCCCGATCGCGACGAACTTCGACACGTTATCGTTATGAAACGATTGCCACTTGGCTACGGGTCCAGGGGGCCTACCGCCTAATTCGATTGCTAAAGCAAAAACTATAGTGCGTTTCATCTTATAGTTCCTATGCCGTCATGGTGGTAGTATTGCAAGAACATGATACCATGTCAACTTTATTGTCTCAGCTTTAATTCAGGGAGATTTTTTTTCATTACCTACATTGATGGCCGCCTTGGTCGAATGCTCAGATTGCTGGGTATTGGCCAAGAGGTCCCGGGTTCGAATCCTGGTAGGGGCAAACTTTGTGATGACCACAAATGTTTGTTCCCGAGTCATGGTTGTGTTTATGTTTATGTAGTATATTTGCAACAATTATATACGTAATTATATTAAAAATATGTCCGTCGTCTAGTATCCTTAACACAAGTGCTTAGGCTACTTACTTTGGGCTAGATGGCAGGTGTGAGTGTAAAAATATTTATATTTATTTATTTATAAACAATTATGCATCTATCTTATTTTGTTACTTATAACTACTAGCGGTACTAAGCAGTAGTTACATATTAGTTTATTTTAAGAAAGTTTTATAAACTGACCACCGGCCTAACGTGCCTTCCGAAGCACGGAGGAGGACTCGAAATAGTAAATGTTTGGTCACCCATCCAATGACTGGCTTTAGCGAACCATTTTAGTTTACGCAATCGCAAGTATCGTGCTGTGGCACTGCGCTGGCGAGCTCCTCTTAGAAGTTTCAATTCAATACATACATCAAAAATCAGAATCGCTCATACATACATCATATCATATCTCATACATCAAACTGAACAAATTGGGAACAACTCCAAATTCACGAAAAATATCAGCCGCTTCATACGTTTATGCATGAAGCGGCTGTTATTTTTTTCGTGAATTTGGAAGTTGCTCCCATGGCGAAATTTGTTCAGTTTGATGGTCTGAACGAATTCGAAACATTTTTGCACTGACCAAAAAGTCTCCTGGTACAATTCGAAAGCTGTAGTCGGTCCTTCGAGCCGGATCGCTCGAATGGTCCTTCGAGCCGGATCGCTGGAATGGTCCTGCGAGCCGGATCGCTCGAATGGTCCTTCGAGCCGGATCGCTCGAATGGTCCTTCGAGCCGGATCGCTGGAATGGTCCTTTAAGCCGGTTCGCTGGAATGGTCCTTCGAGCCGGGTCGTGACGATGTTGCAGAGACGCCGCTGGGCGCGGGCGAGGAGGAGAGCTTCGCGGGGGGCGCGGGGGACGCGCTGGCCCAGCGCTGGAGGAAGCTCACCGCGCACTTCGACGACTTCGTGCAGGTGACGTGTGTGACGTATAAGAGGGCGGCTCAGTAAGTGCGGGACTTTTTCGATTCTTTGAACCTCTTTTTGAACCTCGACAAATCATATTTTTTGGAAGGGATAAAACAATTAGAGAAGCGTTGGACAAAGTGTATAGAGCTCAAGGGAGGCTACGTTGAAAAATAAAATTATTTATGTACATACATACATACTTACCTCCCACAGGGGTAGGCAGAGATCAGTTCCTTCCACTTGCTGCGATCCTTACACACTTCTTTCGCTTCATCCAATCTCATTAATCTCTTCATGCATGCCCGTCGGTTTCGGGTACTCTTGACCTGGCCCTTTTTCAATAGACTTTCAATTTGATCGTGAAAGATCCGCCTAGGCCTTCCCCTTCCCATTCCAAAATGATTTATTCGTCAAAAAAACTGTGTTTTATTCCAAAAGTCACGGACTTATTGACCCGCCCTCGTAGTATGATAGCGAGGCTGTGATGGATGATATGAATCAAAAGGGAGTGGATGGCTTAAAGAAGTCTGAGATATGAATGGAAGAGGAAACATGCAGTATGTTTCCTCTTCCCGACCCCAGATAGACTGGGAACAGGGCAGGGAGACGAAGATGTAGTAACTTGTGTGCATTCGCGTTTGGCAGTGCTACTTCGCGCACCGCGCCGACGAGCTGTACTTTCCGCCGTCGGGGCCCACCACGCCGGCCGTGACCCCCGTGACCCCCGCGACGGGCGTGACCCCCGCCGGCGGCGTGACCCCCTCGGCCCCCACGCCGGTGGACGACTCCGCGCCCCTCGACAGGCCCGTCTGTGAGTACCCAAACTCTGAACAGTTGATACTATGTTTGTAGGTTGGTGACTAAACATTTTAATACCTCAAAGAATGTTGTGGTAAGAAAAATTGCGAGGGACGCGAGTTCGATTCCCGCACCAAGACTATATTTTTTCCAATCACAATTTTGTTTGTAATAATTTTTCTAATATAATGTTCAAATAAAACTCCAAAAAAATACCAAATAAAACTCAAGAATAGTAATGCCGCGTGGTGACGGCAGAGCAAAATACAATTGTCACCACCCCCACCTCTCCCGTGGGTGTCGTACAAGACGACTAAGGATAAATCAATGATGAGGAATGGACGGCAGCGTTCCTCTTGTACCACCAAGCAATAGCAATGTACTGCGACTTTTGTGCCCGATAAATGGCAATAGGCTCGCCACCTATTACATGGGACCTAACATAATTGGCGAAACGTGGGTGCTAATTCACCTCTGCCTACTCCTTCGGGGATATAGGCGTGATTTATGCATGCATGCATTCTTTTTTTCCACCCTGTATAATGTATGGGGATGGGTGACCGCAGCGTCCGCCGAAAGAGGTGGCTGAACCACCCGCGGGTGTCGTATAAGGCGACTAAGGATAAAAGCAGCAACGAGCAATGGGCTTTAACCTAGCACACGTACAGCGACTTCCGTGCCCGGTGAGATACGTAATGTTTGGGATGGGTGGCCGCAGCGTGCGCCGAGCCGGCCCCCCTGAGCGCTTGCCCCCGCGGCCTGGAGCAGTTCCGTGAGGACCTGGTGGCCTTCACGCGCTACCGGGCGCTCCGCCCCCTGGCCACGCTCTCGTACTGCGCCGACGCCATCAACTACTCCACCATCGTGTCCACCATCGAGTTCGACAAGGACGAGGAGTTCTTCGCCATAGCGGGGGTCACCAAGCGGATCAAGGTATGTGGACCCCCTAAGTGATCCCCGCGTGACCCCCCGTTATTCGCCTATCTACATGAATGTCACACTTGCTGCCGCACTCGGAGACACAATTAACTGTAATGAGTGTTTAATGTCAAAAAATTGCATTTAAATTTACACACACATGTCACGAATGGCATCATTTGAATCGTCATTTTTTGTCATAGATTTTGTAAAGTTTGTGGTAGCCACCAACCTAAACGAGTAAAAATTTGTAAAATTGGGGATCGAACCCTAGACCTCTGGATCGTAGTTACGGTGGGCGAGCACGGAGGCGGTATAATAATAATGTCATGAGTGCGCATTGGAAGAATTATATTTTGCTAGGAATACATCAAATTTGATAAAGCCTCAGTCTGATATACCAATGATAAATAAATCAGTATCCTTATGTGTGACTCGTTATCTGTAATTACCCATAGATGTTTTAGTATGCGGCATCGTTCTGTAACGCGTTGCAAGCACACACTGGCCCCGCGTGTAAAATAACGCGTGACCCCCCTAGCTCCACAGGTGTTTTAGTACGCGATTTTATATTGAAATAAATTTTATAGTGAAATCTCACATGACCCCCCTGGACCCCCAGGTGTTCGAGTACGCGGCGGTGGTGCGCGACGCGGTGGACGTGCACTACCCGTGCGCGGAGATGGCGTGCGCGCACAAGATCTCGTGCGTCTCCTGGAACCAGTACCACAAGCACGTGCTGGCCTCGTCCGACTACGAGGGGACCGTGTCGGTGTGGGACGCCGGCACCGGGCAGCGGACGAGGGCGTTGCAGGTACTGTCGCTACCCACTACCCGAGCTACTCACTACCCACTACCCGCGAATTATCCAGTAGCTGGGAATCATCATCATCATTATTTACCTGCTTTAATTATCCCCACTGCTGGGGCATAGGTCTTCCTTATGGATGGGAGAATATAGGAAGAATGGTGGCCCATTCTTATGTTATGGCTAACTCACCACGCTGGCCCAGTATGTGTTGGTGGGTATTAACGACTGTGATACGCAATGTATGTCAAAAGAGTTTTTGGCACTGACCTCTATTATTACACGTACACTGGACTGAAGGTTGTCATCCACAAAAAGAAAGCCAATTTGATTAAGAAGAAGTATTCCGTCCTACTTGTATAATAGAGTCAGTCACCCCTGGTGACCCCCACCCGGTGACCCCCACCCCACACGGTGACCCCCAGGAGCACGACAAGCGCTGCTGGTCGGTGCACTCCATCCGCGCCCACTAAAGCGACGACTCCCGCGTACAGTGGTGACCCCCCGCCCAAACCGATGACCCCCAGGAGCACGACAAGCGCTGCTGGTCGGTGCACTCCAACCGCGCCCACTAAAGCGACGACTCCCGCGTACAGTGGTGACCCCCCACCCGGTGACCCCCAGGAGCACGACAAGCGCTGCTGGTCGGTGCACTCCAACCGCGCCCACTAAAGCGACGACTCCCGCGTACAGTGGTGACCCCCGCCTAAACCGGTGACCCCCCGCCCCGATGACCCCCCAGGAGCACGACAAGCGCTGCTGGTCGGTGCACTTCAACCGCGCCGACGTGCGCCTGCTGGCGTCGGGCTCGGACGACGCGCGCGTGAAGCTGTGGGCGCTGAACGCGGAGCGCTCGGTGGCCACGCTCGAGGCCAAGTTCAACGTGTGCTGCGTGCGCTTCAACCCGCGCTCCTCGTGCCACTTGGCCTTCGGCTCGGCCGACCACTGCGTGCACTACTACGACCTACGAGCGCCCAGGGCGCCGCTGCAGGTACAGTTTCATCTTGTAGTTCCTATGCCCTGTCTGTCAACAACATCAGTTTATAGACAATCTTTGAGAAAATCATCTTTAAAACATATAAAAGTGGTGAAACATTAATTGTGTTAAAAGCTGTTGGTGGTGTTTTGTGAACGTGAACAACGTAAGGAGGTCCCGCATAATGCATATTAGTGTACATGTACAAGTTCGGATTGCCGCCATTAAATTGGGTTACCAGTATCAGTTTTATTAAATGTTTGATAAATAAATTAAATATATTTATTTTAGTTTCAAAACTGTTAATAAATATTATTTATAACGATTTAACGACTGACAAGAGTGACGAAATGTCAAATGTAGACATAGATAAATATAGATAAATATTTTACACTCACACCTATCATCTAGCCCAAAGTAAGTAGCCTAAGCACTTGTGTTAAGGATACTAGATGACGGACATATTTTTAATATAATTATGTATATAAATGTTGAAAATATACTACATGAACATATACACAACCATGACTCGGGAACAAACATTTGTGGTAATCACAAAGTTTGCCCCTACCAGGATTCGAACCCGGGACCTCTTGGCCAATACCCAGCAATCTGAGCATTCGACCAGGGCGGCCGTCGACATGTCGACATGTTAGATGAACACAATTATTGTTAATCATAATAAATATAATATTTTATTATAATTTAACCTTCTTGTACTTAATGAGTCTATCCTTCTTACGTCACTACAATTTATATTTATCTATCTAATTTCTATGATACGATTTTTATCATGAACTAACTGTTCTCGCAAATTTTCACGAGTTTTGGCATAAGACTCATAAAAAAAACTAATATGTAACTACTGCTTTGTACCGCTAGTAGTTATAAGTAACAAAATAAGATAGATGCATAATTGTTTATGTAGGTAATGAAAAAAAATCTCCCTGAATTAAAGGTGAGACAATAAAGTTGACATGGTATCATTTTGTTGCAATACTACCACCATGGCGGCATAGGAGCTATAAGATGAAACGCACTTTATAAAACCTACCATCCACACACCACAGGCGAGCACCGCGCTCGGTGCGGACTCCTTTGCTAGGGTGTGGGACTACACCAGGACACTTTTTGCTCACTGCAAAAATGTTTGAAATCCGTTCAGACCATCAAACTGAACCAATTTCACCATGGGCGCAACTCCAAATTCACGAATAAAAAAACCAGCTGCTTCATACATTTGAGTCAAGTGGGTATTATCATTATGTATGAGACAGCTGATATTTTTTCGTGAATTCGGAGTTGCTCCCATGGTGAAATTTGTTCAGTTTGATGGTCTGAACGAATTCCAAAAATGTTTGCACTGACCATAAAGTCTCCTGGTGTACGACTAACACCCATACACCCATCGATAAAACACTCATCACACTCGCTATGGCCGACCACTTAGGACCCGCTGCAAGTCATAAACACACCAATCACCTACACACTTATCACAATATAATAATTGAAAAGATGTTGTGTTGTAATAAGTTAAAAAAATTAGCGACAAAGCATTTTGACGATAAAACAATGAATGTCACACATCGCAATTATTTGAAAGCGAGCGTTAAAATGCGATCTGAGCCTTCTTTTAGCGCCCGAGGTGAGATCACAGTTTTATGTCACCCCCTGAACAGGAAGTGAGAATTTTCGTACGCGCAGCGGGCGAATAAGTCAGCTTTATCGTCAGGTCTAATGTAACATAAAAACATTTTATATTTTGTCTATAAACATGCCGTGTTGTGACGACAGAGCAGAATGGTATTGTTTTGAGACAGCAGCAACGTACGTTGTGTTGTCTGAATAAAATTTCGCCCCTAGTGAGATGATGTTATGTATTGAGACCACGAGAGTAGGTTGGTAACTGCTCTATTGGTAAACGTAGGTAATACCATGAATACATACATACATGTCACGCCTTTCTCCCACAGCGGTAGGCAGAGATCACTTATTTCCACTTGGTACGATCCTTACACACTTCTTTCGCTTCATCCAATCTCATTAATCTCTTCATGCATGCCCGTCGGTTTCGGGTACTCTTTACCTGGCCCTTTTTCAATATAGACTTTTAATTTGATCGTGGAAGATCCGCCTAGGCCTTCCCCTTCCCATTTCTCCATTCACTTCCGCCATATACTAGATCCTTTCATTCATTCTTTCGACGTGACCAAACCATGCGAGCACCCCTTTCTCAATCCTCGTCATTACATCCTCTTTCAAACCACACCTTTCTCTTATCACACTGTTCTACCATCAGCGCTCTCAATTCTACTGCATTTATTCTACTTCCATGCTCCTTCTCCCACACCCAACTTTCAATTCCATACATTGTGAACCGCCATACGATGCAAGTGGCCACCGCAGTATGTTCCGTCGCAGGTGTTCCGCGACCACCGCAAGGCGGTGTCGTACGTGCAGTTCCTGGACGCGCGCTCCTTGGTGTCCGCGTCCACCGACGGCCAGCTCAAGCTGTGGCGCGTGGACTCGGCGCGGTGCGAGAGGTATGCACTTGGACCCCCACTTACAAGACACATTCAGTATAATAAACATGCACTTGGACCCCCACTTACAAGACACATTCAGTATAATAAACATGCACTTGGACCCCCACTTACAAGACACATTCAGGGCCTGTTTCACAATCGACAAGTAAGTTTTAAGTAGCTTACTTCGCAGATCATTTGACAGTCGTAATATGAAATATATGTCAATTGAACTGTAAAGTAAGCTACTTCGAACTTACTTGTCGATTGTGAAACAAGCCCTTAGTATAATAAACATGCACTTGGACCCCCACTTACAAGACAAATTCACTATAATAAACATGCACTTGGACCCCCACTTACAAGACAAATTCAGTATAATAAACATGCACTTGGACCCTCACTTACAAGACACATTCATTATGATAAACATGCACTTGGACCCCCACTTACCAAACAAATTCAGTATAATAAACGTGCACTTGGACCCCCACTTACAAACAATCATTGGCGAATGCATCGATATGTATCGCGATATTTTGATATGCTACACATACGATACGGATTGCGTCAGTGCAGCACGACGGTAAATTTCATTGAGGACACTCGTACGTTTCGTATTACAATAAATAAAGCTATGAGTGAGGTTGCGTTTCCACAGAAGCAGAGCTACGCGGAGCTGAGCTGAGACTTACAAAAATTGACCAATGATATTGCTCAAATCGTCTTCTCTGCTGGCCTGGGAGCGAGCAAGTAACGTAGAATACGCCAGCCCCAACTCATCCCATGGGTGTCGTAAAAGTCGACTAAGGGACATTGCCCCATATAGACCAAAAAGCACCTTGGGGCACCCGAATGGTGGAGGGCAAACCACCAACAACAGCGTACCCAAAGAGGGTTGGTGCCAGGCAAGCGGCCGGCTGCAAAACCCAAGCCAAAACCTTGAGCGGTATGGATTGGAATGTTCTCATTCCAATCAGTCTCTTTTCTTCATTCATCACTAGCACCTTTACGGTGTGATGGATGATTTGAATCAAAGGGGAGAGGATGGCTTGACGACGTCTGACCAATATGAATGGAAGGGGAAACATACTGCGCCGACCCAGACAGAATGGGAACAGGGCAGAAGAAGATATTGCTCAAATCACACATCTCACCTCCGCTCCGCAATATCATTCTTCAGTTTTTGTGAGTCTTCCATCGCTGACAGAATGAATAGAGGAGGGATTCTATTTCTATGCTTAGTGATTATTGTAAAATATATGTATAAACCAATTTTAACACGAATTATGTTAATGCATTGCATGCTTTGATAGCAGATCACAGTAGGATCAATTTACTAATGTAACAACAATGTAACCTGTGTATCGCAATAAAGAAATTTGAATTTGAATATAAAAAAAAATTATGTGTGGTTATTTTGACTGGTTACTCGCCTCTGCTAACGCGATAAATATCGATTAGAGACTAGACGCTCGATATTTATCGACGATACTTGATTCAGATAGTGGATTTTAAGATTTCTAGAAATCCAGTGATCAGCATCACGATTCGTGATACGCTATTCTACACACTCGATAAATATCGTGATCCTCCTAATATCACTATATTTATCGAGTGTGTAGCATTCGCCATTGGACTGTACCTATTGCCTGAATAAATGAATTGACTATTATAATTATTAAATAAAAAACCTCCATTATCCCCTGTAGGTCCTTCGCGGGCCATTGCAACGAGAAGAACTTCGTGGGTCTGGCCACGGATGGACGATACGTGGCGTGCGGCTCAGAGGACAACGCGCTCTACCTCTACTACAGCGGTTTGGGCCGGCCGCTGCTCAGCTACAGGTCGCCTACATCATCCACACAATCATCCATATCATCCACGCCTCATTCTGACTAGCGCTAGCTCTGCTACAGCGGGCTCGGGTGGCCGCTGCTCAGCTACAGGTCACCCACATCATCATCCATATCATCCACGCCTCATTCTGACTAGCGCTAGCTCTGCTACAGCGGGCTGGGCCGGCCGCTGCTCAGCTACAGGTCACCCACATCATCCACACAATCATCCATATCATCCACGCCTCATTCTGACTAGCGCTAGCCCTGCTACAGCGGTTTGGGCCGGCCGCTGCTCAGCTACAGGTCGCCTACATCATCCACACAATCATCCATATCATCCACGCCTCATTCTGACTAGCGCTAGCTCTGCTACAGCGGGCTCGGGTGGCCGCTGCTCAGCTACAGGTCACCCACATCATCATCCATATCATCCACGCCTCATTCTGACTAGCGCTAGCTCTGCTACAGCGGGCTGGGCCGGCCGCTGCTCAGCTACAGGTCACCCACATCATCCACACAATCATCCATATCATCCACGCCTCATTCTGACTAGCGCTAGCCCTGCTACAGCGGTTTGGGCCGGCCGCTGCTCAGCTACAGGTCGCCTACATCATCCACACAATCATCCATATCATCCACGCCTCATTCTGACTAGCGCTAGCTCTGCTACAGCGGGCTGGGGTGGCCGCTGCTCAGCTACAGGTCACCCACATCATCATCCATATCATCCACGCCTCATTCTGACTAGCGCTAGCTCTGCTACAGCGGGCTGGGCCGGCCGCTGCTCAGCTACAGGTCACCCACATCATCCACACAATCATCCATATCATCCACGCCTCATTCTGACTAGCGCTAGCCCTGCTACAGCGGTTTGGGCCGGCCGCTGCTCAGCTACAGGTCGCCTACATCATCCACACAATCATCCATATCATCCACGCCTCATTCTGACTAGCGCTAGCTCTGCTACAGCGGGCTGGGGTGGCCGCTGCTCAGCTACAGGTCACCCACATCATCATCCATATCATCCACGCCTCATTCTGACTAGCGCTAGCTCTGCTACAGCGGGCTGGGCCGGCCGCTGCTCAGCTACAGGTCACCCACATCATCCACACAATCATCCATATCATCCACGCCTCATTCTGACTAGCGCTAGCCCTGCTACAGCGGTTTGGGCCGGCCGCTGCTCAGCTACAGGTCGCCTACATCATCCACACAATCATCCATATCATCCACGCCTCATTCTGACTAGCGCTAGCTCTGCTACAGCGGGCTGGGGTGGCCGCTGCTCAGCTACAGGTCACCCACATCATCATCCATATCATCCACGCCTCATTCTGACTAGCGCTAGCTCTGCTACAGCGGGCTGGGCCGGCCGCTGCTCAGCTACAGGTCACCCACATCATCCACACAATCATCCATATCATCCACGCCTCATTCTGACTAGCGCTAGCCCTGCTACAGCGGTTTGGGCCGGCCGCTGCTCAGCTACAGGTCGCCTACATCATCCACACAATCATCCATATCATCCACGCCTCATTCTGACTAGCGCTAGCTCTGCTACAGCGGGCTGGGGTGGCCGCTGCTCAGCTACAGGTCACCCACATCATCATCCATATCATCCACGCCTCATTCTGACTAGCGCTAGCTCTGCTACAGCGGGCTGGGCCGGCCGCTGCTCAGCTACAGGTCACCCACATCATCCACACAATCATCCATATCATCCACGCCTCATTCTGACTAGCGCTAGCCCTGCTACAGCGGTTTGGGCCGGCCGCTGCTCAGCTACAGGTCGCCTACATCATCCACACAATCATCCATATCATCCACGCCTCATTCTGACTAGCGCTAGCTCTGCTACAGCGGGCTGGGGTGGCCGCTGCTCAGCTACAGGTCACCCACATCATCATCCATATCATCCACGCCTCATTCTGACTAGCGCTAGCTCTGCTACAGCGGGCTGGGCCGGCCGCTGCTCAGCTACAGGTCACCCACATCATCCACACAATCATCCATATCATCCACGCCTCATTCTGACTAGCGCTAGCCCTGCTACAGCGGTTTGGGCCGGCCGCTGCTCAGCTACAGGTCGCCTACATCATCCACACAATCATCCATATCATCCACGCCTCATTCTGACTAGCGCTAGCTCTGCTACAGCGGGCTGGGGTGGCCGCTGCTCAGCTACAGGTCACCCACATCATCATCCATATCATCCACGCCTCATTCTGACTAGCGCTAGCTCTGCTACAGCGGGCTGGGCCGGCCGCTGCTCAGCTACAGGTCACCCACATCATCCACACAATCATCCATATCATCCACGCCTCATTCTGACTAGCGCTAGCCCTGCTACAGCGGTTTGGGCCGGCCGCTGCTCAGCTACAGGTCGCCTACATCATCCACACAATCATCCATATCATCCACGCCTCATTCTGACTAGCGCTAGCTCTGCTACAGCGGGCTGGGGTGGCCGCTGCTCAGCTACAGGTCACCCACATCATCATCCATATCATCCACGCCTCATTCTGACTAGCGCTAGCTCTGCTACAGCGGGCTGGGCCGGCCGCTGCTCAGCTACAGGTCACCCACATCATCCACACAATCATCCATATCATCCACGCCTCATTCTGACTAGCGCTAGCCCTGCTACAGCGGTTTGGGCCGGCCGCTGCTCAGCTACAGGTCGCCTACATCATCCACACAATCATCCATATCATCCACGCTTCATTCTGACTAGCGCTAGCTCTGCTACAGCGGGCTGGGGTGGCCGCTGCTCAGCTACAGGTCACCCACATCATCATCCATATCATCCACGCCTCATTCTGACTAGCGCTAGCTCTGCTACAGCGGGCTGGGCCGGCCGCTGCTCAGCTACAGATCACCCACATCATCCACACAATCATCCATATCATCCACGCCTCATTCTGACTAGCGCTAGCCCTGCTACAGCGGTTTGGGCCGGCCGCTGCTCAGCTACAGGTCGCCTACATCATCCACACAATCATCCATATCATCCACGCCTCATTCTGACTAGCGCTAGCCCTGCTACAGCGGTTTGGGCCGGCCGCTGCTCAGCTACAGGTCGCCTACATCATCCACACAATCATCCATATCATCCACGCCTCATTCTGACTAGCGCTAGCTCTGCTACAGCGGGCTGGGGTGGCCGCTGCTCAGCTACAGGTCACCCACATCATCATCCATATCATCCACGCCTCATTCTGACTAGCGCTAGCTCTGCTACAGCGGGCTGGGCCGGCCGCTGCTCAGCTACAGGTCACCCACATCATCCACACAATCATCCATATCATCCACGCCTCATTCTGACTAGCGCTAGCCCTGCTACAGCGGTTTGGGCCGGCCGCTGCTCAGCTACAGGTCGCCTACATCATCCACACAATCATCCATATCATCCACGCCTCATTCTGACTAGCGCTAGCTCTGCTACAGCGGGCTGGGGTGGCCGCTGCTCAGCTACAGGTCACCCACATCATCATCCATATCATCCACGCCTCATTCTGACTAGCGCTAGCTCTGCTACAGCGGGCTGGGCCGGCCGCTGCTCAGCTACAGGTCACCCACATCATCCACACAATCATCCATATCATCCACGCCTCATTCTGACTAGCGCTAGCCCTGCTACAGCGGGCTGGGCCGGCCGCTGCTCAGCTACAGGTCACCCACATCATCCACACAATCATCCATATCATCCACGCCTCATTCTGACTAGCGCTAGCCCTGCTACAGCGGGCTGGGCCGGCCGCTGCTCAGCTACAGGTCACCCACATCATCCACACAATCATCCATATCATCCACGCCTCATTCTGACTAGCGCTAGCCCTGCTACAGTGGGCTGGGCCGGCCGCTGCTCAGCTACAGGTCACCCACATCATCCACACAATCATCCATATCATCCACGCCTCATTCTGACTAGCGCTAGCCCTGCTACAGCGGGCTGGGCCGGCCGCTGCTCAGCTACAGGTCACCCACATCATCCACACAATCATCCATATCATCCACGCCTCATTCTGACTAGCGCTAGCCCTGCTACAGTGGGCTGGGCCGGCCGCTGCTCAGCTACAGGTCACCCACATCATCCACACAATCATCCATATCATCCACGCCTCATTCTGACTAGCGCTAGCCCTGCTACAGTGGGCTGGGCCGGCCGCTGCTCAGCTACAGGTCACCCACATCATCCACACAATCATCCATATCATCCACGCCTCATTCTGACTAGCGCTAGCTCTGCTACAGTGGGCTGGGGCGGCCGCTGCTCAGCTACATGTCGCCTACATCATCCACACCTCATTCTAACTAGCTCTACTCAGCTACAGGTTCACCCGGAACATCCACACTGCACTCACACCATAATCACGGAGTCAGTTGTCGTTCAATTTCCACCAAGGACTCCCTAGATTGTGTAACTAAGCAATAATGGTTTCATGGTGGGTTATGGGCCCATTCTCCCTGTATTCTCCTGTGTAATCCTCACGGCGAGGTCACTGGGCAGGCTTAGGATTTGTACACGAAAAGTCAAAATGAGGAGCTCGCTAGCGCAGTGGCATAGCTCGCTCGGCCTGCGGTTGCGTAAACTAACCATTGTTCGCCAAGGCCGGTCTTTGGATGGGTGACCAAAAATATATTATCTCGAGCTCCTACTTCTGAAAGCACGCCAAGCCGCTGGTCCTGGCTGCATGTGCAGTGATTAATACCCACCAACCCTGGTCATGTGGCCCCTACTCCCCGTATAGTATTATTAGTATCGTAGCTATCATCATCACCCGCCCGGTGATGCCTGCCTAGACGCGTAGCCCTCACGGCAAGGTGCCCTCAGGTTCGAAGCCGTGCGCGGCTTCCTGGAGAAGGAGCGCCGCGACGAGGAGCCCGCGGACTTCGTGTCGGCCGTGTGCTGGCGCAGGGACCACGCCCAGCCCGTGCTGCTGGCCGCCAACAGCCAGGGCACCATCAAGGTGCTCGAGCTGGTCTAGCTCTAGTTACGAGTGCTACGACCCAACTCAGTGCTACGCGAGATGATGCAGTGTGTATTGGTTACAAAGTTGTGCTAAGGTGCAAGTGTGCGCTACGACGAGAATCAGTGCTACGTCGCTGTGCTATAAATAAACTCAGTGCTACAGCAGATGACGCAGTGTATTAGGTTAGTGTGGCACGGTGGACTTGTGGGCTACGACGAACATCAGAGCTACATAGTCTCTGCTGTGCTACGGTGGTTCCGTGTGCTACTTTTAAACTCTGTGCTACGTGAGATAACGCAGTGTAGATACAGACAGCGGTGGATTTGTGCTACGAGGAACAACATGTCTGCTATGGCTAGGTTTCTGTGGTACAACTATAACCAGTGCCACGTTTACTACGTTTACTACTCACTCCACGTTTACTACACGAGATGATGCAGTGTATTTAGGGTACACCTCTATGCTACGGCCGATTTATGTAATATGACGAAAATCAGTGCCAAAATGTGATTGCCAGATGATGCAGTGCATGAATATAGGCGAACACTGTTCTGCTACGGTGGAATATGAAGTCTGCTACTATTGAACTCATTGCAACGTCATCATGATTACGAGATGACGATTTGGGATGAGAACAGGAAGAAGCATTGTGTGAATATAGACTGATACTGCTGTGTTACACAAGATTTATGTGCTACGTTGGAGTGTGATGTCTGCTACGACGAGACTCAGTGCTACATCATGATAATGGGTGGTATAATTGCACAGTTTCCCGGACATTTATAGTGTACTGTGCTACGAGACATGCGTGTACAGCTACGGCGTAGTACTAAAACGCAGTAATATAAACGAACGCGTGCGCTGGACACGTCGCGACCGCATCCTAGTAAATGTTAACCGTGAAAAGTGTATATTTGATCAGATTAAAGAAATATATTTACATTTTTAGTACTTCTAACTTGAACATGTGATTCGTTGTACTAGTTTTAATGTGGTGGTTTTAATGTAAATCACTATAACTGGTCGATATGCAGTACTACTGGTCACTTGTTAGTGTAATGTATTCCCCTAGTTAAGAAACCGCCAAACGATAAACAGTTCTAGGGCTACTCACAATTAGATAAACCCCCGAATACAGAATTGCTAATCAAATTTGGGGCACTGCTTAAACAGTTAAGTGGACATTTCCTGTCAGAATTTGTATGGAAAAACGTCAATTTTGACAACATTTAAATGTTAAGCAAGACTCAAACTTTGATTAGCGTTTCTGTATTCAGGGGTCAGACGGTTAAATTTACAGTCGACAACACATCAAAATATGCAAAAATATTTTAAGGTTTCCCATTTCAGCCTACCTTATTTCGAATATAAGGCAATCTATCTAAAATATAAAAATTTGATTGTAAAACAATTATCAACCAATTTGTTAGTTTATTACAGTGCATTAGATACCACCAATGGTGACACAGTAATACCACCACCAGGTTACTATTACCAGGACAGTCAGGTTGGGACTGGCGTCAACACACCATTTAGAGAATATTTCCACCGCGGTAAGTTTACGTTTTGTGTTCATTTGATGTGTCGTCGCCTGTACTTGACCTGCTTGTCTTTTTCAGAGCAGCCATACCATAGACTAGAGTAATTTACTGCCGCACTCAGAGACGTCAATTAACTTTAATGAGTATTTAATGTCAAAAATTTTCATTGAAATCTAGACCATAGACCTGACAAGAATAGCGACTAGTTTTGAATTGTCATTTTTTGACTTTAAGTACTCATTAACGTTATTTGACGTCTCTGAGTGCGGCAGTTAGTCTGTTACAATCAGTAAAGTTCTATGTAAACAACAACCTCGTCAATTTAGTTTGTTAAATTTTTACATTTTTTAGTAGTAGTTAGTAGTTTACATGGTGGTATATTTTCAGAATTAATACATATAAAAAAAAATTGGAATGTATATCTGTTCGTTATCTAGTTTCCATAAAGAAAGCTATTCAAAGCTGCTTACTTTGTTAATAGGTTTGAGAAAATAGTTTTTATAGAACTTTGTTTTAGTTGAAATAATTTCGAATTTATTCGGGTTAAAAGCGAGAAAGCGGTAGACAGCAGAAGAGATGGATGGATTGCGTGAGATATACCATGAATGTGAATTGAGTGAATGAGGAGATGGCAGCTAACAGTAGACCTAGCACATGACGTGGACCAAATCTCTCTCCTCCACTGGACAGTGTTGTCTCGGGATTTAGTGGCAGTTGGAGCGAGAGGAGAATATATTCTTTTCCACGAGGAGATTTTGTCCACCTCCCGTGCTACCGGGGCAGGGGTGGACAGAAGAGAAAAAATACTGCACTGCCACCATATTAAAGGATTAGAGGTTAGTGGCCATCTATAAAGTACGTCACACCTTAAGAGGGGGGTCAGTCAATGAAGTGTGACAATGGGTGGGAGGTGTCTTAAGATTCGTGACGTCACATTTAGAAAACTAATAAACCCGCTCAGTGAAACTATGAAATGCTGAATTGTTTAAATTTCTTAATGTAAAATTGCTAAATATTTGACGTCACACTAGGGGGTTTTGGGTTAGGTCACACAAATGTGACCAACTGTGACAAAGACGGGGGGAGGTGTCAAATATCACGTACTTTGTGGATGGCCCCCTAGGGCCCACATTTGGAATTTTTCTCATAGAAATGGGTTATATTTTTTCTGTGAATATTGTCTGTGTGTAGATAGATCAATGCGTATGACTTATAGTTTGTCAAATGTTCAAATGTAATAACAATAAGGTTTACAATAGTGGTGTAAGTAATTGTAATTCTAAATGTTAAATCTCGAGCTAGGCGCGAGTGGATGTGATGTATATAAGAAATTAAGAAACCGTTTATCTTTATATTAAGTACACATGTATTTTATCGAGTCTTTGCTCAGCCGAGGCACCCTTCGTGTGTCGTCCTCTGTACTCGTCGGTCGAGGGAATGCTGGAACCGAACGGTACGGTCAGCATCATAAGTCGATTACCACTTTAGCCCTCTGTCATACCAAAGATAGCGCATGCGCAGTAATAATCGCCACAAATTTGTACGAACAACCATTGTGACAAGGTACTAATCAAGTTTTAATCTACTTATGATGCTGACTGTACATACAACACCAAGTGAAGTTGTCACTGCCTGTGTTTTTCACGAATATCCGGCTCGAAGGACCATGTATTGTCAACAGAACGTGAGACTACAAAACTGTGAAATATCTCCAATCCTTTGCAAACCTTATTTGGACTTGGATGGAGAAAATTTAACGTAATGCGTAGTAAATTGTAATGTAAATAAATATTGTTTTCGCGGTAACATTTATTGTATGTACTCTTATATGCTGATCGCCTGTATATAAGGTATACTTGTAATAATTAATGTTGTAATTGTTCACATACAATATGATTAATTTTAATCAGTGCCTATATATGGTTAAAACACTATATTTCAAAGAAAAACATCTGAAATTTTACATTATCTGTATATTTGTTGTATTTTCATTACTTTTAAGTAGATACCTATTTATGTTTAGGTATGTATATTATGATTGTGAAATGAGATTGTATAAAGATAGATATATACGCAACAGCAAGCGTTGGTTCATGATGCTTGCCGAGTGTATATATAATGATGGCACAGAATCAACAAAAACGCCAATGATGATTTTTATGTTACGTACATGTTGTAGACTGTACTCTCCTAGGTCCACCATCCCTCGGCCAACGTTGTATCTTGTCACTGTACCTATCTCCCGCTGCGGCCACATTAAACTATCAGTGTTAACTTTTGGTGTTTTATTTATTTGAGGTCACCGTGTCTTCTTACATACATACATAAATAAATCGCGCCTATATCCCCGAAGAGGTAGGCAGATGTGAACTATCACCCGTGTTTCGCCATTTATGTTAAGTCCCATGTATACAATAGATGGTGAGCCTATTGCCATTTATCGGGCACAAAAGTCGCAGTAGGTAGCTGCCCATTCCTCATCACTGATTCATTCTCAGTCGCCTTGTACGACACCCACGGGAGAGATTTGGGGTGGTGACAATTGAATTCTACTCTGCCGTCACCACACGGCTTCTTCTTTTTATTTATTCTTGATTTCTTGAGGAGCTCGCTAGCGCAATGTCATAGCGCGCTTGCGAAAACTAAGCTACGTTCGCTGAGGCCGGTCATTGGATGGGTGACCAAAAATTTATTATCTCTCGTTCCTCCGTGCTTCGGAAGGCACGTTAAGCCGGTGGTCCCGGCTGCATCTGCAGTCGTTAAAACCCACCAACCCGCACTGGGCCAGCGTGGTGGGTTATGGCCCATCACTCATCATCATCACTAGCCCTTTAATGTCCTCACTGCTGGGGCACGGGCCTTCCCTATGGATGGAAGAACATAGGGAGATTGGGCCATAACCCACCACGCTGGCCCAGTGCGAGTTGGTGGGTATTAACGACTGCAAATGCAGCCGGGACCACCAGCTTTACGTGCCTTCCGAAGCACGGAGGAACTCGAGATAAAAAATTTTTGGTCACCCATCCAATGAGCGGCCTTAGCGACATTGCTTAGTTTTCGCAATCGCAGGCCAAGCGCGCTATGCTTCTGCGCTAGCGACCTCCTCTCGGCTAAGGCCCAATCTTCCTATATTCTCCATCTAGTCTAGCATCTAGCTAGTGATGATGACACCTAGGACCGTGTGCAGAGAATAATCAAACAAACGTTCTTAAATTACAAACCTTTATTAAAATAATCACTTCTATTTATTTTCTTCGTAATAATCTCCTCTCAACTCTCTCGATAACAATATGACACTATAATTTAACGCCCGGGTTGGGCTCCAACGATTTTAGCTTTTAACGTCGACGATTAAAAAAAAACCTAAAGGTCTCTGCATACGCAACGGGAAAGTACATCGGACGGGACGGGGACGTGACTGCAGAAATATCGTGTCATACAAAATGTACATGAAGGACATGTCTCACGGAGTCACGGATGGGACGTGTACGGGGCGTTTTGAACGATAGAGGCCCCGACCTCGTCCCGTCCGGGGTATTTTCCCGTTATGTATGCAGGGACCCTAAAACATATACATCGCGCTGTGAAAGCACTGATTCCAAACATAGATCAAATTTATTCACTGTCTAATTTCTTTAATCAAATGTATTTTAAAGCTAAAGTTATCAGATATGGTTGAAATTCGATTGAAAGATTATTTATGACACAAAAATTAGACTTCAAATTCTCTTACATCTTACAAGTAAGCTTACTAAGGTTTAGTTACCTGTTTTTTTTTGTTATATTACGATTAAATAACAGTAGTTGCTTATCAACTAAACTTTAGTAAACTTACAATGAATATTTCTAACATTTATATAATGTTGATATCAAAAATCAAAAATAGTTTTAAGTAAGCTTACTTAACTGTAGATAGAACATTGAAACCTGCCGTCAAAGTACAACAAATCGATATTACAAACGTGAACACTTTGATTTATATGAGAATTAGATCCATACAACTTTTTCCTTTATCAAAAGCTAACATGGTTTTTAAAAATCTTATTGTAAATTCTAAAAACACTTTACCATAATTTGACGAGCACATTAAAACTGTACCAGCCTAGTGAACAGGCATATACAGTCAACGCTTCAGACTAACTAACTGCCTCACTCAGAGACGTCAATTAACTTTAATGAGTATTTTATGTCAAAAATTTTCATTCAAATCTAGACCATAGACCCCGCAAGAATAGCGACTAGTTTTAAATTGTCATTTTTTGTCGTTAAATACTCATTACCGTTATTTGACGTCTCTGAGTGCGGCAGTAAAAGTGTCCAATTTCTTCAATCGATTGTCAACCCTTGTTGGTTAATTTTGCTTTTAAATTGCTCGTGCATGGTATAAGGTAGCAGCATTTTAATTTGAACAGTATATAATGTTAGAACAATTGCTACAAAGAATATTGTGGTAACAAAAAGTTTGAAAAATGCATTATACCACCCGGCCGAGTGATATAGGCCTCTGCCCGGATTGCAGAGGACGCGGGTTCGACTCCCGCATCAAAACTATAATATTTCTAACTTTTTCTTTTTCTATTTTTTGTACTCTAGTCGCTATTCTTGCCAGGTCTATGGTCTAGATTTAAATGATCACCTTTTTGTGTTAAGTACTTATTAGTCTCTGAGTAAGTGGTTTACAAATTATTCGATTGTACTTTATGAACGAATGTGATGAATCACCCAAAAAACACACGATTAACACAAACAAACTAAAAACTAACATCTCCTCAACACATCCACGCCAGTGCCGTATAAAACCTCCAATGAAATAATTCACGGCACTGGTACAAACGACCGCATATCAGGGTGTACAATTAGATATTAGGATCCCAACGATTTTCGATTCTAACATGTATTAGGTAAGATACAAAGTAGTAATGGCCATGGGTGTATATCACAGAACACTTAAAGAAGTAGTACATATTATATGTGTATACAACATGTAACAGAAATATTTAACACCCTAAATACTAATATTGTCTGCTGTGCATAACAAAAAAAATTGTAAAATAAATTCTCGAATTTCCATACCTTTTTCTTTACTGACTGAACATTATTTGTATGAACAAAGATTTCAATGTATGAACAAAATGAAAAAAAATTGGACAAAAAAAAACGAAAAATTGTTATGATGCCGGAATCCTGGTTGGCAGAGTGGCATAGACAGCCGCCAAAAATGAGGAAGACGCGGATTCGATTCCCGCATTAGGACATGATTTTTTGAAAATTTTCTGACCAAAGCACGGAGCTTCCAAAGGCACGTTATGGCCCATTCTCCCTTTATTCTTCCACTCACAGACAGATTAAAACATACATACATAAATCACGCCTATATCCCCGAAGGGGTAGGCAGAGGGTAACTAGCACCCACGTTTTGCCAACTATGTCAAGTCCCATGTAATAGGTGGCGAGCCTATTGCCATTTATCGGGCACAAAAGTCGCAGTAGGTACATTGCTACATGGTATAGGGAGGAACGCTGCTGCCCATTCCTCATAATTGATTTATCCTTAGTCGCCTTGTACGACACCCACGGGATAGATTTGGGGAGGTGACAATTGTATTAAATATGAGATTAAAATCTAACGTTAGTTTATGTATGTATGTAAGTATAGAGCTATTTCCCAAAATTGTGAACCCTGATATGCTGCCGCCGGTACAGCGTCACCAGCAGACTTCGGCCCGTCCCTTGGCCAGCGAGGTAGGCAAGGACAGGCGGCTCGAGTCGGAGGCCACGGCGGGATGGGTGACCGCTCACCGCGGCGGCGCGTTGTGGTTGTACAGGCGGCGGGTGCGAGGGCGGGCGTCGCGTGCTGCAACACATCCATCATCTTCATCATCATCATCATCACCATCATCGACTCCATCTTACAATCATCTCACTAACCCAAAGTAGCAATGTTATGTTATGGATACTAGATGACGCACAATACAACATAAACATAATTCATTACAAACAACCATAACCATAGAACAAATATCCTATTGTTATAGATTGACGGCCGCCTTGGTCGAATGCTCAGATTGCTGGGTATTGGCCAAGAGGTCCCGGGTTCGAATCCTGGTAGGGGCAAACTTTGTGATGACCACAAATGTTTATTTCCGAGTCATGGTTGTGTATATGTTTATGTAGTATATTTTCAACATTTATATACATAATTATATTAAAAATATGTCCGTCATCTAGTATCCATAACACAAGTGCTAAGCTACTTACTTTGGGCTAGATGATAGGTGCGAGTGTAAAAATATTTATTATTTATTTATTATTATTATTATAGATGTGTTCATGACATCAACATTTAATTTTGTTCATAGCAAGATTCGAACCCGGGTCCCCTTGGCCCTCAGCCAGCGATCTGACCGTTCGACCAAACCGGCTGTCAATGACTATGTTTCTCTGACTCATATTCATATTTTTACTCAATACAATTTTATTTTACTTACTCTGCCGCAGTCACAGACGTCAATTAACTTTAAGGAGTACTTAATGAGGGGCTCGCTAGCGCTGTGGGACAGCGCGCTTGGCCTGCGATTGCGTAAACTAAGCAAGTTCGCTAAGGCCGGTTATAGGGTGGGTGACCAAAAATTTATTATCTCGAGTTCCTTCGTGCTTCGGAAGGCACGTTAAGCCGTTGGTCCCGGTTGCATAGCTGCAGTCGTAAATACCCACAACCCGCACTGGGCCAGCGTGGTGAGTTGTGGCCCAATCCCCCTATATTCTTCCATCCATAGGGAAGGCCCGTGCCCCAGCAGTGGGGTCATTAAAGGGCTGGTGGTGATGATGATGACTACTTAATGTCAAAAAAATATAATTTCAATCTAGAGACTATAAACCCGACACGTTTTGAATGGTATTTTTTGACATTAAGTACTCATTAAAGTTAATAGACGTCTCTGAGTGCGGCAGTTAGTTACATAGTAGGCGGAATACATTAAATACTAATAGTACATTATATACGATAAAACAAAGAATTTTGAACATTATTTCTTTGACGACTCATGAGTGTATTTAAAGATACTTTAAATGAATAAACCATATTTTCATTTTCATTCTTCAATGTCTCAGATTGCGTGTAATTGCCGATGCGATCTGAGGCTTCTTTATTTACCGCCCGAGGTAAGATCATAATTTTACGACATCCCTGACCAGCAAGAGGGATTTTCCGTACGCGCAGCGGGCGGAAAAGTCCACTTTATGGTCGGTCAGGTGCGACATAATAGTATTATATTGAAAAACATGCCTTGATTCCTGCGAAGAGACCTCTCGTCCTCTGAGTCGGATGAGTCTGAAGAGCTCTCGAAGGCGGGCCGCGCGGTCACCCGTCCCGGCGCGGCCGCGGGGGACGACGCAGCGGACGCGCTCGGCCCCCCGCCGGGCTGGGGGGAGGACGAGCTCGTCCTCTGGGCGGTCCTCCGCGCCGGACCGGGCCGCCTCTGCTTCAGGAAGCGGCCTTGGGAGTCTCTCCGGGTCCTATTTGTTTATTTATATACATCAACATACATCAATACACATCAATACATACATCAATCACGCCTATATCCCCGATTAGGTAGGCAGAGGTGACTTAGCACCCACGTTTCGCCAATTAGTTACGTCCCAAGTGGCGAGCCTATTGCCATTTATCGGGCACAAAAGTCGCTGTACAATGCTAGGTGGTATAAGAGGAACGCTGCCGCCCATTCCATTTATTTATTTATAGTGGTAATAACGACATAAATCTATTGTGTACCATCTAACTTGCCTTATTTGGTATATACTATATTACATTTATCACACAAATAAGACACAAAACGATTATAAATACAATACAATGTCAATTGAGAATACCTTTCTGCCGTAGACTTGCGAGACACCCCCCCTTGCCTAGGGGGATTCTGGGGGGAGGTGGCGGCGGGCGGCTTGCTCTCGAACGCCGAGTCTGACGAGTCAGATAGAACCTAATGGAGTATAGAACATATTTATTTATGATACAACAAAATTACACAATATGTTCGATTTTAATTTCAACATTACAGGGTTATTTTTTAAACACCAAAAACCTCCCATGACCAGATAGCTAACGTCATTAACAACAACGTTTATTTTATAAGTTTTATTTAATATAACGCAATGCATTGCGCAAAATTATTTTTTAAGTTTTTATTGTAGTGTCGTGACATTTATATGTCTATGTTTTAAATTAACACCGCTCAACTTTGTACGGTATAATCACATACATGCTGTATGCAGTAACGATGTATACTCCTACTATATAAAGGACTCTATAATTTAAAAGTTTAAGAAGTCAGTATTCACTCATGATCCGAGTGTATCATTTCTAACTTTCAGTGTCGTCCTCATAACTTCAATGTATAGTTATCTATAAAGAAAAATCGCTTATTTGGCACCAGAAGGCTGTCTAAACACAATTTTCATATTAAAATATATTGATAGAAGAATTCTTAGGGCCTCTTTCACAATCGACAAGCAAGTCCTAAGTAGCTTACTTCGCAGATCATTTGACAGTTGTAATATGAAGTATATGTCAATTGAACTGCCAAGTAAGCTACTTCAAAGTTACTTGTCGATTGTGAAACAGGTCGTTAACCAGCCAACGAACTTTGTATTCAATTTTGAAGCCACCCATACCTGCGGCGCCTTCCGGACGGACCGGCGGAGGGGGGTAAAAGGGGGGGAGTCGCCGTCCCCCCCGGACTGGGTCCTTCGCCGCTTGCGCTGCGGCGACTCGCGGAACTCCGGGTCCTTGGGGTCCTCCGGGTCCAAGGGGGGGTCCTCGGGGTCCTCGGAGGGGGGTCCCCGGCCCGCGGCCCACGCGCTGGCCACGGCGGGGCGCGCGAACGGGTACGGGCCCGGCGGCTTCTTGGTGCTCTTGATCTCGCCTGAGAACAGGTGCCCGCTTCAGGCTACACTCCCCCTGCGGCTGCCCCTCGGGGAGTGCGCGAGGGTGTTTGGAAAATGCTCAACAAAATTACTGTTATTAAAGATCGACAAGGACAGACGACAATGCGTCACTCTATGCAAAACCGTCCAATATTTTCAAGTTCATAATTATGCATTTTCAAGTAACTGTGACTGGCTTGTGAAATATAATTTCTTTATTTGCTTTATACTGTGTTACATATTGATGGCAAACATAATGTTACATTGTGATTAAACTTTATTTAAAAACATCAATATAATCATTCTTATGATCAAGGGAAATGAATTACTTAATGAATAATATTAAAAGTTGTATCGAGTTTTGCATGATTATTATCATCATAATGAGTGTGGGTGTGGATGAGTGTGGTGGATGGGGATGAATGTGGTGGATGAGTGTGGGTGTGGATGCGTGTGGGGTGTGTGTGGTGGATGAGTGCAGATGTGTGTGGTGGATGAGTGTGGGTGTGGATGCGTGTGGGGTATGTATGGTGGATGAGTGCAGATGTGTGTGGTGGATGAGTGCAGATGTGTGTGGTGGATGAGTGTGGGTGTGGATGTGTGTGGGGTGTGTGTGGTGAACGAGTGCAGCTGTCGATACGTGTGGTACATGAGTGTGCGTGTGCACATATGTAATGGACTCGTCTCATACCCCCCTACCTGCCGCCCCGTCTGCCCTGACCCTCCGCACCTGGTCTTACAAATAACAAATATACTATTAACCTTCAACAGAAGAAGTGTATGGTCACGTGTAAGGCGGATGAGCATGGTAGATGTGTGTGGGTGCGGCTGCGTGTAGTGGATGAGTGTAGATTTCGTGGAGGATCAGTGTAGGTATGGCTGTGTGTGCTGGATGTGGATGAGTATGGATGTGTGGGTGTAGATGTGTGTGGCGGATGAGCGTGTATATGTGTGTCGCAGTTGATACGTGTGGTACATGAGTGCGCGTGTGCATGAGTTTGGTGGAAGAGTGTGGGTGTGGTGCATAAGTGTGCGTGTGCATGTGCGTGCAGTGCACGCGTGTGCCGCCGTACCCGCCGCCGCGTCCGCCCGGAGCCTGCGCACCTGGTCGGCGGGCAGCGCCAGCAGCGGCAGCGACGGCAGCACGTAGCGCAGGTAGCGGTTGCGCAGCGAGTGCCAGGTGCGCTCTGCAACCGACCATCGGAAGGAACCGAACTTTAGGACAGACACAATCGTCTGTTCAAGGGCCTGTTTCACAATCGACTAGTAAGTCAAAAGTAGCTCACTTCACAGATAATTTGACAGTTGTAACAAGAAATATATGACAATTGAACTGCCAAGTAAGCTAACCAGAACTTACCAGTCAATTGTGAAACCGGTCCTAAGTGCAAGTAAATTGTACCGATATCTTTCTAATGTAGATAAACACCCCCCTCCTCCTGCGTACTAAGCCATCAGGGTCTTGTAATGTCTCTAATGCGTGTGCCTATGTGGTGGTCTCACCTATGCCGGTCAGCTGGGGGAAGGTGCCCTGCAGCTCCCTCCAGATGAGGTTCCCGTTGACGCGCCGCGCCCTGCCCCCCTCGCTGACGAAGGCCACGATGGCGTGGTCCTCCAGGCTGGAGTACGCCTTGGTCACTCGGGGGGACCTGCGTTCAGAATGCGCATCTGTACTTGCTCTATACTGTGTCACATATTGATGACGTCTGACCGATATCAATGGAAGAGGAATCATACTGTGCCGCCCCAGATAGTCTAGGAACAGAGCAGGGGGAAGAAGATACTGTGTTACATATTATAACACTATCTGCCGCACTCAGAGACGTCAATTAACTTTAATGAGTATTTAATGTTAAAAAAAATTATTCTGATCTAGACCATAGACCCGGCAAGAATAGCGACTAGTTTTGAATTGTCATTTTTTGACGTAAAGTACTCATTAACGTTATTTGACGTCTCTGTGTGCGGCTGTAAATCTTCTCCTTCTCCCTGCAAACATAGGTTATATTGATCATCAGTATAATACCTTAAGGGCCTGTTTCACATTCGACAAGTTAGTTCGAAGTAGCTCACTTGGTCGTTCAATTGACATATATTTCATGTTACAACTGTCAAATTATCTGAGAAGTAAGCTACTTAGAACTTACTTGTCGATTGTAAAACAGGCCCTGAGGCTAGTGTTTAAAACAGGCGATTAAAAGATAACCGTCAGTTTTTGACAATTTATCTGTCAATAACTAACGATTATCTTTTGATCGCTTGTTAGACGTTTTGGTGAACTCGAGCCATATTAGAGCAGGCACGCAAATGTTTTTACAATATGTAAGCACAAATGTTAAAATATGGATGATTAATAATGTCTGAAATAAATGATGATTATTATAATATTTTTACATGAACAAAAACGACAAGCTGTTGCCGACACAAAAACATTATACTCAATTTCGTGCGTGTTTAATTATCAAATGTAAGGTACGTATCCAATTGAAAGTCATCATCATTTTTTTTCATTCAATTTATTGATGGTTAATTTGTAATAATTTACTTAGGACCTGTTTCACAATCGACAAGTGAGTTCTAAGTAGCTTACTTTGCAGTTCAATTCACATATATTTCATATTACAACTGTCAAATGATCTGCGAACTAAGCTACTTAGAACTAACTTGTTGATTGTGAAACAGGCCCTTAATATTTTAAATTTCACTAAAATTAAAACCTAACTACTCAATATCGAATAATTAGTTAGTGTGATTTCATTGAAAGATTCCAGGACATTTTGAAATTGGAAATACCAGATTGGGTGTTAGATCCTTTTTCAAATCCCAACATAGCAATATACCCCAACTGGAAGAAGAACATAGCTGACAACGAACGAGAGGGTATAATAATGAAATTTAAAAATTTCTACCAACAATTTTGGCTTCAAAAATCAATTCCGCAGTTGTACCCTGGATTGTGGTCGATCGATCAACGATTTTTATAACATTCCCATGGTCATATTTTTTGAACGCGGATTTGCACTGACACAACGCTGCTCACTAAAAAGAGAAATCGTTTGCAAGTGTTTTTGAAAATCGAACCTATATACATAAATCTAAATCTCGCCTATATCCATGAAGGGGTAGCAGAGGTGAATTAGCACCCGTGTTTCGCCAATTACGTTAGGTCCCATGTAATAGGTGGCGAGCCTATTGCCATTTATCGGGCACAAAAGTCGCAGTACATTGCTAGGTGGTATAAGAGGAACGCTGCTGCGCATTCCTCATCACTGTTTCATCCTTAGTCGCCTTGTACGACACCCACGGGAGAGATTTGGGGTGGTGACAATTGTATTCTGCTCTGCCGTCACCACACGGCAAAAGTCAGAGCCGACTATACATAGCACACTATAACTAATTAATCAATGAAATTAAATTGTGCCTTTGTTTGTTGATTTTGATTGTGAGAAAAAAAATGAGATTTATAGGTTTTAGGAGTGATAAAAAAAATTGGGAGCGCTGAAATATAATAGAATTTCAAAGGGGGCGTTAAAGGAATAAGTTATACAGTAAGGATAAATCAGTGATGAGGAATGGGCAGCAGCATTCCTCTTATACCACCTAGCATTAGCAATAGCAATTTACTGCGACTTTTGTGCCCGACAAATGGCAACAGGCTCGCCACCCACTACACGACAGTGTTGTACGTATTACTAAAGCTTAAGCTGTACGATCTCCCTCACTTTACTCCCTCCAACAAGGAAACCAAACTATGCTAACAGCATTATTGTGTTCCACCAACTGTGATAGACAGCCAGCCCCTCTGCGGTTCCATCTCCGCCCTTATCGGCACTCGCCATCAGGTGAGACGAAGGGCAGCAGCTTGTCTGTTTAGCGAGAAGAAAAGATCACTCACGGGGGTGGTTTCCTGTTCGCAGCCCTGACGCGGTTACTCCTGACCGGGGGGAGGTGCGCCGTAAAGAACCTCCTCCGGGGCTCCTCCCCCGAGCTGGTGGCAGGCTCCACGACCCCCCCGGCCCGGGGGGTCCCGGTGGGGGTCCCCTCCCCCCGCAGCATCCGCTCGATACGGGCGCTCCTGAGGATCCGCACGAAGGGGTTGATCCTGTAGCAGACGGCCAGTCGATACGGCTCGTCGTGGTCGAAGCGATACACATCGAAGGCGTGGTCGTGGCGAAGGCAGTGCGTGCGGTACAACGCCACCGCCTCCTCGTCTACCATCACCTCTTTGAATCTGGAGTGGGGGGGGTCATCGCCTTCGCCGCCCGCCTGCACGGCCGCGTCCAACACGCGCCGCCGAGCTTCTGCTTGGACCCCCCTAGGGGAAGCTGCTGGCACCCCCGTCGGGGCACTTGCTTGTACCCCCCTTGGGGAACCTGCTGGGACCCCCCTAGGAGTACTTGCTGGGACCCCCCTTGGGGAACCTGCTGCGACCCCCCTAGGAGTACTTGCTGGGACCCCCCTAGGGGCCTCTGCTTCGACCCCCCTCGGCGCATCTGCCACGCTGGAAGGTCACAGGCATTGCCCTGCCTTATTGTACGAATAGATAGGGAGGCATGTCACATTAAATATTGGAAACCTTTTGACTTTGGCACACATGTTCCCATGTTCAACATGTTTCTTGGCGATTCAAGACTGTATGTAATGATTCCTTATAATTGAATCAACCATATTTATTATAATATTCAATGATAAGATCGAGATCAATTGACTAAAATATACCTGAAAATCTGAGACACTTAAAACGCTAATAGTATAAATTGTGTTTCATCAACGTGCCTGGTAGACCATCTAGCAAAATACTGCGTTCCCGGTGAATGGCAATAGGCTCTCCCCCTATACCTAGAATAAGCAGGCGAAATGCGGGTGTTTAAAACTCCTCTGTCAACCCCTTAGGGGAGAAGGGCGTGATTTATGTGTATGTTTTTTAAAATACAGAGTTTACTGATCTGATAAACACAATTACTTTAATTTGTTTCATTGCTCGGCAGTCTATGCATATTGTGGGTTAATTGATGATGTAGCCATTTCATGTTTTGCCTGGTCATATTGAGAACAGGAAATCTATATTGATGATTGTCTCTTAAATCTATGTTTATGAGACAATCATTGAAAAGAACTTCTTCCTTAGATTAAATGTGATTTCCACTTCCAAGCCAATCCTGTCTGATGACAATTTACTTTGAAGAATCTGTCTGTAGTTATGCGTAGCAAATATCCCATTGTTAATAAAACAACGACCGAATCCAAAATTGCAAACATTTGGGAATCAACAAAAAACAATTTTTGACTGAGTTACCCTGCGCGCACAGGGAGAAGAATGTACACTCAAATAATTTTTTTAACCTATTAGCAAGGAAAAAGCATGTTTTTTTCTTACCAAAGTTGTTCATCTTTCAGGTCGTTATTTTACTTTTACTCATTTACTCCCTGACCAGCGCAAGATGCAGATTCTTACCCATTATGGCAGCAGTCATGGTGATGGCGGCGATGATTTGGTCGCTTGGGCCTGGAAACAATTTATTTTCTTTCAATTTCATTTTATATTTTACTTTTCATTAAATAACAAGTTTATCTCGAGCTGATGTCACCATATTCTGTTCATCTGAGGAAATATGCCTACTCAGACAATACTGGTATGATGATTTGTGATTTAATAAATTTAATAGATCATCATACTTCACAAATTTCTGTCAGATTGGGGGGAATGTATTAAAGAATACATCCCAATGTCATTTGCAAAAGATGAATTCTGTAGCGCTTTCATTGAGAGCACTTAGTGCTAGTGCCTTCACACTAACATTGGAAAGACAACTTCTGATCCAAAAAGACAAAAGATAACCCTATCCAGTTCTAGAGGCTGGAAAATGGTAGTAGATTTTAGTATGGTTCCATGAGAAGATGGTCAGTCCAATATGAAGAATTAGTAAAGCCTAGTTAAATAAAGAGCAATACATAACATTTATGAGTTTATTTTAAACTTCACCAAAGTAATCCAATATAGCATAGCTACCAGAAAAGTTATAAAAAAAATTTATCTCAATGCATTTAATAAGAAACTAAAACATCTCTCAATTACAAAAAGGTATTATAGCTTATAAGAATATCTCAATGAGAAATTTTAATCATAAGTTATAGTGCGTTATAGTACTACACTATAGTTGTAATAATTAGAATTTGTCTAAACATCTGTCCTGTTCTCTGTCGTTTACACCTATTTGTGTGCCTTACGCGTGCCGGATAGCTACTAGTAAGTTTGGTAGTGTTGAGTATTGTACATTTTTATTCTTTGTTTTTCATATTATGTCACTTTCTAATTGTCACTACTCTTTCATTACATTCTGTTCATTGATAATGTGTTAAAATGTGTATGATTGGAAATTACAAGAATATGAAACTTAAACACCAGGTTTGGTTATTTATTTAGGTATTTCAATTTCCAATTTTTAATTAATTTAAATTACTTTTATGTAAAGGGAGGAAAAAACCTGACTGAGTTTCTTGCCCGTTCTTCTCAGGACAGGGCCTCCTGGTAGTTTGCGAACGGATGGCGTTAATCTCTTGTCTTGACGATTCATGAGTGTATTGTAATCATACCAGATATGAATAAACGATTTTTGATTTGATTTGATTTGGTAGGTACATGTTTACTATCATCATTAGTAGCGAGCAACCGAAGCCGCTGTGGGAGAGGTGCAACAGGTGAAGGAGCTGTTGAGGTACCTGCGCCTTGGCAGCGGGACGGCGTCGTGTGCGTGGGAGGCGTCGTCGTTGGCCAAAGCCCTCAAAGCGCGGAGTACCGGCGCCTTGTGCGCAGCCACCAGGTGCCCGCGCCTTCGGTACACGAAGCAGGCGCGGGATGCCGAGCCGTGCACGCGGCCCGTCTTCAGGCACACCTCGCACCACCGCCCGCCCATCCACACGTAGTACTTCGCCCCGGGCTCGCCGGCAGACATTTTTGCCGCTCTTTTTGCGATCACAACAAACGCATTACGCAACGCAAGTCACAACACACAATCTGTATCTGTATCTGTCAACTGTCAAGCGCATGTAAAAAAAAGTTTTTTTTTTATAGTTTTAAATTCTCCCTATATTTTAGGGAAGGCAAAGGGTCTAGCCCATACAGCCAAGTCTTTAGTGTGTATTTTATCTGTAGTCTTATGGAATAATGAGTGGGTGAAAAGTATGAATGAAATGAATTTTACGTTAAAATATGGGTGCCACATATTTTAACGCATCTAGGGAGTGCTTGGCGCGAATTGAATGGTAACAGAGCTAATGATGGTGCTTGATGAAATGGATAAAACCACTTTTTATAGCGATCTTCACCACAACATCAAACACATCATGAGACTTATTTTCGATGATTCTGCATAATTGCACATCAACACGGATGCTTGTGCATCAAAATAACACCACTTTCACTGCACAAAATCCACTCTGTAACAATTTTTGAATTAGTGAGAATAAATCTGACTGACACCACGAAACGCGCCAAACACTTCTTTTTTTGTTGTTTTAAAATTCTCCCTATATTTTAGGAAAGACAAAGGGTCTAGCCCATACAGCCAAGTCTTTAGTGTATATTTTATCTGTAATCTTATGAAATAATGAGTGGTTGAAATGTATGAATGAAATGAATTTTACGATAAAATATGGGTGTCACACATTTTAACGCATCTAGGGAGTGCTTGGCGCGAATTAAATGGTAACAGAGTTCATGATGGTGACTGATGAAGTGAGCAAAACCACTTTTTACGCGGTTTTCACCACAACATCAAACACCATCACAAGACTTATTTTCAATGATTCTGCATAATTGCACATCAACACGGATGCTTGTGCATGAAAATAACACCACTTTCACTGCACAAAATCCACTCTGTAACAATTTTTGAATTAGTGAGAATAAATCTGACTGACACCACGAAACGCGCCAAACACTTCTTTTTTTTTTGTGAAATTCTCCCTATATTTTAGGGAAGGCAAAGGTTCTAGCCCATACAGCCATGTCTTTAGTGTATATTTTATCTGTAGTTTTATGAAATAATGAGTGGATGAAATTATGAATGAAATGAATATTACGTTAAAATATGGGTGTCACACATTTTAACGCATCTAGGGAGTGCTTGGCGCGAATTGAATGGTAACAGAGTTCATGATGGTGAATGATAAAGTGAGCAAAACTATTAGTCAATTTCTCGTACATATTTTTCTGCCATTTTTTGCGGGGGGTGAGGTTACTACTACACTGAATGCCAGCACACAGAAACAAAAACTTTTTGCGTATTTACAAACGCACACATGCATAATACGACACACATTTTTAAAATTCACGCACACATACTTAAAATAGTGTGTTAACGTTCTATTCAAACACACGAACGTCATTGTGTGAGTAGTGACATGACATAGCACGAGAATATCAATATCGATAAATCAGTTTCGTTCAATGAATGAATGCATTAATTTTGCGTTAGTATTCTTAAAGACTGGGAATTGTTAAATACTGGGAATTGGTAAATTTTAAGGGGAATCAAAAATCAAAATATGTGGAACTTAATAGATAATAGTAAGGAAGCTAAGCGTGTAATTACCAGTTCCATACGACGTTTTTCAACACAATTGTGAGGAAAAACAAACTTGTATTCTATAAAATCTTCTTCTATTGTTAGATAATTTCTGAAACTGAGACGGCTCAAAATTTACAGAACATATAGTACTTGTTCTTGTAAATGCCCAAGAGACGTGCATATTACAAGCATCAACCCATTTTTTTCGTATGCTGTATTTTTTAAGAAAACTAAAAATAAAAATTAAAAATTAGATGTTTCGGGAATGTGAAAGCTTACAGTATACATACATACATACATACATAAATCACGCCCATATCCCCGAAGGGGTAGGCAGAGGTGAATTCTCACCCGCGTTTCGCCAATTATGTGTAGTCCCATGCAATAGGTGGCGAGCCTATTGCCATTTATCGGGCATAAAAGTCGCAGTACATTGTCAGGACGGTAGTATAAGAGGAACGCTGCTGCCCATTCCTCATCACTGATTTATCCTTAGTCGCCTTGTACGACACCCTCGGGAGAGATTTTGGATGGTGACAATTGTATTCTACTCTGCCGTCACCACTACGGCTTACAGTATAAATACCAGCAATTAGGATACCGGCTAGGGGAAGAGGTATTTTTGCTTGAACTACACATACCGATCATTTCTGATTTTAATACTACAATAATATTTTCCAAAAGCTTTATTTATGTACGGAAGACTTTGGTGCCACATACCTAACTCCTAGTAAATTGAAGAATTGCACTTGGACCACCGGGTTTTTTTTTTTTTTTTTTTTTTTTAAAGGAGCTTTTAAAAATTAATAAAAAATAAATTTAACTTAAATGTTGACAATGACATTTAGCTATCATCATACCAAATGTCATCAAAATCCGTCGCGGAGTTTATGCATGATGCGTGCACAAACATACATACAGACAGACAAAATGTAAAAAAATTGGAGATTTCACTTCCTCTTCTCTCATACATACATACATACATACATAAATAAATCACGCCTATACCCCCGAAGGAGTAGGCAGAGGTGAACTAACACTCACGTTTTGCCAATTATGTTAGGTCCCATGTAAAATGTGGCGAGCCTATTGCCATTTATCGGGCACAAAAGTCGCAGTACATTGCTAGGTGGTATAAGAGGAACGCTGCTTCCTATTCCTCATCACTGATTTATCCGTAGTCGCCTTGTACGACACCCACGGGAGTGATTTGAGGTGGTGACAATTATATTCTGCTCTGGCGTGACCACACGGCAATTACTAACATCATATATGCCATTTGGCTTAAGGTGGACTTGACCTGTTTTATTCTATATCTCTATAGTTTTATTCTAGGATTTCAAAATTAAAGGAACTTCAATTCATAAAAGTATCATAAATTTAATCCATATTAAAAAATGATCAATTTAATAGTCTGAATAAAATGCCGAAGTTAATGAATAACCTCAGGAACACAGTGTATAGATTTAAATAATAATACATATTTTAAATTTAATGTTACTTTCATTCATTCATTCATTCATTACTCCCTCGTAAAATCGCAATATCGATGACGTTGACATCACTATTAATGAAGTGCAATTCCATTAGGGTTGCTGATTACAACAAAAAAAACAATTTGTACTGTGGCTCGAAAAAAAATTTAGGTTTCTCAGAAATAATCGGCTGTGCTGGTACCATTTTACCCTTGCTTATTTTCAAAGTCAGGGACGCTGTAAGCATATACAGCGTAAGTACTCTTAATGTTTATGAGCGCCGCCCAGCATGAATAAAGGGCAAAATAGTCTTAGTATTATTTTATTTTATTAATTCACTTATGATTTTATATTTCCATGTAGTGTGGCAAAAAATAGGCTTCAAGCGGCCGCAAAAGTGTAGGTAGGTATGTACTTAATACTAAACTAAATATAAACACGCAACGTATATTGTTAAAACGAAATTATTATTGGTAATTAATTAATACAAAATGACAAAATTACACTTATTAATTAACAACAAACTTTTTTTTTTTTTTTTTTAATTATTGTCTAATTAATTGAAATGTGATAATGTTCAACCCTAGGTAGTCTCGTGGGGAGTGCGCTGGAAGATCGTTTGATGACGTCACGGCCGACTCCCCACGAGACTAGCGCGAAATTTGAAATTGTAGTATGCTAAAACATGACATTATGAAGTAAATAAATATCAAATTATAAAAATAATACTTAAAAATGAAATGTGACGCCATCTTTTTGAATACTAGATGTTTTCTACTTTTTTTTTTTTTTTTTTTTTTTTTTTTACGGTAAAAACAGCACAGGCAGGCATTTTAGTGGGAGCTCTGCACGGCAAGACGTTCTGATTATTTTGCAAAGAGTATATAATACACTACGTTTATTATTGTGGTTTTAAAATGGCGGCTCAACTAGTTTTATATAACGCACAGGCATCCGATGCTTGTGCGTTTGGCAGAGGGGAATGTTAAGCAAAGGCTACTCCAGTTCTATTTACTCCGAGTTTTCACCACAACATCAAACACCATCACAAGACTTATTTTCAATGATTCTACATAATTGCACATCAACACGGATGCTTGTGCATCAAAATAACACCACTTTCACTACACAAAATCCACTCTGTAACAATTTTTGAATTAGTGAAAATAAATCTGACTGACACCACGAAACGCGCCAAACACTCCTCTTTTTTTTTTTTTTTTTTCTTGTTAAATTCTCCCTATATTTTAGGGAAGGCAAAGGGTCTAGCCCATACAGCCAAGTCTTTAGTGTATATTTTATCTGTAGTCTTATGAAATAATGAGTGGGTGAAATGTATGAATGAAATTAATTTTACGTTAAAATATGGGTGCCACATATTTTAACGCATCTAGGGAGTGCTTGGCGCGAATTGAATGGTAACAGAGTTAATGATGGTGCTTGATGAAATGGATAAAACCACTTTTTATAGTGATCTTCACCACAACATCAAACACATCATGAGACTTATTTTCGATGATTCTGCATAATTGCACATCAACACGGATGCTTGTGCATCAAAATAACACCACTTTCACTGCACAAAATCCACTCTGTAACAATTTTTGAATGAGTGAAAATAAATCCGACTGACACCACGAACCGCGCCAAACACTCCGCATGTAAAAAAAGAAGCAGTCATATATATTTTTTTTTAATTCTCCCTATATTTTAGGGAAGGCAAAGGGTCTAGCCATACAGCCAAGTCTTATGAAATAATGAGTGGGTGAAATGTATGAATGAAATTAATGCATGAAATGAATATTACATTAAAATATGGGTGAAACACATTTTACCGCATCTATTTTCATTCATTCATTTAAAAAAAAAATTAGTGGGTGAAATGTATGAATGAAATGAATTTTACGTTAAAATATGGGTGCCACATATTTTAACGCATCTAGGGAGTGCTTCCCGCGAATAGAATGGTAACAGAGTTAATGATGGTGCTTGATGAAATGGATAAAACCACATCAAACACATCATGAGACTTATTTTCGATGATTCTACATAATTGCACAACAACACGGATGCTTGTTCATCAAAATAACATCACTTTCACTGCACAAAATCCACTCCGTAACAATGTTTGAATCATTGAAAATAAATCGTCGTTTCTTTTTTTTTTTTTTTTTTTTTTTTATAGCCATCTGGTAAGTTTTCTTCTGAATTTTACATTATAGTATGGGTGTTAGGTGTTACACACATTTTACCACATCTAGAGAGTGCTTAACGTGAATCGAACAGTAATACAATTCATGATGGACGGCGACTGATGAGATGGTGAAAACCACTTTTAAATTCTCAACGTCAAACAAATATCACGTTATTTCAATGATTCCTTTTTTTTTTTTTTTTTTTAGATCATTGCATTTTTGAGTGAATACCATAACTGTTTTTTTTTTTTTTTTTTTTTTTTTGAGGTGGAGTTAAAGACCGTGACCGAATCTAGCAGCCATTGATTCAGATAAAAAAAAAAAACAGAGATGAGACGAACACTGCATTCTGAGACACTTTCAGAGGCGATGTCAAAAGAGACACCAACCATATAAACCCTCAAGTGAAAGCTGAACGAGTGTCCAAAGTAAAAACACTGACTACTATGTTGAACTTTTTGGACATCTTCTCAAAATTTCTTCTTTAACTACAGCCGCTGACGCTGCTATCCATAAAAAAAATAGAAAAAATTAAAAAAAAAATTTAAAAAATACACCTAGGTTAGGTTCCCTTTTGTGATAAATTGCCCCGCGTTCTGCCTCAGCCTGATCAATCACTGTGGCTCAATGATTTTATAGACCAGTTAGCTCCGCCATTCGTCCCTAATATAGATAATTGTCCCCCCCCCCCTTTGATATTTCTCTTCCTATTCTCCAGCCTCTTGACAAAATGGACCGGCCATTCTCCTTTAATGAATTGATATAACGGTGATCCGATAGAGATTCAACCCCCACCTGTACACCCCAGTTTCGGACACGGCGTGCGAGAACGGGGCTTGCGAACGTAACGTCCACCTTCGAGCCCCCCCATTCCATCTCACGCACGTGTCTGCCGTGCCGCGGTTTTGGACGAACAAGCCATTCGCCGCCACCCATTCGTCGAGGACCTCGCCCTGGGGGTCCGATTCGGGAGATCCCCACTCCGTGGATTTGGCGTTCAGGTCTCCAGCGACCGCCACCTGATAGGATTTTCAGGTGGGCCATTTATTGGGTTCCCACGTCCATGGCCTCTCCTCCCGTCTCGTTCGTGGGCGGCGCCGCCGGCGGTGGGGCTTTATCAGCCGCCGCCTGTTGGCCTCTTCACTGCATCTTACGCTTGGGGGCCGAACAAGTTTTGCCCCCGAGCCAACGTTTTTGCAGGTTTCCCCGCCGTTGCACGGAGCTAGCAGTGGAGGTCGGCCCTACAATTTGCCACCTTGTAGCCCTCTTGCCCGCACTCTAAATCAAGTTGGTTGGTCAAAAATCTATAGGTAAAAGAAAAATAATTTTCTTGAACTACTACCATCATCATCATCACTTGAGAGCATTCGACCAAGTCCATACAAACAATTAATTACAATGCCACCTATTGGTAAAACAAGAAATAATAACGCAATATAATGATATTGCTATCTTGGTTTTGGTAGTTGGTTTTACAGGCGTTGACTAGATGGCGCTGATAGTATTCTGAATCGCGCTATCGAGTTTCATTTAAGGAATACTTAGGTGTAATTTGTCCACCATTAATACGGTTAGCTGTTAGGTTAGGTTAGGTTAGGTTAGGTTAGGTTAGGTTAGGTTAGGTTAGGTTAGGTTAGGTTAGGTTAGGTTAGGTTAGGTTAGGTTAGGTTAGGTTAGGTTAGGTTAGGTTAGGTTAGGTTAGGTTAGGTTAGGTTAGGTTAGGTTAGGTTAGGTTAGGTTAGGTTAGGTTAGGTTAGGTTAGGTTAGGTTAGGTTAGGTTAGGTTAGGTTAGGTTAGGTTAGGTTAGGTTAGGTTAGGTTAGGTTAGGTTAGGTTAGGTTAGGTTAGGTTAGGTTAGGTTAGGTTAGGTTAGGTTAGGTTAGGTTAGGTTAGGTTAGGTTAGGTTAGGTTAGGTTAGGTTAGGTTAGGTTAGGTTAGGTTAGGTTAGGTTAGGTTAGGTTAGGTTAGGTTAGGTTAGGTTAGGTTAGGTTAGGTTAGGTTAGGTTAGGTTAGGTTAGGTTAGGTTAGGTTAGGTTGGGGTGCGAATTTCCGGGACCTCCTCGTGGTGCACCCTGGGCAACGGCTGGTTGATGGATCGACGCCTGCCGCGTCGAACCATCAACCAGACGGCTGACTCCGGACTAGGGACCGTGGCACTCTCCGTCTGCTTTGGTCCGCATAGCGGGGCGGCGGTTGTAGTGTCCACGAGGCGTTGAGTTGGTGGTTTTGTGGTGGTGTCCTCCCTCTTTTATCCTCCGTTTCCGGAGGGGGGGGGGGCGATTCGTGGTGGAGCCCAGTCGTGGGGGCAGCGGAGTCTTGACTCGGTGGATGGCGGGCCTTCAAGGCCCGCGGACTGTTCAGCAGTCATTTGATGTGGCGCTTCGTCGCCAGTGGCCTTCGGGCGGGGGATGGCGGACCTTCAAGGTCCGCGGGTCACCGTAGTGTGGCCAGTGGAGCTTCGTGCTTGGTGCTGTGCAGCTTGCAAAGCTGCAGGGGATCTGGTTGGGATCCAGAGGCCTTTGGGCGTAGGACGGTGAACAGGCGGTTCACGGCGCGGCAGGGTCGGCGATTGCGGGCGCAGTTGTCGATTAGGCTCAATTTTGAGCCCCTGTCGGGCAACCTGTGTTGTCTTGGCGGGTGATTTGTCTTCACGTTGTCATGTCTAGCGGCCGCTAGACGACGTAGGGGTGTTCCCTTAACTGGGCGCACCAAGTGGAGGCAACCACGTTAAAAAACCGTAGAAGTCCCGCTGTTGAAGAACGCGGCAGCGGGGCGCCTGAAGGTGGTGGACGACGCACTGTCCACCTGCTAGCGCTACCCTCTCCGGCCACTCGAACCGGAGAGCGTATGTAGAGTTACCCGGGAGAAGGGGGCAACCCCGGGTGGACTTTTTAATTCCCCCACACTCGTGGGACTAATATGGAAAAAACTAAAAAAACCAAAACCCAAACCGAAGTAGGCGCAGTGGGCGCGAAAGAAGTAGGCGCAGTGGGCGCGGAAGAGAATGGCGCAGTGGGCGCAGAAAGAAAGCACCATGGCTTATGTTCCCCCTCGGAATCATTAGTGGGGAGGGCCATCAACTGGGAGATAGAGTCGGGGACTTCTCCCGACCCTGTCCAAGCGGGGAGGAAGCCCAAAAGGGGGGAGAAAGACAGCATCCTCTCGTACGCGGTGGCAGCTGGGTCCGATTTCGGGCGCATGTCGGATGGATATCTGACATCGCCCAGACCCGCGCCGAACCCGTCGGAGGTACTTGGGGGGGGGGAGGACGAGTCTGGAGAGGATGGGTCTGTCGTAGGGACCATCCTGGCTAGACGTAAGAGGACGCTAGCAGGGAGACTGTGGGCGAGTGACCACTCGGATGACGAGGCCGAAGGCCTACTCCAGAGTCCGGAGGCCGCCCCGTCTCCGAAGGTGCCTCGCTCTGCTGCGGGAAGGGGTGGATACCACCACTCGGTGGGAATCTCCCAAGCCCGCAGGGAGCTGAGGGAGGGTCCGGTGGACTCCGAGTTGGAGGACATGGAGTTCGTGTCCGGTTCCGACTCGGAGCTGACTTTGACGGAGGAGGAAGGGGGGAGGAACGATAGCAGAAGGTCGCGGTCACCCATCCCGTCGGAGACCACTAAAACCCTGCAGGAAAAATTTGTGGAGGGTGTGGTCACGATAGACCAGGTCCTCCGCAAGTCCAAAAACCTAAAGGGGACCTGCATTAAAGAGGTCAGGGATGCGATGGAGGGGATGATGGGAGTGGTCCGCACCCTGGCCAAAAGAAAGACGAGCGAGGAGGTCCGTCGTGTTACGGCGGACAATAAAAGATTGAGGGGCCAGCTTTCTGCGTTGGGGGAGGAAGTCGCGGCATTGCGGAGGGCCTTCTCCGAAAGGGAAGTCCCACCCCGCAAGGAGAAGGCACGACGACCGGTGGTGGCGGAGACTGTTGGCGGTGGTGGTGGTGGCGGCGCTGAGGAGGCCGCAGCTAAAGGCGGCGGCGGGAAACGGGCCACAGAAAAGGCGGACGACGGTGAGTCCGTTTTGACCATCGCCGCATTCGGTAGGGCGATGGCCAAGCTCCAGCGGGAATTGATGGCCCATACAGCGGGGGTCATAAATGCCCGTCTGGAGGGATTGGAGGTGGACGGTCGCCTGTTGCCGGCAAAGTCCCGTCGTCCAGCGCTGGCAGCGGATCGGGTCGTGGCGTCCCGCCCACCTACCTCGGACAAGAGGGAGCCGGTGGCGGCGGGTCGGGCTTCCAGCCCAATTTTGGGGCGCCCTGTGAGGGCGGTGACGGCAACTCTGGCGCCGGAGGCCAACTTGCCTCGACAGGCAAGGTTGGTGGCGCCGAAGAAGCCGGCTGCTGGCAGGGCCGCTGGACAAATTGCGGGTCCGTCCGGCGTTGTACAACCAGTCGTCCTTAACGAATGGACGACTGTCGTCAAGAAGGCCCGCAAGGCCCCTGCCAAGGCCCAGGAGAAGGCTGCCCCTCCTGCGCCGCCAAAGGTCCCCAAGCCGCCAAAAACGATGGCGGTGGTCGTGGCTCTAAAGCCGGAAGCAGTGGCCGATGGCGCCACGTACAAGGACGTCCTGGCCGCTGCTAAGACAAAGGTGTCCCTTGGGGAGCTGGGCATTCGCCCCGGTAGGTTCCGTAGAACAATGACCGGGGCCTGCCTAATGGAGCTCCCTAAGGAGACCACGGCGAGTCAGGCCGATGCACTGGCCCACAAGTTGGGAGAGGTGCTGGGGGACTCCGCTCGAGTCACCCGTCCCACCAAAATGGCCGACTTCAGGGTCAGTGGGATGGATGACTCCATCGACGTGGACGAGCTGCGGGCGGCGCTAGCCGAAAGGGCGGGGTGCCCACCCGATAAGATAAGGGTGGGCACCATTGTTGTCGGTAGCAGGGGCATGGGGTCGGTGGTGGCCTCCTGCCCCTTAGAGGTTCTTCCCAAACTCGTTGAGGGAGAGCGGGTTTGTGTGGGGTGGAGCGTGGTGTCTATCCGGGCACTTGAGCAGCGCGCAATGCGCTGCCACAAGTGCATGGATAAGGGCCACACTGTCCAGCTCTGCCCCACGAGCAGGGACCGCAGCCGTCTGTGCTTCCGCTGCGGCGAGGAGGGCCACAGGGCGGCCTCGTGCAGCGCGCCTTTCAAGTGCGCGCTGTGCACCGATAAGGGCCTGCCGGCGGGACATCGAATGGGGGGGCCAATGTGCAACCCTCCCCCAGTAAAGGGCCGCCCTCAAGCGGTATCACGAGCGCCGACCGTCAGGTCCGCTCTGGGAGTCTCGCCAATGGACACTACCAATGCCTAGTAGGTCCATTGGCGAAATTTTACAGGTCAATGTCAACCACTCCGCCGGGTCGCAAGACCTGATGTTTCAAGCGATGGCGGAGTGGGGAGTGGACCTGGCGCTTGTGTCGGAGCCGCACCGTATCCCGTCGTCCCCGAGGTGGTTCGGGGCGACGGACGGGCTCGCGGCGGTGGTGGGTGTGGGCACCAGTGCCTCCCCTCCTCTCTCTCTCAGAGAGAGAGGAGCGGGTTTTGTGGCGGTGCAGTGGGGAGGAGTGGTGGCCGTGTCCACCTACTTCTCCGGCAACCGCAGCCGAGCCGAGTTTGAGCGGTTTTTGGCTGCGGTTGAGGGAGTGGTTCGGCGCGCGGCCCCGCTTCCGGTGTTGGTGGGAGGGGATTTCAACGCCAAGCACACGGCGTGGGGGTCCCCTCACAACAATGTTTTTGGTGAGGATCTGATGGACTGGGCATGTTGCCTGGGTCTTCAGATCCTCAACCGGGGTTCCACCCCGACTTGTGTGAGGTGGCAGGGTGACTCCATAGTGGACACCACCTTTGCCACCTCGTCACTCGCCGCCCGAATCAGGGACTGGCGAGTGGTGGACAACGCGGAGGCCCTATCGGACCACCGCTATGTCCGGTACGCGGTCTCCGTGGCTGGTCCTGGGGCCCCTGTTCATCTGGGCCCCGCGGCGAGCGCCCCCTCCTCTTTCCCGAGGTGGTCGTTCGCCAGGCTCCGACGGGAGGTGGCCGAGGAGGCGGCCATCTTTCGCTCGTGGTCGGAGCCTCCGGCGGAGCTGGTGGGGGACGCCGAGGGCATGGCGGCGCTCTTCGCGGACGACATGGAGGTCGTCTGCGACGCCGCTATGCCGCGATCTCGAGGCCGTCCCAACAGGCGGGAGGCATACTGGTGGACGCAGGAGATCTCTGCCCTGCGTGCCACCACTCTCGCCGCCCGGCGCGCCTACCTGCGTTGCAGACGTAGGCGCGACCGGAGACCTGGGGAGGCGATCGAGCTCCGCCGGGCGTTCCGGGAGGTCCAAAAGCTCCTGCGGACGGCGATCCGCAGGGGCAAGGTCGAGTCGGAGGAGCGCTTCTTAGCGCTCCTTGACAACGACCCGTGGGGGAGGCCATACAGGGTCGTGCGGGGCAAATTTCTCGAGGCCGCCCCGCCGACTTCCTGTATGGAGCCTGCGCTGTTGCAGAGTGTCCTGGAGTCCCTTTTTCCGGATCCAGGACACTTCGCTCCCCCCACGTCGGCCTCCTCCAGCTCACGAGCGCTGGAGGAGAGGACCGACGGACCTCCCGGGCCTCCCGTCACGGACGCGGAGTTCGACCGGGGAAGGGACCGGCTCCGGACCAAAAGGAAGGCTCCGGGGCCCGATGGGGTCCCTTCTAAGGTAATGGCCCTTGCATTGGGGCCATTGGAGGAGCGGTTCCGCGCGGTGCTCGATACCTGCATCGCGACGAACCGCTTCCCCAAACGATGGAGAGTTGGGAGACTTTGCCTCCTCCGCAAGGATGGACGCCCTCCCGACTCCCCGTCGGGTTACCGACCGGTGGTGCTGCTGGACGAGTCCGGGAAGTTTTTCGAGAAGATTCTCGCTTCCCGGATCCTCCAGCACCTTGAGACCCAGGGGCCGGATCTTGCCGAGCCCCAATATGGCTTTCGCACCGGTCGGTCCACGATGGACGCGGTGGCCCGCCTCAAGAGGTGGACTGAGGCGGCCACAACAAATGGGGAGGCTGTTATCGTGGTGTCTCTTGACATCGCGAATGCCTTTAACAGCCTCCCCCATGAGTGCATAGAGGCGGCACTTGCCTTTCACCAGGTGCCCCTCTACCTCCGTGCCCTCGTGACGGACTACCTTCGCGAGAGGGTAGTCCTTTACGAGGATGGGGAGGGACGCGTCCAGTCGTGGAACATGGCGGCAGGTGTACCCCAGGGGTCCGTCCTCGGACCGTTACTCTGGAACCTGGGGTACAATTGGGTTCTGCGTGGCCAGCTCTTGCCGCGAATGGAGATCGTCTGCTTTGCGGACGACACTCTAGTCGCGGCAAGGGCTCGCGAGTGGGAGGATGCGGTCCACCTTGCGTCGGTCGGCACTTCTCTCGTCGTCCGGCGCATCCGCATGTTGGGGCTGGAAGTGGCCCTCACCAAAACGAGGGCCATGTCTTTCCATGCCCCGAGACGCAGAACCCCATCGGGGCTCCGTGTCCGAGTGGAGGGGGTCCGGATTCCCGTCGAGGTGCACATGAAGTACCTCGGCCTGATTCTGGATCCCCGGTGGAGTTTTGAGGAGCATTTTAAGCTCCTAGCTCCCCGGCTCTGTGCAGCCGCCGCCGCCCTCGGACGGGCCCTCCCCAATTTGGGAGGTCCCAGCTCGTCGTGCCGTCGACTGTATCATAATGTGATACGGTCGATGGCACTCTACGGAGCCCCGATCTGGGCGGAGTGCCTCTCCCCCCGCACGAAGGCCCTCTTGCGCCAACCGCAGAGGGTCATCGCGACCCGGACCGTGCGAGCTTATCGCACGGTCGGCCACGAGGCTGCCTGCATTCTAGCAGGCACGCCTCCTTGGGAGCTCGAGGCCCTGGTTCTGTCCAGGGTGCATCGGGCTCGGGTCGCTGCAAGGTTGCGGGGGGAACGCCCCGTGCTCGAAGAGGTGAGACGGGTGCGTACCCTGGCCAAACGGCATGCCGTTGGTCAGTGGGGCGAGGCACTCTTAGCCCCGCGTGCCGGCCACCGGACGGTTGAGGCAATCCGTCCGGTGTTGGAGGAGTGGGTTGGGCGCCGGCACGGCAGCCTCACCTACCGCCTTGTGCAGGTGTTGACCGGACATGGGTGCTTCGGTCACTACCTGCACAAGGTCGCCCGTCGAGAGGAGTCGTCACGGTGTCATCACTGTGACGCTCCTGACGATACGGCCGAGCATACACTTTGCGTATGCCCGGCCTGGCGACTCGAGCGCCGCACACTCCGCGCGGCGCTCGGCGGTGGGTATCTCTCGCTCCCAACTCTGGTTCGTTCCATGGTTGAGAGCGAGAGAATCTGGGAGGCTGCCGCCTCCTTCTGCGAAGCTGTCATGTCGCAGAAGGAGGCAGCGGAGAGGGAGCGGGAAGATGATGCTCTTGCCGCTCCCCTCCGGCGCAGGCGGACGGGCCGAAGGAGGCGAGCTCACGTTCGTCCTCCATAGGTCCGACAAGTGTGGCCTGCACACTCGGGTTAGCCCCCGTGTGTGCATTGCACAGGCCACCCCGTCTGGGGGGATGTCCAGTGTTCCGGACATCCCCTCCTCGGCGCTGACCCCGGCGTAAGCCGGGAGGCCCTGGGGAGAGACTGGTGAATTGCCTCGCGGCAGACCCCAGACTCTCCCCGTCAAAAGGGCTGGAGGGACACCGGAGTGGTTTAGTGGCGTATTCCCGACTCGATCTTGAGTCGGGCGAGTCCCACACACGTCGGCCGTCTAGCTAGCGGTCGATACGGTGCGTAAATGCATTCCACTCCGTAAAAAAAAAAAAAAAAAAAAAAAAAAAAAAAAAAAAAAAAAAAAAGGTTAGGTTAGGTTAGGTTAGGTTAGGTTAGGTTAGGTTAGGTTAGGTTAGGTTAGGTTAGGTTAGGTTAGGTTAGGTTAGGTTAGGTGGGGTGCGGATTTCCGGGACCTCCTCGTGGTGCACCCTGGGCAACGGCTGGATGATGGATCGACGCCTGCCACGTCGAACCATCAACCAGACGGCTGACACCGGACTAGGGACCGTGGCACTCTCCGCCTGCTTTTGTCCGCATAGCGGGGCGGCGGTTGTAGTGTCCACGAGGCGTTGAGTTGGTGCTTTTTGTGGTGGGTCTCTCCCTCTTTTATCCTCCGTTTTCGGAGGGGGGGAGGAGACGTGGAAGGTGATCGCTCTCCGCCGTCTTTTATCCGCATAGCGGGGCGGCGGACGACGCATAGTTGGTGGTGAAGAGTCCCCCTTTTCTCTACTCTGTGGGACACGCGGAGCAGATCTCTGCTCGTGGTATGGCGGGCGGGAGAACCGCGTATCATCGTTTTTGGTGGTAGTTGTGTCGGAGCGCTTCGCTCTAGTGGAGCTTTTGCTCGGGGAGTTGGACGGCTTTCAAAGTCGTGGGAGTCTGTTGAGACTCAGAGGCCGTAAGGCGGAGGCTGGCGGGCAGTAGTCCGCGGCGCGGCGGGACCGGCAGTCCACGAAAGTGGCTGCTGGTTAGGCTTCGGCCACCGCCGGGCAACCTGTTACCCCTCGCAGAAGTAGAGATTGCTCTAACAGGCAGGCATGTGTTGCAGTCTGCGAGGGAACAGGGGGGCTTGCCTTAACTGGCCGGCCCCAACTGGAGCAAACCAGATTAAAAAACCCCTTACTCTTGCCACTGGGGCGCCTCATTCGAGGCCTCGCGTGGTGGCAAGTGCCCGTATTTGCGGGATGGCAGGGGGGGACATACCCCTGCCCGCTAGCGGCCAACCCTGAGGGACCAGCCGTCCCCTTAGGTGATGTAGGCTTGCCCGGGTGATAGGGCTCCACCCGGGTCGACTTTCTATTTCCCGAAAACTCGTGGGATAAGATTATGAGTTGTGCAAAATCTAAACCCGATGTAGGCGCAGTGGGCGCGAGAAGACGTGGCGCAGTGGGCGCAAAGGATGGTGGCGCAGTGGGCGCACGGAACGCTTCGGCGTCAAGGAGGGAGAGTGAAGAGGAGAGCGAATCCGACGCATCTGTGACTTCGATGCAATCAGCGAAGTCAGGCAGGTCACTGAGGTCGACGCGCTCAGCTCAGCCAGATGCTGGGCTATTTCTAAAGATGGAAGGAGGATCGCGCAAGCGACCAGGACCGAGAAGAGAGAGAAAGGCGTCGGTTTACGATGAGCGGTCTAGTGGTGAGGAGTCCAGCGACGGTCAGCTGCGGTCGCGGTCACCTCAGGGCTCTAGGTCCGGCTCCAGATCTGGCTCTGGTACCAGAACACCGACCCAAAAGAAAGGTAGAGGCCGACCCCCCACCACGGGGGAATATGTCGATCTAGCCGCGGCTAAGAGGGCACTGGCCATTGCCCATAAAGAAGAGATGGAGCAGCGCGCGGAGAAGGAGCTTGCGGAGCGTGCTACCGAAGCGCGGATCACGAGAGCCGCAGCGCACCAAACCATCGCTGCAATGACGCAGTTAGGAGGCGGCATCCTTGACCCCGAAGATGAGGCGAAGACGGCGGCGTTGCTCACAAGCAGTGTGGTCAACTCCTGCTCGATAGTCGAGTACGTCGCCGAGAGATCCTCTCGTCTGAAGGGAGGTTTTGTACGAGACCTGAAGGATGCCGTCAAACAAATCAAGACGGACGTCCAGATCCTCGCGGCGCGAGGCGCATCGGAAGAGAATAGGTTGCTGCAGGCTGAGAACGCCAAACTCCGGGCGGAGGTGGCGCAGATTCCGGAGCTCCGCAAGGAACTCGCGGAAATGAAGGCCGCTTTACAGGCCATGCAGCAAAAACAATTGACGATGACAACTCCTCGCGTCGTTTTACAACGCTTGGAGGAGACTGCGGCACCCATGTCGCAGAATTTTATTAAGGAAATGGAGGCGAGGCTGGTCCGCGAGATCAGCGGCCAGTTCCAAGCTAAGTTCGCGGGGCTTGAAAAACGTTTGAGCGAGCCGCCCCGCCCCTGTTCATCTCCCCTCCTACCCTGTGCATCCTCGATGTTGGGACAGAGAGAAGACGATGGTGATGCAATGGTAGAAGAGCCGCTGCCAGCACCAGTACCAGTGCCAGTGCCTTCCTCATCGAAGGCAAAGGGAAAGACAAAGGGTAAGGCGAAGGCGAAGGCTCCTCCCCCATCTACAGGGAAACCGACGCCAATCGCCCCAACCAATTCGGAGAAGACAACCGCGCCCCCCCGCGTTTTACCAACGGAGGGGCAACAGCCAAAACAAAAGAAGACGTGGCGGAAGCAGGCCAGAGGAAGAGAGCCGAATCAAGAGAAGTCGGCTCCCCGAGAGCCTCGCATCCTGCCACCTGCTCCGGCGACGATGGACCGGGGCTGGAACTTGGTTGCCCGCAGCGGCAAACATAAGGAGACGGCGGCATCAGCTCCCGCCGCCAAGGTCCAGCAGAAGAAGGCTCCTGCAAAGAAGCCCAAGGTCCGAAAACCGCGTACATCTGCGGTGGTCCTCACGCTCCTGCCTAAAGCCGTTGAAGAGGGCCTAACCTACAGCACAATGCTGGCCAAGGCGAAATCGGGTTTGAACCTTGAAGAGCTAGGGATCTCTGGCATACATTATCGCAAGGCGGTAACCGGAGCATCCATTTTACAGATCTCCGGTGCCACCACGGGCGATAAGGCAGAGGCCCTAGCAAAGAAGTTGAGGGAGTCCCTGGACGAGTCCTGCGTGAAGGTCACCAGGCCCGTCAAATGCACCGAACTGCTGGTGACGGGCCTGGACGAGTCAGTCACAAAACCAGAGGTGGCAGAGGCAATAGCCAAGCTGGGTGGTTGTCCCACGGAGGACGTAAGGGTGGGCAACATCCGGCATACATATGCCAGCATGGGCACTGCGTGGGCGAGCTGCCCCTCGGCGGTGGCCCATAAAGTATTAGAGGGAAGGCTCATTGTGGGCTGGGCGATAGCTCGTACTCGTCTCCTGGAGCCAAGGGAGCTGCGGTGCTTCAGGTGTCGAGAGACGGGCCATGTCGCCACTAAATGTACTGCAGCCGTGGATCGGGCGCTGCAGTGCCATAGATGCGGCCAAACAGGGCATCGTATGGCGGAGTGCAATGCAGACCCTCACTGCACGCTGTGTGCGGATGCTGGGAGGGACGCAAAACACTGGCTTGGGGGTAAATCGTGTTCGGCCCCCAAGCAGACGGTGAAGAAGCGAGGTCCGGCGATTAGGGCAGCCAACGCCCGCAAGCCAAAGCCACCCCCAACACGAACGGGAACAGAAGGGAGTCAAGCAGAGCCGACCAACAATGTCAGCACGCCCTCTGCTTAGGATACTTCAGGCGAACATCAACCACTGTGCCAGGTCTCAAGATCTTTTGATCCAGAGCATGGCACAGTGGTCAATCAACGTGGCAATAGTCGGAGAGCCCTACTTTGTTCCCCAGCGCGACGACTGGGTTGGAGACCACTCGAGCACGGTCGCCGTGGTGGTTAGCGCTGCTCATGGTGCTCCTCCGATCAGGAAGGTGGTCAGGGGCCACGGATTTGTTTGTGTCCTCTTGGGAGACATCGCATTTGTCGCGGTGTATTTCTCCCCGAATAGGCCTTTGGCCGAGTTCGAGGCTTTCCTCGCGGGTCTTGATTCCCTGCTCCTCGGCTGGTGTCGGCAGTTTCAGGTGGCGGTCGCTGGAGACCTGAACGCCAAGTCGACGGAGTGGGGCTCTCCCGCTACAGATCCGCGAGGAGAGGTTCTGGAGGAGTGGATCGCGGCAAATGGTTTTGTCGTCCACAATCGTGGGACGGCTGACACGTGTGTGCGGCAGAGTGGGGGCTCGAAGGTTGACGTCACCGTCACAAGCCCCGGTCTCGCACAGCATGTCGAAGGCTGGAGGGTCGTGGTGGGGGAGGAGTCTTTTTCCGATCACCGGTATATCCGGTACGACATCTCCCCCAGTACACGGAGCCCGGCAGGCCTAAGTCGTCCCGCTATATCGCTGGGCCCCAGGTGGGCGCTTAAGAAGCTCGACAGAGACGCGCTGGTCCTGGCGTCTCTGGTCGAAAGCTGGTCCCCATTGCCTGGGAGACTAGAGGTTGCAGAGGAAGCCACCTGGTTCCGCGATGCAATGACGCATATCTGCGACGTCGCGATGCCGCGGGTCAGGACGCTTCCCCCCAAAAGGCAAGTCTACTGGTGGTCGGCCGAACTGGCACAGCTCCGTGCAGCGTGCGTCTCGGCCCGACGCCAGTATGCCAGATGCCGGAGAAGGGGTAGAAGGCGTCGCAATCCCGACGAAGAGGCGGAGAACAGGCTGTACGCCGTATATCAGGCGGCCAAGAAGCAGCTTCGGGTGGCGATCGGCGAAGCCAAAGAGAGGGCCTGGCAGGAGCTGATCGACACGTTGGACCGCGACCCATGGGGCAGGCCGTACAGACTCGTGATGAGTAGGCTTCGCCCCTGGGCTCCGCCAATCACGTCCAACATGGATCCCGAGCTGCTAACTCGGGTAATCGAGGCGCTCTTTCCGAGCACAGTGGAGAGGGTGACACCACCAATCCCAAGGCCTTCAGTGGCGAGGGATGAACCCGCACCGATCCCAGAGGTGACGGAGGCCGAGTTGGGCACTGCAGTCCTCAAGCTGCAGGGCAAGAACACGGCCCCTGGACCCGATGGCGTTCCGGGGCGGGCGTGGGTGTTGGCCCTTAACAACGGGCTAGAAGACAGATTCAGACGGATGCTTACCATCTGCATGAGGACAAGCCAATTCCCAGAGGAGTGGAAGATCGGCAGGCTGGTGCTCCTCAAGAAAGAGGGGCGCCCGGCAGACTCGCCGTCTGCCTATCGCCCAATCGTACTGTTAGGTGAGGCGGGCAAGCTCTTTG
>OZ008365.1:7706225-7731225 GCA_963931975.1 Cataclysta lemnata
GAATGCCACGGCCTGAGTCTTATGCGGGCCGAAGGTTAGTTTGGATTTGAGGCCCCAGGCAGAGACGATGTCGAGGGCAGCTCGGGCCGCAGTCTCTAGAGAAGTCGCATCTTTAGCTGATACGATCACGAGAGCATCGTCCGCGTAGGCCTGAATCCTGCAGCCATCAGGGAGAGTACTTTGCAGAAGGTCGTCCATAATGAGGTTCCAGAGGGCGGGGCCACAGGCTGAGCCCTGAACACAGCCCCTGACCATGGTTCTGGAGGCAGTGGCCCCGGCGTGCCTTATAACAACAGTCCTGTGTGAAAGGTAGTCGCGGATAAGCCTGAAGATATTACCAGGGGTGGCAATGTGCCTAAGACGAGCTAGTATGAAGGGCCACCAAGCCATATTAAAGGCGGATTCGATGTCTAGGGAGATGGCTACTGTGGGTCGGGCTAAAGCAAGGTTGGACTTGATGAATTTAGTTGCATCGGAGAGGGCGTGGATAGTTGAGGATTGATGCCTGAAGCCATACTGGAAGGGGGAAAGGTAGTTGTTTGATCCTGCATGATGGAGGAGTCTACCGACAAATAATTTTTCAAGTACTTTACCAAAGACACAGATGAGGCCAATAGGACGGTGTGATTTGACCGAGTCGGCTCCAGAAGAGCCCGGTTTTGGGATGATTTTAACTACAGCAATTTTCCAGCTTCGTGGGAAGTGTCCTAGAGACAAGCATCTGTTGTAGAGCGCTAAAAAGAGTGTCTGGAATTGATTAATGGCTCTAAGACAAATGTCGGACGTGAGTCCATCCAGGCCCGGAGCCTTTTTAGGAGAGATTGAAGACAGGGCCTCGATAATTTCCCCAATGGCAAAAGGGGTGTCATCCGGGGAGTTGTGAGGAGTGTGCAGTTCGTTCCTGATGGCAGCTTGGGATGGGGTATCCGAGGATGGATTGTCGTCGGGATAAAAGTGTTGTAGAAGGTGTTCAGCCGATTGTTGGGCTGAGGTGGTGTGGCCTGATTGCGTGTTGAGGGTAGAGGGGGGCTTCCTAGGGGCGCCTTCGGAGCGGATGAGAGGGTTGGTCAGGGACCATACTTTGTCTAAAGTTTGACCCTGGCAAAAGGCGCGAAAATGGGCCTTAGATTCTTGCCTGATGGTGTGGATGTAGCGCTCCTTCAAGAGCTTATATTCGGTGACGTCAGGGTGTGAAATGTCCGAGGAAAGGTTCCGCCTCCTGAGTCTACCCCCTCGCCGACCGAGCTGTGCTAATTGAGCTTTGATGGACGAGAGCTCGTTGGTCCAGAAGGGAGCTCGGGGGGGTGGGAGACCGCCTCTGCGTGCAGGAAAGGACGCAGCTGCTGCATTAATGACCGCTGTGGTGATGGATAGAACAGCGCTGTCCAGTTGTGATTGGTCGAAGTCACAGATGTCCTCAGGGGAGAAGGGGAGTTGCAGGATGGTTGCAGATAAGGAGTCCTTGAACTGTCGCCAGTCGGATTTAGGTGAGGTGTTGTAGCGAAATGTGGATTGCGTTTGTTGGGGGTCAGAGGGGGGAGTGGAAAGGTGAAGTGCGAAGAGTATGGTTATATGTTGTGAAGCCGCCACCGCATCCTCATCGGTGCGCCAGTTAAGTATGAGGTGTGAAAGGTCAGCCGTGGAGAAGGTGAGATCGATGGCGCTGCTGCGGGGAAGGTTGTGGGTAATGGTCCTGAAGGTATCCTGCCCGGAATTATGACGGAGTAGGTGCCTATTACTAGCGAAATTTGCCAGGTTATTCCCGGCCAAGTTGGGGCCGCGCATGTGGTCCCAAATGGGATGTGCGGCATTAAAATCTCCCGTGATGATGCATCGGTTGTTGTCGACGGAGTCGAGGAATTGGGTGAGTGCGCTAAAGGTGAGCGAACTGGAGTGAGCACATCGCGGCGGTAGGTACACAGAAACGAAAAACACGGGCAAAAGAGAGTTGCCTAGTTTAAGGGTAACAATGCTCAGGTCAGGGGTGCAGTATTGGGCCAAAAGGGTTGCTTGTGCACGCAATGCGAAACGAGGGCACATATAAATGGCTGACCTGACCGGAGCACTGTGACCAGAGTATTGATATACAACGGCCAAGTCCGACCCCTTGGCCAGGTTGCCCGATCCTAGGTAGGGTTCAGTGACAGACGCAATATTAATCTTTTGTGAGTAGAAGTAATGAAGAAGTTCGCCATGAGCGGCGCTAGATCTGTCGACATTAATCTGCATGCAGTTTATTGGGATGCTTTGCAAGTTATTGGTATTGTTAGAATTCCGGGGCATAATCTGTCTTGTCGTAAATTCTTTTGACCATGGCGCGGACTTTGGGGCATTCCTGGCTAAGGGGTGAGTGGTGGGTGTTGTGGGAAGTCTTAAATCTAGCATTGAAATTTAAACAGTTGAGACAAGTGGGTGACAGACGGGCGTTGGGGCACTCATCGGCCACATGGTCGTTCCTGCCACAATGAGAGCAGGTACAGGTAGCGGCCGAGCAGCGGCGCTGGGTGTGACCGAATTGAAGGCATCGGCGGCATTGGAGGAAGGCAGAAAAGCCCTCTACATGGACTCTTTGGAATCCAATGTGGACCCGGCCCATGGATGTGATCCTATTCCATAGGGAGGGGGAGGTGGTGAGCACCGCATTGTAGAGGTTGGTGTTTCTGTTGTTTCTCGTAAACTTGTATAACAGTTCATCCGGTTGGTGAGTGTGTAATTGGGGGTTCTGCTTAAGAATGGTCGTGGAAAGTTCTGTTCTTGGGAGGTCCTTTGATATTCCTTTTAATATAATGAGGGGTTTGATCCTACGTTCAGGCTCCGCGGAGATACCCTGTGATGCGGTTGCATTGTTGATCCTGGTCAGGGCGTCTTGGAGATCAGTTCCGGTGTCGAATTCAACCCTGAGTTTGTTTCCGGACAGGTTCGTGACGGCTGCTGGTGTATATGATACATCTGGTACTTTCAGCGTTTTCCTGAGAGCGTCAACCCCGCGCTGTCTGACCGGACCTTCACCGGGGCAAGACAGGATCAGTGCCGGGCGAGGAGGTAGCCTGGGTGGAATGTTAGGGCGAGCCGCCAGTAACGGAATGGCAGGGGGCGAGCTAATGTTACCGGCCCTTGAGCCGGTAACGGAGGCGTATGTGGTTCCATTGGCCGAGGCTCTGCCGAGCTCAGTGCGGACTGCCCGGGTGACTGCGCTCTCGATCAGCGCTGGTAGGTCCTTGGTGCAGCATGCTTGTGGAGTGGGTGTGGTCATCATCGTAGGTGTTGAAGTTGTTGTTGCTTCGTTTGGTCGCGAAGCTGAGGATGACTGCTGCTCCCCGGGTCGCATAGATTCAAAAATTTTGTTTAGAGCGGCTATGGCCGAGTGTACCTTCTCTATGCATAAAATTCTATTTGTTTTGGTGACGCTCTTGGTGGAGTTGAGTATTTCTGGTATTTGGTTCAATAAAGCGAGTACATGGTCAGGTGAGCTATTCTCCGGAGTGGTGGCCCAAGCCAAAACAGGCTGGGATGAGCTGGAAGGGGCAGGATCTCTGGAGGGCCCCGCGCGCGGCTCCCCCCCCCCGACAGTGGAGCAGTCAGAGGGGGTGCGCGCGCGCAGTGCCTGATGCGAGCCGGAGCTGAGGTCATGTACACTATCTTGATGGTCATGAATGGGGCTAGAGTTTGGGCTTTGCTCCAGAGTGCACGGCGTAGATGGGTGGGCCAATGAGGCAGGGGAGCTGACAGGGTCGGCCCCAGTATCACGTGTGCGCGTGCGCACCGGTGAGTGCGTTAAAGGCATGTTGGGACACTGATCACTGGGTCTAAGTTAATTGTCACTGACACGTTGAGGCAAGCAAACCAGGGAATGTTTATAAGGTACTTACTGGTGGTATCTGCATACCTGGCAAGGCCTCGCGGCCACACAAAACACCGTAATCCAGTAATCCAGGGTAATCGCCGCAATCCAAAGAAACTGAGTCACTTCACTTCACTTCACAGGTAATTAAGGCCATATGGCCGGTCACTGACACTGCACCGCGTCAACGCTATGTTGGGTCCGGGGGTAGGTAGGTTCAGGAGTCGATGGGTAGGTACTGGTCACTGCGGCGACCGGTCACGGCGGAGCCCGGTCACGGAGGGGGCCGGTCACCGAGGACCGGTCACTGTGGAGACTGGTCACGGTCGACGCCGGTCACGATGGACCCGGTCACGGGGGAGACCGGTCACGGTGGACCCCGGTCACGGTGGAGACCGGTCACGGTGGAGACCGGTCACGGTGGAGACCGGTCACGGTGGAGACCGGTCACGGTGGACCCCGGTCACGGTAGACCCCGGTCACGGGGGAGACCGGTCACGGTGGAGACCGGTCACGGTGGAGACCGGTCACAATCGCAACGCAATCCAGACAGAGCACCGTAATCCAGAAAAACTGAGTCACTTCACTTCACAGGCGATGGGGGCCGATAGGCAGACACTGGTCACCGCGGCGACCGGTCACAGCGGGCACTGGTCACGGCGGAGACCGGTCACGGTCACGGCGGAGACCGGTCACGGTCACGGCGGAGACCGGTCACTGGTCACTCGAGACCGGTCACTAGTGGGACCGGTCAGGGCGGATACCGGGCACGGCCGATACCGGTCACAGCCGAAGACGCGTGTGCTCGGTCACGCGCTAGGATGATGACTGGTTAGGTTAGGTTAGGTTAGGTTGGTCGTGTTTGAGACGTGAGACCGAGTGCCCGCGTTTTCTGCTGTGACCGTGACCGGTAACCCTCGTGACCGGTAACCTCCGTGACCGGTAACGCCCGTGACCGCTTCCCGGTAACCACCGTGACCGGTCATCCCCGTGACCGGTCATCTCCGTGACCGGTAACCACCGTGACCGGTCACCACCGTGACCGGTCATCGCCGTGACCGGTAACAGCCGTGTCCTTTCGTGACGTCATCGCCGTGACCGGCAACCACGTGTCCGGTCACCTTCGTGACCGGTCATCGCCGTGACCGGAGTGACGTCATCGCCGTGCCGGGTATCCACCGTGACCGGTCAGTGTTGTTTTACTTTGTTAGTTTTAATTTGTCTTTATCATTTTTGTTTATTCTTGTCGTTCGGTGTTTAATTCCGACAATTGGGTTTTGTTTTTTCATTAGAAGTTTAAGTTTTGGTTTTTGTGTTAGTTTTTAAGAAATAGTTTTAAGTTTTCGTTTTTTTCTATTTTTCGGTGTTGGTTTGGTTTTTCTTTTGGGGGTTTTTTGATTATTTTATTTGTTTTCGGATTGTTTGATTTATTTTGACGTGTTGGCTTTGTTGTTTGGACTCCGAGTGTAATTTATTGCAATTATTGGTTTGGTCGAGTCGACTGGACAGGTGACCGATCGCGGCTTTCAGGTCGACTTGAAGCAGGTACCCGGTCACGCCCGTGACCGGTCACGTTCAAGTCGACTGGAAAGGTAATTTGCTTTCAAGTGGGCTTTCAAGTCGACTGGAAACAGGTATCCGGTCACGCCAGTGACCGGTATCGGTGCTGGTCACTTTCAAGTCCACTGGAAGCAAGTACCCGGTCACGCCAGTTGACTGGAAACAGTCCTGTTCAGGTCGCCTTTCAGGTCGACTGGAAAGGTGTCCGGTCTTTCCAGTGACCGGTCATTCCAGTGACTGGTAACAATTAGTTTTCGTTCAAGTCGGCTTTCAGGTCGACTTGGACAGGCTTGTTGGTTTATCGGATCAATTTTGATCTTTTTTCTTTGGAGTTTTTTTTATATTTCGGAGGCGAAGATTATCTCGCCTTCGAACTCGGTTGTGGGGAGGGCGATAAACTGGGATATGGAGTCGGGAGCTTCTCCCGATCCTGTCCCAGCGGGGGGGAGGCCCAAAAGAGGAGAAAGTATCCTCTCGTACGCGGTGGCTGCTGGGTCCGACTCCGGTCGGTTGTCAGACGGATTTCTGACATCGCCCAGACCCGCGCCGAATCCGTCGGAGGTACTTGGGGGGGGGGAGGACGAGTCGGGAGAGGATGGGTCGGTTGTGGGGACCATCCTGGCCCGTAGGAAGAGGACTCTGACAGGGAGATTGTGGGCAACGGACGAGTCTGGCACCGAAGGGCCTTTCCAGGATCCGGAGGCTGCTCCGTTGCCCAAGGTGCTTCGTTCCGCTGCGGGAAGAGGGGGATACCGTCACTCGGTGGGGATCTCCCAGGCCCGCAGGGAGCTCAAGGAGGGTCCGACGGACTCCGAGTCGGAAATGGAGTTTGTCTCTGGCTCCGACTCGGAGCCGACTTTGACGGAGGAGGACGGCGTTAGGTACAGTCGCAGGAGGTCGCGGTCACCCATCCCGTCGGTGACCAACAGCGACCTACAAATTAGATTCGATTCTGGGGTTGATCAAATTGAGCAGGTCCTCCGGAAATCTAAACGTTTGAAGGGGACCTGCATAAAGGAGGTGCGGGACGCCATGGCCGGCATGATAAATGTCGTCCAAACCCTGGTGTCAAGAAAACCCAATGAAGAGGTCCGCCGCGTTCAGGCGGACAACAAGCGCCTGAAGGAGCAACTTTCTGTGTTGGGTGAGGAGGTCGCCGCTCTGCGGAGGGCGTTTTCGGAAAGGGACGTTCCACCCCGTAGGGGGAAGACTAGTCGCCCGGCGGTGGTTGTGGAGGCCGCCGGGTCTGCGAAGTCCGGCGGTGAGGAGGTCGCGACGAAGAGCGGAGGTCGAAAACGGGCCACAAAAGGGGCAGACGACGGTGAGTCCGTTTTGACTGTTGCCGCATTCGGTAGGGCGATGGCACAGCTCCAACGGGAGTTGATGGCCCACACAGCGGGGGTCATCAATGCCCGTCTGGAGGGCTTGGAGGTGGACGGTCGCCTGCTGCCGGCGAAGTCCCGTCGTCCGGCGTTGGCTACGGATCGGGTTGTGGCGTCCCGCCCACCTACTTCGGGTGAGAGGGGTCCGACGGGTCGTGCTGTCAGCCCGATTTTGGGTCGCCCAGCGAGGGCGGCAACGGCAACTTTGGCGCCGGAGGCCAACTTGCCTCGGCAGGCAAGGTCGGTGGCGTCAAAAAAGCCAGCTGCGGGCAGGGCCACTCGCCAAATTGCGGGTCCTTCTGACGTCGTCCAACCAGTCGTCCTCAACGAATGGACGACTGTTGTCAAAAAGGCCCGCAAGGCCCCTGCCAAGTCCCAGGAGAAGGCAGCCCCTCCTGCGCCGCCCAAGGTCCCCAAGCCGCCCAAGACATTGGCGGTTGTGATGACCCTCAAGCCAGACGCCCTGGCTGAGGGCATCACCTACAAGGATGCCCTGGCCACAGCTAAGTCGAGGGTCAACCTGAGGGAGCTTGGCGTTTGCCCAGGCAGGTTCCGGAAGACAATGACCGGGGCCTGCCTCATGGAGCTCCCTAAGGAGACGACGCCCAGCCAGGCCGATTCTCTGGCTGCCAGGATAGCCGAGGCACTGGGGGACACCGCTCGGGTCACCCGTCCCACAAAAATGGCCGACTTCAGGGTCAGTGGGATGGATGACTCGATAGAGGCGGACGAGCTTCGGGCGGCGCTGGCCGAGAGGGCGGGGTGCCCGCCCGACAAGATAAGGGTGGGCGCAATTGTGGTCGGCAGCAGGGGCATGGGGTCGGTGGTGGCCTCCTGCCCAGCCGAGGTTCTCCCCAAGCTTTTGGAGGGGGAGCGAGTCTGCGTGGGGTGGAGCGCGGTGTCTGTTCAGGCACTTGAGCAGCGGGCAATGCGCTGCCACAGGTGCCTGAACAAGGGCCACACCGTCCAGCTCTGCCCCTCGGCCAAGGACCGCAGCAATCTTTGCTTCCGCTGCGGTGAGGATGGCCACAAGGCGGCGTCCTGCAGCGCGCACTTCAAGTGCGCGCTGTGCACGGACAAGGGCTTGCCGGCAGGACACCGCATGGGGGGGCCTATGTGTAATCCCCCCCCAGTGAAGGGCCGCCTTCTAGCGGCAACTCGTGTGCTGACCGCCAGGTCCGCTCCAGGAGTCTCGCCAATGGAAACCACTAATGCCTAGTAGGTCCATTGGCGAAATTTTACAAGTAAATGTAAACCACTCCGCCGGGTCGCAAGACCTGATGTTCCAAGCGATGGCGGAGTGGGGAGTGGACCTGGCGCTCGTGTCGGAGCCGTACCGTATCCCGTCGTCCCCGAGGTGGTTCGGGGCGACGGACGGGCTCGCGGCGGTGGTAGGCGTAGGTACCAGCGCCTCCCCTCCTCTTTCTCTTCGAGAGAGAGGAGCGGGTTTTGTGGCGGTTCAGTGGGGAGGAGTGGTGGTTCTGTCCACGTACTTCTCCGGCAACCGTAGCCGGGCCGAGTTCGAACGGTTCTTGGCTGCGGTTGAGGGGGTGGTTCGGCGCGCGGCCCCACTCCCGGTGTTGGTGGGAGGGGACTTCAATGCCAAGCATACGGCATGGGGGTCCCCTCGCAACAACGTTTTTGGGGAGGATCTGGTGGCTTGGGCGTGTTGCCTGGGCCTCCAGCTCCTCAACAGGGGTTCAACCCCGACTTGTGTGAGGTGGCAGGGTGAGTCCATAGTGGACACCACCTTTGCCACCTCGTCACTCGCCGCCCGAATCAGGGACTGGCGAGTGGTGGACAGCGCGGAGGCCCTATCGGACCACCGTTATGTCCGGTACGCGGTCTCCACGGCTGGTCCCGGGGCCCCCGTTCATCTGGGCCCCGCGGCGAGCGCCCCCTCCTCTTTCCCGAGGTGGTCGCTCGCCAAGCTCCGACGGGAAGTGGCCGAGGAGGCGGCCATCTTTCGATCCTGGTCGGAGCCTCCGGCGGCGTTGTTGGGGGACGCCGAGGGCATGGCGGCGCTCTTCGCGGACGACATGGAAGTCGTCTGCAACGCCGCTATGCCACGATCTCGGGGCCGTCCGGATAGGAGGGGGGTTTTTTGGTGGACGCAGGAGATTTCTGCCCTGCGGGCCACCACTCTCGCAGCAAGGCGTGCGTACCTGCGTTGCCGGCGTAGGCGTGATCGTAGACCCGGGGAGGCGATCGAGCTCCGCCGGGTGTTCCGGGAGGCCCAAAAGCTCTTGCGGACGGCGATCCGCAAGGGCAAGGTCGAGTCGGAGGAGCATTTCTTAGCGCTCCTCGACAACGACCCTTGGGGGAGACCATACAGGGTTGTGCGGGGCAAATTCCTAGAGGCTGCCCCGCCGACTTCCTGTATGGAGCCTGCATTGCTACAGAGTGTCCTGGAGTCCCTCTTTCCGGATCCAGGACACTTCGCTCCCCCCAGGTCGGCCTCCTCCAGGTCAGGCGCGCTGGAGGTGAGGGCCGACGGGCCTCCCGGGCCTCCCGTCTCGGACGCGGAGTTTGAGGTGGGTAGGGACCGGCTCCGGTGCAAAAGGAAGGCTCCGGGGCCCGATGGGGTCCCTTCCAAAGTCATGGCCCTAGCTTTGGGGCCGTTGGAGGAGCGGTTCCGCGCGGTGCTCGATACCTGCATCGCGACGAACCGCTTCCCCAAACGATGGAGAGTTGGGAGACTTTGCCTCCTCCGCAAGGCTGGACGCCCTCCCGACTCCCCGTCGGGTTACCGACCGGTGGTGCTGCTGGACGAGGCTGGGAAGTTTTTCGAGAAGATTCTCGCTTCCCGGATCATCCAGCACCTCGAGACCCAGGGGCCGGATCTCGCCGAGCCCCAATTCGGCTTTCGCACCGGTCGGTCCACGATGGACGCAGTGGCCCGCCTCAAGAGGTGGACTGAGGCGGCCACAACAAAAGGGGAGGCTGTTATCGCGGTGTCTCTGGACATTGCGAACGCCTTCAACAGCCTCCCCCATGAATGCATAGAGGCGGCACTTGCCTTTCACCAGGTGCCCCTCTACCTCCGTGCCCTCGTGACGGACTACCTTCGCGAGAGGGTAGTCCTTTACGAGGATGGGGAGGGACGCGTCCAGTCGTGGAACATGGCGGCAGGTGTACCCCAGGGGTCCGTCCTCGGACCGCTACTCTGGAACCTGGGGTACAATTGGGTTCTGCGTGGCCAGCTCTTGCCGCGGATGGAGATTGTCTGCTTTGCGGACGATACTCTAGTCGCGGCAAGGGCTCGCGAGTGGGAAGATGCGGTCCACCTTGCGTCGGTCGGCACTTCTCTCGTCGTCCGGCGCATTCGCATGTTGGGGCTGGAAGTGGCCCTCACCAAAACGAGGGCCATGTCCTTCCACGCCCCGAGACGCAGAACCCCATCGGGGCTCCGTGTCCGAGTAGAGGGGGTTCAGATTCCCGTCGAGGTGCACATGAAGTACCTCGGCCTGACTCTGGACCCCCGGTGGAGTTTCGAGGAGCATTTTAGGCTCCTGGCTCCCCGGCTGTGTGCAGCCGCCGCCGCCCTCGGACGGATCCTCCCCAACTTGGGAGGACCCAGCTCGTCGTGCCGTCGACTGTATCATAATGTGATACGGTCGATGGCACTCTACGGAGCCCCGATCTGGGCGGAGTGCCTCTCCCCCCGCACGAAGGCCCTCTTGCGAAAACCGCAGAGGGTTGTCGCGACCCGGGCCGTGCGAGCATACCGCACGGTCGGCCACGAGGCTGCCTGCACCTTAGCAGGCACGCCTCCCTGGGAGCTCGAGGCCCTGGTTCTGTCCAGGGTGCATCGGGAGCGGGTCGCAGCAAGATTGCGGGGGGAACGCCCTGTGCTCGAGGAGGTGAGACGGGTGCGTACCCTGGCCAAGCGACAAGCAGTTGGCCAGTGGGGCGAGGCACTCCTAGCCCCGCGTGCCGGCCACCGGACGGTTGAAGCAATCCGTCCGGTGTTGGAGGAGTGGGTTGGGCGCCGGCACGGCAGCCTCACCTACCGTCTTGTGCAGGTTTTGACCGGACATGGGTGCTTCGGTCACTACCTGCATAAGGTTGCGCGTCGTGAGGAGTCGCCACGGTGTCACCACTGTGACGCTCCTGACGATACGGCCGAGCACACGCTCTCCGTGTGCCCGGCCTGGCGACTCGAGCGCCGCACACTCCGCGCGGCGCTCGGCGGTGGGTATCTCTCGCTCCCAACTCTGGTTCGTTCCATGGTTGAGAGCGAGAGAATCTGGGAGGCTGCCGCCTCCTTCTGCGAAGCTGTCATGTCGCAGAAGGAGGCAGCGGAGAGGGAGCGGGAAGATGATGCTCTTGCCGCTCCCCTCCGGCGCAGACGGACGGGCCGAAGGAGGCGAGCTCACGTTCGTCCTCCTTAGGTCCGACAAGTGTGGCCTGCACACATGGGTCTAAGCGCCCCGTGTGTGCATTGCACAGGTCACCCCGTCTGGGGGGATGTCCAGTGTTTCGGACATCCCCTCCTTTGGCGCTGACCCCGGCGTAAGCCGGGAGGCCCTGGGGAGAGACTGGTGAATTGCCTCACGGCGGATCCCAGACTCTCCCCGCTTGAAGGGCTAGGGGAACACCGGAGTGGTTTAGTGGGTATTCCCGACTCGAAAGAGTCGGGCGAGCCCCACACACGTCAGCCGCCTAGCTAGCGGCTGATATGGTGCCGAACGCAGTCCCTCCGTTAACAAAAAAAAAAAAAAAAAAAAAAAAAAAAAAAAGGTTAGGTTAGGTTAGGTTAGGTTAGGTTAGGTTAGGTTAGGTTAGGTTAGGTTAGGTTAGGTTAGGTTAGGTTAGGTTAGGTTAGGTTAGGTTAGGTTAGGTTAGGTTAGGTTAGGTTAGGTTAGGTTAGGTTAGGTTAGGTTAGGTTAGGTTAGGTTAGGTTAGGTTAGGTTAGGTTAGGTTAGGTTAGGTTAGGTTAGGTTAGGTTAGGTTAGGTTAGGTTAGGTTAGGTTAGGTTAGGTTAGGTTAGGTTAGGTTAGGTTAGGTTAGGTTAGGTTAGGTTAGGTTAGGTTAGGTTAGGTTAGGTTAGGTTAGGTTAGGTTAGGTTAGGTTAGGTTAGGTTAGGTTAGGTTAGGTTAGGTTAGGTTAGGTTAGGTTAGGTTAGGTTAGGTTAGGTTAGGTTAGGTTAGGTTAGGTTAGGTTAGGTTAGGTTAGGTTAGGTTAGGTTAGGTTAGGTTAGGTTAGGTTAGGTTAGGTTAGGTTAGGTTAGGTTAGGTTAGGTTAGGTTAGGTTAGGTTAGGTTAGGTTAGGTTAGGTTAGGTTAGGTTAGGTTAGGTTAGGTTAGGTTAGGTTAGGTTAGGTTAGGTTAGGTTAGGTTAGGTTAGGTTAGGTTAGGTTAGGTTAGGTTAGGTTAGGTTAGGTTAGGTTAGGTTAGGTTAGGTTAGGTTAGGTTAGGTTAGGTTAGGTTAGGTTAGGTTAGGTTAGGTTAGGTTAGGTTAGGTTAGGTTAGGTTAGGTTAGGTTAGGTTAGGTTAGGTTAGGTTAGGTTAGGTTAGGTTAGGTTAGGTTAGGTTAGGTTAGGTTAGGTTAGGTTAGGTTAGGTTAGGTTAGGTTAGGTTAGGTTAGGTTAGGTTAGGTTAGGTTAGGTTAGGTTAGGTTAGGTTAGGTTAGGTTAGGTTAGGTTAGGTTAGGTTAGGTTAGGTTAGGTTAGGTTAGGTTAGGTTAGGTTAGGTTAGGTTAGGTTAGGTTAGGTTAGGTTAGGTTAGGTTAGGTTAGGTTAGGTTAGGTTAGGTTAGGTTAGGTTAGGTTAGGTTAGGTTAGGTTAGGTTAGGTTAGGTTAGGTTAGGTTAGGTTAGGTTAGGTTAGGTTAGGTTAGGTTAGGTTAGGTTAGGTTAGGTTAGGTTAGGTTAGGTTAGGTTAGGTTAGGTTAGGTTAGGTTAGGTTAGGTTAGGTTAGGTTGTGTCTATTGAAAGGAGAGACGGTTAGCACTCCCCTTGACAAGGATGGAACACATAAATTGGTTAAGGGGCACTATTTAACCAATCATTGGGAGTCGTGTTTGAGACGTGAGACTGAGTGCCCGCGTTTTCTGCTCTGACCGTGACCGGTAACCCTCGTGACCGGTAACCTCCGTGACCGGTAACGCCCGTGACCGCTTCCCGGTAACCACCGTGACCGGTCATCTCCGTGACCGGTCATCCCCGTGACCGGTAACCACCGTGACCGGTCACCACCGTGACCGGTCATCGCCGTGACCGGTAACCGCCGTGTTCTTCGTGACGTCATCGCCGTGACAGGCAACCACGTGTCCGGTCACCTTCGTGACCGGTCATCGCCGTGACCGGAGTGACGTCATCGCCGTGCCCGGTATCCACCGTGACCGGTCAGTGTTGTTTTTCTCTTTGTTAGTTTTAATTTGTCTTTATCATTTTTGTTTATTCTTGTCGTTCGGTGTTTAATTCCGACAATTGGGTTTTGTTTTTTTTCATTAGAAGTTTAAGTTTTGGTTTTTTGTGTTAGTTTTTAAGAAATAGTTTTAAGTTTTCGTTTTTTCTATTTTTCGGTGTTGGTTTGGTTTTTCTTTTGGGGGTTTTTTGATTATTTTATTTGTTTCGGATTGTTTGATTTATTTTGACGTGTTGGCTTTGTTGTTTGGACTCCGAGTGTAATTTATTGCAATTATTGGTTTGGTCGAGTCGACTGGACAGGTGACCGATCGCGGCTTTCAAGTCGACTTGAAGCAGGTACCCGGTCACGCCCGTGACCGGTCACGTTCAAGTCGACTGGAAAGGTAATTTGCTTTCAGGTGGGCTTTCAAGTCGACTGGAAGCAGGTATCCGGTCACGCCAGTGACCGGTATCGGTGCTGGTCACTTTCAAGTCCACTGGAAGCAAGTACCCGGTCACGCCAGTTGACTGGAAACAGTCCTGTTCAGGTCGCCTTTCAGGTCGACTGGAAAGGTGTCCGGTCTTTCCAGTGACCGGTCATTCCAGTGACTGGTAACGATTAGTTTTCGTTCAAGTCGGCTTTCAGGTCGACTTGGACAGGCTTGCTTGTTTATCGGATCAATTTTGATCTTTTTCTTTGGAGTTTTTATATTTCGGAGGCGAAGATTATCTCGCCTTCGAACTCGGTTGTGGGGAGGGCGATAAACTGGGATATGGAGTCGGGAGCTTCTCCCGATCCTGTCCCAGCGGGGGGGAGGCCCAAAAGAGGAGAAAGTATCCTCTCGTACGCGGTGGCTGCTGGGTCCGACTCCGGTCGGTTGTCAGACGGATTTCTGACATCGACCAGGCCCATGCCGAACTCGTCGGAGGTACTAGGGGGGAGTGACGAGTCAGGAGAGGAAGGTTCGGTTGTGGGGACCATCCTGGCCCGTAGAAAGAGGACGCTGACAGGGAGGTTGTGGGCAACGGACGAGTCTGATGCCGGAGGGCCTTCACAGGATCCGGAGGCCGCTCCGTTGCCGAAGGTGCTTCGCTCCGCTGCGGGAAGAGGGGGTTACCATCACTCGGTGGGGATCTCCCAGGCCCGCAGGGAGCTCAAGGAGGGTCCGACGGACTCCGAGTCGGAGATGGAGTTTGTTTCTGGCTCCGAATCGGAGCCCACTTTGACGGAGGAAGATGGAAGCAGGAATGGTCGCAGGAGGTCGCGGTCACCCATCCCAGTGGTGACCAACGAGGTCCTGCAAAAAAAGTTTGATTCGGGGGTTGACCAAATTGAACAGGTCCTCCGAAAATCGAAACGTCTGAAGGGGACCTGCATAAAGGAGGTGCGGGACGCCATGGCTGGGATGATTGGTGTCGTCCAAACCTTGGTGTCGAGGGAGCCCAACGGGGAAGTTCGCCGAATTCAGGCGGATAATAAACGCCTGAGGGGGCAGCTTTCCGCGTTGGGTGAGGAAGTGGCGGCGTTGCGGAGGGCCTTCTCGGAGAGGGAGGCTCCACCTCGTAGGGGGAAGGCCCGTCGTCCGGCGGTAGGTGAGGCTGCTAAGGTAGTCGAGTCCGGCGAGAAGGAGGCCGTATGCGGCGGAGGGAGGCAGGCCACAGAGGAGGCGGACTCTAATAAGTCCACCTTGACTGTGGCCGAGTTTACTCGGGTGATAGCCCAGCTCCAGCGGGAGTTGATGGCCCACACGGCAGGGGTCATTAATGCCCGGTTGGAGGGGCTAGAGTTAGACGGTCGCCTTCTTCCGGCGAAAATTCGTCGTCCGGCGTTGGCTGCTGATCGTTCTGTGGCTCGGGTCGTTGTGCCAGGTCGCCCATCCACCTCGGATGAGAGGAGGCCGGCGGACAGGGCTCCTAGCCCAATTCTTAGTCGCCCAGGCAAAAAAAGGGCAGAAACGGCGTCATTGGCCCCAGCAGCCAACCTGCCTAGGCAGGCTAGGTTGGTGGCGCCCAAAAAGCCGGCTGCAAATAGGGCAGCTGAGCAAGTCGCGGGTCCGTCCAGAGTCGAGCAACCAGTCGTCCTTAGTGAATGGACGACTGTTGTAAGGAAGGCCCGCAAGGCCCCTGTCAAGGTCCCGGAAAAGGCGGCACCTCCAGCGCCCCCTAAAGTGCCCAAGCCGCCCAAGACATTGGCGGTCGTGATGACCCTCAAGCCAGACGCCCTGGCTGAGGGCATCACCTATAAGGATGCCCTGGCCACAGCTAAGTCGAGGGTCAACCTGAGGGAGCTGGGCGTTTGCCCAGGCAGGTTCCGGAAGACAATGACCGGGGCCTGCCTCATGGAGCTCCCTAAGGAGACGACGCCCAGCCAGGCCGATTCTCTGGCTGCCAGGATAGCCGAGGCGTTGGGGGACACCGCTCGGGTCACCCGTCCCACAAAAATGGCCGATTTCAGGGTCAGTGGGATGGATGACTCGATAGAGGCGGACGAGCTCCGGGCGGCGCTGGCCGAGAGGGCGGGGTGCCCGCCCGACAAGATAAGGGTGGGCGCAATTGTGGTCGGCAGCAGGGGCATGGGATCGGTGGTGGCCTCCTGCCCTGCCGAGGCTCTCCCCAAGCTTTTGGAGGGGGAGCGAGTTTGCGTGGGGTGGAGCGCGGTGTCTGTTCAGGCACTTGAGCAGCGTGCAATGCGCTGCCACAGGTGCTTGAACAAGGGTCACACCGTCCAGCTCTGCCCCTCGGCCAAGGACCGCAGCAATCTTTGTTTCCGCTGCGGTGAGGATGGCCACAAGGCGGCGTCCTGCAGCGCGCACTTCAAGTGCGCGCTGTGCACGGACAAGGGTTTGCCGGCAGGACACCGCATGGGGGGGCCAATGTGTAATCCCCCCCCAGTGAAGGGCCGCCTTCTAGCGGCAACACGTGTGCTGACCGCCAGGTCCGCTCCAGGAGTCTCGCCAATGGAAACCACTAATGCCTAGTAGGTCCATTGGCGAAATCTTACAGGTAAATGTAAACCACTCCGCCGGGTCGCAAGACCTGATGTTCCAAGCGATGGCGGAGTGGGGAGTGGACCTGGCGCTCGTGTCGGAGCCGTACCGTATCCCGTCGTCCCCGAGGTGGTTCGGGGCGACGGACGGGCTCGCGGCGGTGGTAGGCGTAGGTAGCAGCGCCTCCCCTCCTCTTTCTCTTCGAGAGAGAGGAGCGGGTTTTGTGGCGGTTCAGTGGGGAGGAGTGGTGGTTCTGTCCACGTACTTCTCCGGCAACCGCAGCCGGGCCGAGTTCGAACGGTTCTTGGCTGCGGTTGAGGGGGTGGTTCGGCGCGCGGCCCCACTCCCGGTGTTGGTGGGAGGGGACTTCAATGCCAAGCATACGGCATGGGGGTCCCCTCGCAACAACGTCTTTGGGGAGGATCTGGTGGCTTGGGCGTGTTGCCTGGGCCTCCAGCTCCTCAATAGGGGTTCAACCCCAACTTGTGTCAGGTGGCAGGGTGAGTCCATAGTGGACACCACCTTTGCCACCTCGTCACTCGCCGCCCGAATCAGGGACTGGCGAGTGGTGGACAGCGCGGAGGCCCTATCGGACCACCGTTATGTCCGGTACGCGGTCTCCACGGCTGGTCCCGGGGCCCCCGTTCATCTGGGCCCCGCGGCGAGCGCCCCCTCCTCTTTCCCGAGGTGGTCGCTCGCCAAGCTCCGACGGGAAGTGGCCGAAGAGGCGGCCATCTTTCGCTCCTGGTCGGAGCCACCGGCGGCGTTGTTGGGGGACGCCGAGGGCATGGCGGCGCTCTTCGCAGACGACATGGAAGTTGTCTGCAACGCCGCTATGCCGTCATCTCGGGGCCGTCCGGATAGGAGGGGGGTTTTTTGGTGGACGCAGGAGATTTCTGCCCTGCGGGCCACCACTCTCGTTGCAAGGCGTGCGTACCTGCGTTGCCGGCGTAGGCGTGAACGTAGACCCGGGGAGGCGATCGAGCTCCGCCGGGTGTTCCGGGAGGCCCAAAAGCTCTTGCGGACGGCGATCCGCAAGGGCAAGGTCGAGTCGGAGGAGCGTTTCTTAGCGCTCCTCGACAACGACCCTTGGGGGAGACCATACAGGGTCGTGCGGGGCAAATTCCTAGAGGCTGCCCCACCGACTTCCTGTATGGAGCCTGCATTGCTGCAGAGTGTCCTGGAGTCCCTCTTTCCGGATCCAGGACACTTCGCTCCCCCCAGGTCGGCCTCCTCCAGGTCAGGAGCGCTGGAGGTGAGGGCCGACGGGCCTCCCGGGCCTCCCGTCTCGGACGCGGAGTTTGAGGTGGGAAGGGACCGGCTCCGGTGCAAAAGGAAGGCTCCGGGGCCCGATGGGGTCCCTTCCAAAGTCATGGCCCTAGCTTTGGGGCCGTTGGAGGAGCGGTTCCGCGCGGTGCTTGATACCTGCATCGCGACGAACCGCTTCCCCAAACGATGGAGAGTTGGGAGACTTTGCCTCCTCCGCAAGGTTGGACGCCCTCCCGACTCCCCGTCGGGTTACCGACCGGTGGTGCTGCTGGACGAGGCTGGGAAGTTTTTCGAGAAGATTCTCGCTTCCCGGATCATCCAGCACCTCGAGACCCAGGGGCCGGATCTCGCCGAGCCCCAATTCGGCTTTCGCACCGGTCGGTCCACGATGGACGCAGTGGCCCGCCTCAAGAGGTGGACTGAGGCGGCCACAACAAAAGGGGAGGCTGTTATCGCGGTGTCTCTGGACATTGCGAACGCCTTCAACAGCCTCCCCCATGAATGCATAGAGGCGGCACTTGCCTTTCACCAGGTGCCCCTCTACCTCCGTGCCCTCGTGACGGACTACCTTCGCGAGAGGGTAGTCCTTTACGAGGATGGGGAGGGACGCGTCCAGTCGTGGAACATGGCGGCAGGTGTACCCCAGGGGTCCGTCCTCGGACCGCTACTCTGGAACCTGGGGTACAATTGGGTTCTGCGTGGCCAGCTCTTGCCGCGGATGGAGATTGTCTGCTTTGCGGACGATACTCTAGTCGCGGCAAGGGCTCGCGAGTGGGAAGATGCGGTCCACCTTGCGTCGGTCGGCACTTCTCTCGTCGTCCGGCGCATTCGCATGTTGGGGCTGGAAGTGGCCCTCACCAAAACGAGGGCCATGCCATTCCACGCCCCGAGACGCAGAACCCCATCGGGGCTCCGTGTCCGAGTGGAGGGGGTTCAGATTCCCGTCGAGGTGCACATGAAGTACCTCGGCCTGACTCTGGACCCCCGGTGGAGTTTCGAGGAGCATTTTAGGCTCCTGGCTCCCCGGCTGTGTGCAGCCGCCGCCGCCCTCGGACGGATCCTCCCCAACTTGGGAGGACCCAGCTCGTCGTGCCGTCGACTGTATCATAATGTGATACGGTCGATGGCACTCTACGGAGCCCCGATCTGGGCGGAGTGCCTCTCCCCCCGCACGAAGGCCCTCTTGCGAAAACCGCAGAGGGTAGTCGCGACCCGGGCCGTGCGAGCATACCGCACGGTCGGCCACGAGGCTGCCTGCATCTTAGCAGGCACGCCTCCCTGGGAGCTCGAGGCCCTGGTTCTGTCCAGGGTGCATCGGGAGCGGGTCGCAGCAAGATTGCGGGGGGAACGCCCTGTGCTCGAGGAGGTGAGACGGGTGCGTACCCTGGCCAAGCGACAAGCAGTTGGCCAGTGGGGCGAGGCACTCCTAGCCCCGCGTGCCGGCCACCGGACGGTTGAAGCAATCCGTCCGGTGTTGGAGGAGTGGGTTGGGCGCCGGCACGGCAGCCTCACCTACCGTCTTGTGCAGGTTTTGACCGGACATGGGTGCTTCGGTCACTACCTGCACAAGGTGGCCCGTCGAGAGGAGTCGTCACGGTGTCATCACTGTGACGCTCCTGACGATACGGCCGAGCACACGCTCTCTGTGTGCCCGGCCTGGCGACTCGAGCGCCGCGAATTTCGTGCGGCGCTTGGCGGTGGCTTTCTCTCGCTCCCAACCATGGTTCGTTCCATGGTTGAGAGCGAGAGAATCTGGGAGGCTGCCGCCTCCTTCTGCGAAGCTGTCATGTCGCAGAAGGAGGCAGCGGAGAGGGAGCGGGAAGATGATGCTCTTGCCGCTCCCCTCCGGCGCAGGCGGACGGGCCGAAGGAGGCGAGCTCACGTTCGTCCTCCTTAGGCCCGACAAGTGTGGCCTGCACACATGGGTCTAAGCGCCCCGTGTGTGCATTGCACAGGTCACCCCGTCTGGGGGGATGTCCAGTGTTCCGGACATCCCCTCCATTGGCGCTGACCCCGGCGTAAGCCGGGAGGCCCTGGGGAGAGACTGGTGAATTGCCTCACGGCGGATCCCAGACTCTCCCCGCTTGAAGGGCTAGGGGAACACCGGAGTGGTTTAGTGGGTATTCCCGACTCGAAAGAGTCGGGCGAGCCCCACACACGTCAGCCGCCTAGCTAGCGGCTGATATGGTGCCGAACGCAGTCCCTCCGTTAAAAAAAAAAAAAAAAAAAAAAGGTTAGGTTAGGTTAGGTTAGGTTAGGTTAGGTTAGGTTAGGTTAGGTTAGGTTAGGTTAGGTTAGGTTAGGTTAGGTTAGGTTAGGTTGGGGTGCGATTTTCCGGGACCTCCTCGTGGTGCACCCTGGGCAACGGCTGGTTGATGGATCGACGCCTGCCGCGTCGAGCCATCAACCAGACGGCTGACACCGGACTAGGGACCGTGGCACTCTCCGTCTGCTTTTGTCCGCATAGCGGGGCGGCGGTTGTAGTGTCCACGAGGCGTTGAGTTGGTGATTTTTGTGGTGGGTCTCTCCCTTTTTCTCCTCCGTCTTCGGGGGAAGGGATGAGACGTTTTGGTTGTTGCTCTCCGCACAACTCTGCTCATCAGAGGCGGACTGGTGGATTGACGCGACAAAGGTGAGTCTTCGTCGGAAGACAGTGGAGCTTTAGCTCGTAGGATGGTGAGCTGGAGGCTCACGGATCACTGGTGTGATTGGCAGCGTTTGTTGCCAATTGTCGTTGTGTCGTCGGGCGTTATGCCCAGTGGAGCGTTTGTGCTCGGGGTGTAGGTGACTTTTTAAGTCACAGGGGGCCCGTAGGGGCCCAGAGGCCATATGGCGTAGGACTGCGGACTGGAGTCCGCGGCGCGGCGGGATCGACATTCCACGAAAGTGGCTGTCGGTCAGGCTTCGGCCACCGCCGGGCAAACCTGTTTCCCCTCGCAGGAGTAGAGATCGCTCTAACAGGCAGGCATGTGTTGCAGCCTGCGAGGGACCAGGAGGGCTTGCCTTAATTGGCCGGCCCTAACAGCAGAAAAGCTGAATAAAAAATCCCCTAACTTTCGCCATTGGGGCGCCTCTTCGAGGCCTTGCGCGATGGCGAACGCCCGTATTTGCGGGTTGGCAGGGGGGGACATACCCCTGCCCGCTAGCGGCCAACCCTAAGGGAACAGCCGCCCCCTTAGGTTTTTAGGCTTGCCCGGGTGATAGGGCTCCGCCCGGGTCGACCTTTTACTTCCCGAAAACTCGTGGGATTAGATTATGAGTGCTTCTAAATCCAAACCCGACGTAGGCGCAGTGGGCGCGAGAAGACGTGGCGCAGTGGGCGCGAATGATGATGGCGCAGTGGGCGCGAGTGTTGGTAGCGCAGCTAGCGCGTTTAGAAAGGATGGTGCGCACACTAGTCGTGCAGGAAAAAGGTGGGAGGCTGTGCACATTGACGAGGATGTATCTGACGCATCAGTCGGATCAATGTCATCGGCACGGTCGCTACGATCGAACAAGTCGGCAAGGTCTTGTAGATCAGCGGACGAGAACAAGACCGACCAAGAGAGACAGGTCCAGAAGTCGCGCAAGCGAGTACTGGAGAATAGCGAAGGGAGCTCTACAGAGGAGGAGTCGTGTGGGAGTGATGACTCGTTCCAGGCCTCTGTATGTAGCAAATCCAGTAAGCGGAGAAATACACCGCTGAAGAAAGGCAGAGGCAGACCCCCCACAACGGGGGAATTCGTGGGTCTGGCTGATGCTAAGGCCAAAGCGAACAGGGAGATGCGCGAGCAGGAAGAGCTGCGCGCGGAGCAGGAGTTGGCAGAGTACGCCACAGAGAAGCGCCAGACACGTGCTGACTCGCTGCGTATCATAGCGTCGATGGGGGGCTCAGAAGGAGGTTCTCTTACCGCCGATCAGGAGGCGAAGACGACAGAGTTGCTCACTAGGAGCGTGTTTGATGCGTGCTCTATTGTCCAGCACGTAGCGGAAAGATCCTCCCGCTTAAAGGGCGGATTCGTACGCAATCTGAAACGATCAGTTGAGACAATCGTCGAGGACATGAATATTCTGGCTGCCCGGAACATATCGGAAGAGACAAGGCTGTTACAAAACAGTAACGCTCGCCTTCAGGAAACGAACGCTCGCCTCCAGGAGAGCAACGATCGCCTTCATGCGGATATGGCCAAGCTTCGCAAGGAGCTTGACGATATGAAGGCCATCGTCATGCGGAAGCAGCCTAACCAGGACGTGACAATGGCGGAGGTTGATACACCCGCCCCCGAGATAGTGACGCAGAGCATGATGCTCAAAGCCCTGGAGGGGATGGAAGCAAGGCTGATGGGCACAATGTGCAACCGGCTCAATGCACGAATGGAGGGGCTGGAGCCTAGGCTCAATCCGGCTCCCCGTCTCCGACCTTCTCTGTCGTTTGAGACGAGAGAGGAGATTCCAAGCTCACCTTTTAGAGACGAGACACCGGTGCCACTCCAAGCCTCTGTGAGGCCCAAGGAGACGGCGAAGACGAAAGGGGCTGTACCTGCTACAACAGCCGCGAAGAGGGTCCCAAAGACAGCTGCTGCTACCGAGGGACAAGGGTCAACAGCCGAGACGCAAAAGGTGCCAAAAGAGACGGTCACCAAGAAGAAGACCAGGAGGAAGCAGACGAAGGGCAGGGAGCCGATCCAGGAAAGATCGGAACCCAGAGAGCCGCGTCCTCTCCCACCAGCGCCGTCTTCCATGGACAAGGGGTGGAACGTTGTGGCGGCGAACGGCAAGCACAAAGAAGCTGGGCCGAAAAAGCCACAACAGAAGAAGAGGAAGCCGAAAGTGAGACGTCCTCGCACGACGGCAGTGGTAATCACTCTGCTGCCGGGCGCTGCAGAGAAAGGACTGTCTTACAGTGCAGTCTTGGCAGAGGCCAAGCAGAAGCTCGACCTGGATGCGTTGAACATCCCGGGTGTTCGTTTTCGCAGAGCGGCCACAGGGGCTGTTATTCTAGAGCTGGCAGGTGGACCCGATGAAGAGAAGGGGGAAGCTTTGGCCAGCAAGCTCAGAGAAACCCTGGATGAGTCGGGTGTCAAGGTGGCCAGACCCGTTAAATGTTCGGAGTTGCTGGTAACGGGACTGGACGACTCCGTGACACCAGATGAGGTGGCAGCGGCTGTCGCGAAATTGGGAGAATGTCCCACCTCGCAGGTCAAGGTGGGCGCCGTGCGATTCAATCGCTCCAGCATGGGGACGGCATGGGTAAGCTGCCCGGTGACGGCCACCAACAAAGTGCTCGAGGGGAAGCTCCTGGTTGGTTGGGCTGTGGCAAGAGTAAAATTGCTGCAGCCTAGAGAACTCAGGTGCTTCAAGTGCTTGGAGTCGGGCCATGTGGCCAGCAAATGCTCAGCAGCGGTCGATCGAGGGCAGCAGTGCCACCGCTGTGGGCAGAACGGCCATAAAGCGGCCGATTGTAGGGCTGATCCCCACTGCACGCTATGCGCGGAGGCGGGTCGAGCGGCAAATCACTGGCTTGGGGGGAAGCTTTGTTCGGCGCCCAAGCGGAAAGTGAATCAGAGAGGTCAGGCTATGGCGGCAGATAAGGCTAGCAAAGCAACGACCACCCGCCCGAACGGGACCCGTGGAGAAGAGATGGAAGTGGCTCAATAATGACTAGCACACCTCCACTTCGCATTTTACAGGCGAATATCAACCACTGTGCCAGGTCTCAGGATCTTTTATTCCAGAGTGCGGCACAGTGGTCGATAAACGTAACGGTCATTAGTGAGCCATATTTGGTCCCTTCCCGAGACGATTGGGTGGGGGACCACGATAAGACGGTGGCCGTGGTGGTGAACGCAGCAAATGGCGCTCCCCCAATCGGCAAGACAGTGAGAGGGCATGGTTTTGTCTGCGTTCTTCTAGGAGACGTCGCTTTGTTGGCAGTGTACTTTTCGCCGAATAGGCCACTGGTCGAATTCGAGGGATTCCTCGCCGGTCTAGACTCCCTGCTCCTCGGTTGGTGTCGGCGTTATCAGGTGGCAGTCGCTGGAGACCTAAACGCCAAATCGACGGAGTGGGGCTCTCCGGATACAGACCCGCGAGGGACCGTGGTTGAGGAGTGGATTGCCGCGAACGGCCTGATTGTCCACAACTGCGGGACGGCAGACACGTGCGTGCGATGGAATGGGGGCTCGAAGGTGGACATCACGTTCACAAGCCCCGGTCTCGCACGCCGTGTCCAGGGCTGGAGGGTCGTGGTGGAGGAGGAGTCGTTATCGGACCACCGGTATATCCGGTATGACCTCTCCTCTAGTACACGGAACCCGAGCGGCCCAAGCCGAACTGTCGCTGATTCGGGCCCAAGGTGGGCTTTAAAGAGGCTAGACCATGACGCGTTTGTTCTGGCGTCTATAGTTGAGAGCTGGTCTCCCATACCAGAGTCACCATCGGCAGACGGAGAGGCGGAGTGGTTTTGCGAGGCGATGTCCCACATGTGCGACGTCGCGATGCCGCGTGTAAGATCACTCCCGCCTAAGAAGCAGGTGTACTGGTGGTCGGCTGAACTGGCACGTCTCCGCGCAGCGTGCGTCTCAGCCAGACGCCAGTATACCAGAAGCCGCAGAAGGGGCAGAAGGCGCCGTAACCCCAATGAGGAGGAGGAGGCCCGACATTATGCTGCTTATCAGGCGGCCAAAAAGGAGCTGAGGATACAGATCAGCGAGGCTAAGGAACGTTCTTGGCAAGAGCTGATGGACATGTTGGACGGCGACCCATGGGGCAGGCCTTACCGGCTCGTTATGAGCAGGCTCCGCCCCTGGGCTCCGCCACTGACGTCCAACATGGACCCAGAGTTAGTGGGCACAATTATGGAGGCCCTATTCCCAAGTCGTCCTGCGAGGGTGACGCCGCCTATCCCAAGGCCTTTGGTGGCGAGGGAGGAAGACGGGCAGATTCCGGAGGTGACGGTGGGGGAACTGGGTGCCGCTGTTCTCAGGCTCAAAGGCAAAAACACGGCCCCGGGTCCCGATGGAACGCCTGGCAGAGCATGGGTGCTCGCCCTCGATAACGGGTTAGAGCACAGGTTCAGGAGTCTTCTTACCACTTGTTTGCAGGAGAGAAGATTTCCCCATAGGTGGAAGAACGGCAAACTTGTGCTCCTCCGAAAGGGAGGGCGCCCTATTGAGTCGCCATCCGCCTATCGGCCAATCGTGTTGTTGGAGGAGGCGGGCAAGCTTTTTGAGAGGATCATCGCTGCCCGCCTAAACAAGATCCTGGACGAGACCGGGCCTAACTTGGCTGAAAATCAGTTCGGTTTCCGGCGGGGCAGGTCCACCCTGGACGCCATATCCAGGGTGAGGGCCCTAGCTGAAGAGGAGGTGGAGCGTGGAGGAGTTGTGTTGGCGGTGTCACTCGACATCGCCAATGCATTTAACACCCTGCCGCACGCTTGCATTAAAGCGGCGCTCCTTTACCATGGTGTTCCACTATACCTTCGGGAACTGATAGGGAACTATCTGACGGACAGGACAGTAGAGTATCCTACAAGAGACGGTTGGCGATGGAGAAGCGTCGAGTGCGGTGTTCCACAGGGGTCGGTACTTGGGCCGCTCCTGTGGAACATCGGATACGACTGGGCGATCCG
>OZ008338.1:5000-22500 GCA_963931975.1 Cataclysta lemnata
ACATGTCGAAGTTGCTCTCTCGTGTGAGAGGAGTCCGCCGCGTCTGACGCGCGCGCGGACGACCGAGTACGAGAAAGTTCCCTGGTTGATCCTGCCAGTAGTTATATGCTTGTCTCAAAGATTAAGCCATGCATGTCTCAGTGCAAGCCGTATTAAGGCGATACCGCGAATGGCTCAATATATCAGTTTTGGTTCCTTAGATCTTACTCAGTTACTTGGATAACTGTGGTAATTCTAGAGCTAATACATGCAATCAGAACTCTGACCAGTGATGGGATGAGTGCTTTTATTAGATCAAAACCAATCGACGGAGGGCCTCGCGTCCGAAGTCGTTAATTTTGATGAATCTGGATAACTTTTGCCGATCGCACGGTCCAGCACCGGCGACGTATCTTTCAAATGTCTGCCTTATCAACTTTCGATGGTAGTTTCTGCGACTACCATGGTTGTCACGGGTAACGGGGAATCAGGGTTCGATTCCGGAGAGGGAGCCTGAGAAACGGCTACCACATCCAAGGAAGGCAGCAGGCGCGCAAATTACCCACTCCCGGCACGGGGAGGTAGTGACGAAAAATAACGATACGGGACTCTTACGAGGCCTCGTAATCGGAATGAGTACACTTTAAATATTTTAACGAGGAACAATTGGAGGGCAAGTCTGGTGCCAGCAGCCGCGGTAATTCCAGCTCCAATAGCGTATACTAAAATTGTTGCGGTTAAAAAGCTCGTAGTTGCATTTGTGCGCCGCGCTGTCGGTGCACCGCATCCGCGGTGATACTGACACGTTTGCGGAGCATATCGTCGGTGAGCCGACGGTAAAACGTCGGTTCAATATCAAAATCCTATCGCGGTGCTCTTCAGTGAGTGTCGAGGTGGGCCGACAATTTTACTTTGAACAAATTAGAGTGCTCAAAGCGGGCTCAAAATGCTGCTTGAATATTTCGTGCATGGAATAATAGAATATGATCTCGGTTCTATTTTGTTGGTTTTCAGAACTCCGAGGTAATGATTAATAGGGATAACTGGGGGCATTCGTATTGCGACGTTAGAGGTGAAATTCTTGGATCGTCGCAAGACGAACATCAGCGAAAGCATTTGCCAAAGGTGTTTTCATCAATCAAGAACGAAAGTTAGAGGTTCGAAGGCGATTAGATACCGCCCTAGTTCTAACCGTAAATATGTCATCTAGCGATCCGCCGACGTTAATATAATGGCTCGGCGGGCAGCTTCCGGGAAACCAAAGATTTTGGACTCCGGGGGGAGTATGGTTGCAAAGCTGAAACTTAAAGGAATTGACGGAAGGGCACCACCAGGAGTGGAGCCTGCGGCTTAATTTGACTCAACACGGGAAATCTCACCAGGCCCGGACACCGGAAGGATTGACAGATTAACAGCTCTTTCTTGATTCGGTGGGTGGTGGTGCATGGCCGTTCTTAGTTGGTGGAGCGATTTGTCTGGTTAATTCCGGTAACGAACGAGACTCTAGCCTGCTAAATAGGCGTCGCCATTTAGGTGTGCGTGGCTCTGTCACGCAACTCACTGGCGACGTATTAAAATTCTTCTTAGAGGGACCGGCGGCTTCGAGCCGCACGAGATTGAGCAATAACAGGTCTGTGATGCCCTTAGATGTCCTGGGCCGCACGCGCGCTACACTGAAGGAATCAGCATGTTCTCCCTGGCCTAGAGGCCCGGGCAACCCGTTGAAACTCCTTCGTGCTGGGGATTGGGGTTTGCAATTATCCCCCATAAACGAGGAATTCCTAGTAAGCGCGGGTCATAAGCCCGCGTTGATTAAGTCCCTGCCCTTTGTACACACCGCCCGTCGCTACTACCGATTGAATGATTTAGTGAGGTCTTCGGACCGACACGCGGTGGCTTCACGGCCGTCGGCGTTGCTGGGAAGTTGACCAAACTTGATCATTTAGAGGAAGTAAAAGTCGTAACAAGGTTTCCGTAGGGGAACCTGCGGAAGGATCATTAACGTTGCACGTTGGACCCGCCAGTTGACAACGCTGCGCGTGTTCCAATTGAGCGATAAATATAATCCAGATAAAACACTTGTATTGTTACATTGTAATAATACAATCTCGAAGATGCTGCCGCCACCATCTCTCTCTCGCACTCTGGTGTGTGCAGTGTAGACAGAGGCGAATCGTGTTCGAGCGTCATTCGAGACAGAGTAACTGTGACGGGTCAAAATTCCGCGACCCCAGTGTAAAAATTTCTCTTCTCGAGTGTCCGTTAACACTTGTATATTTTGCGGTTGGAATTTGTGAACGTCGTTTGAACGCGACGTTCGTCGACTTCTAAAACTGTAACAAAAAAAATATTATTGTATTTATAACACTATATAATGATTGTTTGTGAAAACACAGACAGTTAAATTTAAACCACTACCCTGGACGGTGGATCACTTGGCTCGCGGGTCGATGAAGAACGCAGTTAACTGCGCGTCATAGTGTGAACTGCAGGACACATTTGAACATCGACATTTCGAACGCACATTGCGGTCCGTGGAGACACATCCAGGACCACTCCTGTCTGAGGGCCGGCTGCATAAAAACAATGACCACACTGCGCCTCGACGCTTCGCCGCGGAGGGGACGCATTTGACGGTTCTTCGTGTCAATTTTATTGCCGCGAGGTGCGTCTAAATATTGTGCGTTGCACAATTGACCGTTGTTGCGCGTGTGCGTCGCTCTCGATGCTGAAGGTGACTCTTCGTAGAAATATAGTGAGAGTGCTTTCAATGTTCGTTGCAGCGACGCGCCTCTATCGGGTGTGTTGTCTCTTAGAGACGATGTGACGATAGCAGAGCAGAGCAGCGCAGCGACAACACTGTCTGTAGGCGGACTCGACGTCCGAAGAGGCGCGTCGACGCCGTCGCCGCCGCCGCCCCCTTTGTTGGTGGCGGCGGTTGTGCGTCGTCGTCGTAGCGCTGACGGATATCGTGTCTGCCTCCAATTTTATCGTTGGCCTCAGATCAGGGAGGATCACCCGCCGAATTTAAGCATATTAGTAAGCGGAGGAAAAGAAACTAACTAGGATTTCCTTAGTAGCGGCGAGCGAACAGGAATATAGCCCAGCACTGAATCCCGCGGTTGTCACGGCCGCGGGAGATGTGGTGTTCGGGAGGTTCCGCTTTCTCGTCGTCGCGTCTCCCGTCCAAGTTCGTCTTGAACGGGGCCGTTTTCCCGTAGAGGGTGCCAGGCCCGTAGCGACGGAGGGCGGCGGCGAGAGGGACTCTCCTCAGAGTCGGGTTGCTTGAGAGTGCAGCCCTAAGTGGGTGGTAAACTCCATCTAAGGCTAAATATTACCGCGAGACCGATAGCGAACAAGTACCGTGAGGGAAAGTTGAAAAGAACTTTGAAGAGAGAGTTCAAGAGTACGTGAAACCGTTCAGGGGTAAACCTGCGAAACTCGAATGAACGAACGGAGAGATTCATCGTCACTCCTCGGCGTGCGCGTGCCGCACACGATGCGGCGTGGCCTCGGCCGCGCTCGTCACTGTCGTCGCGCGTCGACGTCCGGGGACGGCGTGCACTTCTCTCTTAGTAATGCATCGCGACCCGTTCGATGTCGGTCTAAGCTCCGTTCGGGAGCCCAATCGTCCCTCTAGGGGGGCGGCTGGACCGTGACGGTAGCCGACCGGCCGTCGGACGGTATCAACAATGAAACGCGCACGCGTCTTGTACGCGTCCGGCCCGACGCAAGGTATCGTCTCTATCGTAGTCCTGCCGTAGTGCGGACTTCGGTACGGCGCGCCTGTGTTGCCGCCGTGCTGTCTCGGACTGTGCGCGTCTCTGTCTGCGATGATTCAGTTTCGGGCACTCGCAGGACCCGTCTTGAAACACGGACCAAGGAGTCTAGCATGTGTGCGAGTCATTGAGATTTGTAAAACTGAAAGGCACAACGAAAGTGAAGGCGTGCGCTTGTCGCGCGCTCAGGGAGGATGGAGCGTCGGTCTAGGTCGACCTCTCGCACTCCCGAGGCGTCTCGTTTCCAATCTGTGAATGCAGGCGCGCTCTGAGCGCAGATGCTGGGACCCGAAAGATGGTGAACTATGCCTGGTCAGGTCGAAGTCAGGGGAAACCCTGATGGAGGACCGTAGCGATTCTGACGTGCAAATCGATCGTCGGAACTGGGTATAGGGGCGAAAGACTAATCGAACCATCTAGTAGCTGGTTCCGTCCGAAGTTTCCCTCAGGATAGCTGGCGTCGATTTGAACAGTCTCATCCGGTAAAGCGAATGATTAGAGGCATTGGGGCCGAAACGACCTCAACCTATTCTCAAACTTTAAATGGGTGAGAACTCCGGCTTACTCGAACGATGAAGCCGGAGATCTGATGACGGTGCCAAGTGGGCCAATTTTGGTAAGCAGAACTGGCGCTGTGGGATGAACCAAACGTAGTGTTAAGGCGCCTAAAAAACGCTCATGGGACACCATGAAAGGCGTTGGTCGCTCATGACAGCAGGACGGTGGCCATGGAAGTCGGAATCCGCTAAGGAGTGTGCAACGACTCACCTGCCGAAGCAACCAGCCCTGAAAATGGATGGCGCTGAAGCGTTTTGCCTATACACTACCGTTACCGGCATGTGTGACATTCGGTGTCATTAAGCCGTAACGAGTAGGACGTGCGCGGCGGAGAGCGCAGAAGGGTCTGGGCGTGAGCCCGCCTGGAGCCTCCGTCGGTGCAGATCTTGGTGGTAGTAGCAAATACTCCAGCGAGGCCCTGGAGGACTGACGTGGAGAAGGGTTTCGCGTGAACAGTAGTTGCTCGCGAGTCAGTCGATCCTAAGCTCAAGGAGAGATCTTATGTCGATGTGGCGTGTTTATTAAAATTTATTTTTGGATAAATAACGCCCTTTGAGCGAAAGGGAATCCGGTTCCTATTCCGGAACCCGGCAGCGGAACCGTTTCAAAAATCGTTCCCTCGTTTCAAAGCGAGTGTTCGACGGGGTAACCCAAAGTGGCCTGAAGACGCCGCCGAGAGGTCCGGGAAGAGTTTTCTTTTCTGCCTGAGCGTTCGAGTTCCATGGAATCCTATAGAAGGGAGATATGGTTCGGAACGCGAAGAGCACCGCATTTGCGGCGGTGTCCGGATACTCTCTGCGGACCTTGAAAATTCAGGTGAGGGATGTACGCGGAGTAGTCGCGCCGGTTCGTACCCATATCCGCAGCAGGTCTCCAAGGTGAAGAGCCTCTAGTCGATAGAATAATGTAGGTAAGGGAAGTCGGCAAATTGGATCCGTAACTTCGGAATAAGGATTGGCTCTGAGGACCGGGGCGTGTCGGGTTTGGACGGGAAGCGGATGCGGCCGGTGCCGGGCCTGGTCGATGCCTCATCCTCACGGGTGGGGCGGAATCCGGACCCGCGTTCCGGCCTTCCGCGGATCTTCCTAGCCGTAAGGCCGTGTCGATTTCGTCTCGTGCGCGATTGGCGCGGTTCTGTACGACCGCCGTTCAACGGTCAGCTCAGAACTGGCACGGACAAGGGGAATCCGACTGTCTAATTAAAACAAAGCATTGCGATGGCCCTCGCGGGTGTTGACGCAATGTGATTTCTGCCCAGTGCTCTGAATGTCAACGTGAAGAAATTCAAGCAAGCGCGGGTAAACGGCGGGAGTAACTATGACTCTCTTAAGGTAGCCAAATGCCTCGTCATCTAATTAGTGACGCGCATGAATGGATTAACGAGATTCCCACTGTCCCTATCTACTGCACGCCAGCACGGATTCACTCGAGGTCGGTCGACGGTTACTGCGTTGAGGGGGGTGTTCGACGTGGTAAGAGGGACTTCGTCGAACTATGTTCAGGGGATTTTTCTAGATATCTCTGGAGCCTTCGACAACGCGTGGTGGCCGATGATACTGCTGAAGGTGAAGCGTGGGGGTTGTCCGCCAAACATCTATAGGATGTTGACGGACTACTTCACGGGACGCCGGGTTGGCATGTTCGTCGGAAGCCACGTGGAGTGGAAGGCAGCAACGATGGGTTGCCCGCAGGGATCGGTGTTGGGACCTACGCTCTGGAACGTGCTGATGGACGACCTGCTTCGACTGCCGCTTCCGGGGGGGGTAAGCATCGTGGCATACGCCGACGATGTGACAATCCTGATCGAGGCCAAATCTCGGGCGGGCATAGAGGCCACGGCCTCAATGGTTTTGCAGCTCGTCGGTGACTGGGGGGTCCGGAACAGACTGGAATTCTCGCCTTCGAAGTCGGTTACCATGACGATGAAGGGAAAATTCCAGAGACCACCCACCATCAGATTCGGGGGGTCCTCTATCAGGAGTGTCACATCGACCACGGTGCTGGGAGTGGTGGTTGACTCATGTCTATCGTTCTCGCAGCATGCAGTATCGATAGGGGAGAGGGCGGCATCTTGTTTTGGCAAGATGTCTAGAGTATCGGCGTCCTCTTGGGGCATACGGTACAGAGCCTTGAAGGTTCTGTACCAAGGCACTTACATCGCCACGGTAACGTATGCTGCGGCATGTTGGTATGAGCGTGCGTCCCTCCACGTTGTGCGGAGTGCGCTACTGCGCACCCAGAGATCCGCTTTAGTCCTTCTGACTAAGGCGTATCGTTCGACGAGCTCCGTCGCTTTGCCGGTTCTTGCTGGCGTGTTGCCGGCCGACCTCGAGGTAATCAGGGCAGGCGAACTAGGTAGGGCGCGCGAGTCCGCGATTACCAAGGAGGAGTTGAAGGGCGCCAAACTCAGCATTTCTGAGTCCGCAACTGCCAAATGGCAGGAGCGTTGGGACACGTCGAACCAGGGGAGGGAACTTTATCGATTCTTCCCGGACGTGTCGGCTCGTCTCAAGTGTACTTGGGTAGAGCCGGACTACGAAACCTCGCAGATCCTGACAGGTCATGGCTGTTTCAGGGGAAGGCTTCACAGCATGAAGCTCGCAGAGGCCAGCACGTGCTTTTGCGGTGATAGCCTAGTGGAGGACGTACACCACGCTTTGTGGGAATGTGAACTCTACGGGGATGCGCGTAGGATTCTATTAGCGAATGTGAAGACGCTCGAGGTGGGCCCGGTCTACTACCGGGACCTTGTAGGTTCGGAGGCAAACTTCAGGCAGTTACGGGACTTCGCGCGACGATGGCACGAGATTAGGAGTGGGCTAGAGAGAGAGGCGAAGAAAGAAGACGCTTTGAGAGGGAGTTAGCGGTACCACTTCGTGTGGCGCACTTGCGGCCTGGAAGACACCGAAGGCGTAACGTGTGTAGTCCGCCCCAGAATGGGGAGAGGGACTATAGGGACAAAGGAAGTAGATTTTTATAATATGTAGGGAGTCAAGAAATGCGCGCGGTAGAGTGCAGTCGCAGGTTCCGCGCGCATCTCCCGCGATTCGGCCTGTATAACCGTAAGGTTGAGTCGGGCCATGGGTGGTTGGTGGGTTTGTCCCTATCTACTTTCAGTATGAGGACGACATCGACACGCACCTTGAACACCTTGGGACAGTACTCGATTCCCTGAAAGGGAAAAGAGTAGTAGTGGGGGTAGACTCCAACGCGCACTCCTCGATGTGGTACTGCGAACCGCGACAGTACACAGGACGAGGGCCAGACGTCACGCATCGCAAAGAGTCCATGGAGGCGTTTATCCTGGCCCGGGGACTGCGGCTAGAGAACCAAGAAGGTCAGCCGTGGACGTTCTCAACAGCGAACGGATCGTCCAACGTCGACCTCACATTAACTACCAGAGGCGCCCTGGTGACAGGGTGGAGAGTGCTAGAGAACGCGATACTGAGTGACCATCGGCTCATAACATTTACAGTGGCTGGCAGACCCACTCCTCGCGCAGAGCTGTTTGAAATGCCGAAGAAGTTGCGGGATCGCGGTGTGGACTGGTTCCTCTTCGAGCGACGGATCAGCGGGAGGGTGGGTAATATAAGGTGGAATCGTCCCGCTCCAGCAGTCTGTGCTCAGTTCACCGAAATGGTAGGGAGCACCGCAAAGCAGACACTGGGGTTTGTTAGGAGCAGCAACGCGAACGCACGGTTGGAGTGGTGGTCGTCCGAGTTGGACAGTTTGCGTGTTGCGAACAACAAGTTGCGTAGGGCCTGGCAGAGTACCCGCAAGCGCGGAGGTACTGCAGAGGCGGACGCAAAGGAACGGTTCCATGCGCATAGGATTAGGTACCGGGGAGCCATGGAGGAGGCGCAACTTTTGCACTTTAGACGCATTGCCGATTCCGGAAACCTGTCCCCCTGGGGACAGGCCTACCGAGCCGCGTGTGGGAGGCATAGGCCTCCCCTTAACGTAATTAACGGCATCAAATATGCCGAAGGATATGCTGGTGGTGTGAGAGAGGCCATGCACGGCCTGATGCATGCCCTGTGCCCCGATGACGATTCGTCTAGGGACACGGTGTACCATCGGAAAGTGCGGCTAATGGCCTCGCTCACACCGCCAGGAGAAGATGCGCCTCCTCCTACTGACAGGGTCATCGAGGACATAGTTAAGGATCTTCCTAACACTGCGCCGGGAATCGATGGGATTAGCGCCCGCATAATCCAGCACAGCTGGGCAGCCGCGTCGGTGGAGTTCTCGGAGGTGTTTAGGCGATGTGTCCAAGAGGGGAGTTTCCCGGATGTCTGGAAGGACGGTAAGCTGATTGTCATCCCGAAAGGGAATGACAAGCCCCTTACCGACCCAAAAGCGTACCGCCCCGTCACCCTTCTTCCGATTTTTGGTAAGATTTTAGAACGCGTAATGTTAAGGTGCGCCCCGCAAATAACCAGAGGTTTATCGGATCGCCAGCACGGATTCACTCGAGGTCGGTCGACGGTTACTGCGTTGAGGGGGGTGTTCGACGTGGTAAGAGGGACTTCGTCGAACTATGTTCAGGGGATTTTTCTAGATATCTCTGGAGCCTTCGACAACGCGTGGTGGCCGATGATACTGCTGAAGGTGAAGCGTGGGGGTTGTCCGCCAAACATCTATAGGATGTTGACGGACTACTTCACGGGACGCCGGGTTGGCATGTTCGTCGGAAGCCACGTGGAGTGGAAGGCAGCAACGATGGGTTGCCCGCAGGGATCGGTGTTGGGACCTACGCTCTGGAACGTGCTGATGGACGACCTGCTTCGACTGCCGCTTCCGGGGGGGGTAAGCATCGTGGCATACGCCGACGATGTGACAATCCTGATCGAGGCCAAATCTCGGGCGGGCATAGAGGCCACGGCCTCTATGGTTTTGCAGCTCGTCGGTGACTGGGGGGTCCGGAACAGACTGGAATTCTCGCCTTCGAAGTCGGTTACCATGACGATGAAGGGAAAATTCCAGAGACCACCCACCATCAGATTCGGGGGGTCCTCTATCAGGAGTGTCACATCGACCACGGTGCTGGGAGTGGTGGTTGACTCATGTCTATCGTTCTCGCAGCATGCAGTATCGATAGGGGAGAGGGCGGCATCTTGTTTTGGCAAGATGTCTAGAGTATCGGCGTCCTCTTGGGGCATACGGTACAGAGCCTTGAAGGTTCTGTACCAAGGCACTTACATCGCCACGGTAACGTATGCTGCGGCATGTTGGTATGAGCGTGCGTCCCTCCACGTTGTGCGGAGTGCGCTACTGCGCACCCAGAGATCCGCTTTAGTCCTTCTGACTAAGGCGTATCGTTCGACGAGCTCCGTCGCTTTGCCGGTTCTTGCTGGCGTGTTGCCGGCCGACCTCGAGGTAATCAGGGCAGGCGAACTAGGTAGGGCGCGCGAGTCCGCGATTACCAAGGAGGAGTTGAAGGGCGCCAAACTCAGCATTTCTGAGTCCGCAACTGCCAAATGGCAGGAGCGTTGGGACACGTCGAACCAGGGGAGGGAACTTTATCGATTCTTCCCGGACGTGTCGGCTCGTCTCAAGTGTACTTGGGTAGAGCCGGACTACGAAACCTCGCAGATCCTGACAGGTCATGGCTGTTTCAGGGGAAGGCTTCACAGCATGAAGCTCGCAGAGGCCAGCACGTGCTTTTGCGGTGATAGCCTAGTGGAGGACGTACACCACGCTTTGTGGGAATGTGAACTCTACGGGGATGCGCGTAGGATTCTATTAGCGAATGTGAAGACGCTCGAGGTGGGCCCGGTCTACTACCGGGACCTTGTAGGTTCGGAGGCAAACTTCAGGCAGTTACGGGACTTCGCGCGACGATGGCACGAGATTAGGAGTGGGCTAGAGAGAGAGGCGAAGAAAGAAGACGCTTTGAGAGGGAGTTAGCGGTACCACTTCGTGTGGCGCACTTGCGGCCTGGAAGACACCGAAGGCGTAACGTGTGTAGTCCGCCCCAGAATGGGGAGAGGGACTATAGGGACAAAGGAAGTAGATTTTTATAATATGTAGGGAGTCAAGAAATGCGCGCGGTAGAGTGCAGTCGCAGGTTCCGCGCGCATCTCCCGCGATTCGGCCTGTATAACCGTAAGGTTGAGTCGGGCCATGGGTGGTTGGTGGGTTTGTCCCTATCTACTATCTAGCGAAACCACAGCCAAGGGAACGGGCTTGGGAGAATCAGCGGGGAAAGAAGACCCTGTTGAGCTTGACTCTAGTCTGGCATTGTAAGGAGACATGAGAGGTGTAGCATAAGTGGGAGATCGCTCGCGGTCGTCGCTGAAAAACCACTACTTTCATTGTTTCATTACTTACTCGGTTGGGCGGAAGCGGTGCGCGGTCGATAATATCGGCGGGCGTACGGTGTTTCGTTCCAAGCGTGCAGAGTGGTGACGTGGCGGCAACGCTCGTCACCGTTAAACTCCCGCGTGATCCGGTTCGAGGACACTGCCAGGCGGGGAGTTTGACTGGGGCGGTACATCTGTCAAAGAATAACGCAGGTGTCCTAAGGCCAGCTCAGCGAGGACAGAAACCTCGCGTGGAGCAAAAGGGCAAAAGCTGGCTTGATCCAGATGTTCAGTACGCATAGGGACTGCGAAAGCACGGCCTATCGATCCTTTAGTATAAAGAGTTTTTAGCAAGAGGTGCCAGAAAAGTTACCACAGGGATAACTGGCTTGTGGCAGCCAAGCGTTCATAGCGACGTTGCTTTTTGATCCTTCGATGTCGGCTCTTCCTATCATTGCGAAGCAAAATTCGCCAAGCGTTGGATTGTTCACCCATCAAAAGGGAACGTGAGCTGGGTTTAGACCGTCGTGAGACAGGTTAGTTTTACCCTACTGATGGCTCGTCGTTGCGATAGTAATACTGCTCAGTACGAGAGGAACCGCAGTTTCGGACATTTGGTTCATGCACTCGGCCGAGCGGCCGGTGGTGCGAAGCTACCATCCGCGGGATTATGCCTGAACGCCTCTAAGGCCGAAGCCAGCCTAGCCGAATTCGGCAAGGATATGCTCACTGTGGAGCCCCGAGAGTCGGGAGGCTCTAAACAATGTGACTTTACTAGTCGCGCTTTACCCACGTGAGGTGCGACGTCGAAGCCCATTTGAATCTCTGAGATCGGTGCGGTCGGTTTAACACGTGCGCCACGGCTCTGAAGGTTCGAATCTACCTCAGTTCGATGTCGGGGCTCGGAATAGTCTGTAGACGACTTCCGTTCCTGGCGGGGTGTTGTGCTCGGTAGAGCAGCGTCGTGCTGCGATCTGTTGAGACTCAGCCCTACGCCAGGTGATTCGTCCGCGGACGAGTTGATATGTTTCATTCTAATCTATCCATCTATCCACTGATGATGAATATACTGGGGGAAGGGATAGTCTTTTAAAAATCACTAGGACACGAATGTTATTGTACAGGTTCGTATGTTGCATGGACATGAATGTTATCATTGTGTTTTTTTGTTGTGTCGCATGAAATTCGGCGAGCTCAAAATCCGCGCACTGTGAGTCGCACGGCGACAATTCGACGGGCCTTCTAGAACATGAATGTTACCGTATAATACCGTATATATTTAACATTGAACTTGTACAACATTGATGAAAATTATAATCACAACATCATTATTATGATGATAATGAATATAATTCAGATTATATACGAGCACAAATCACTAATATAATATTTGCAGAGCACACAGAGCGCTATGGATTATGTAAAATTTTAAGGACATGAACGCTTTAATAAAATACCTGTATTAGATTATATATAAGCACAAATCGCTGGCACTCGCCGGCCGCTGCCGCGGCACGCTCGCTTCGCTCGCTCGGCTCGTGCTGTTCGTTGGTTCATATACTAACCTAACCTAACCAACCAACCAACCAACCAACCAACCAACCAACCAACCAACCAACCAACCAACCAACCTACTAAACCTACTAGTACTACTAGAGTTTGCGCACAGGGCGCTCTGGCTTTTGTAAAATTTTTAAGGACATGAACGTTTTCATAAAAAACCTGCATAAAATTCGACAAACAACAATTAAATTCTATATAAGCACAAATCAATTGATTCATATACAAACCTAACCTAACCAACTAACCGATAACCCACGTCGGTAAATCCCTGACATCCCTGCAAGTGTTAAATAAACCATTAGATTCTATATAAAGCACACGATACCGGCACTCGCCGGCCGCTGCCGCGGCACGCTCGCTTCGTTCGGGCTTAATGACATGAATGTTACCGTGCATATATGAACACTTCGAACACAGAGCTCTCAGCGCGTGGACTTTAGTATAATGGACATGAATGATATCGTAAAAAAACCTATACATAATATTCAACTTTTACAACTTTGACAAAAATTATGATCACAATCTGCTCTGGGCTATTATTGAGTAGGCTCTGTGGGCAACATCCCATTCAGGCTGGCCGGATAAATTTGCCTTCCCTAAAAAGGGAGGGAGAGGGGGGGTATTAATAACAAGGCTCTGTTGGATAGATTCCCTAAAAACTTCTACAATATTTATAAGTTTCAACAAAAAATACAAAAAACCAAACAATTATAATAACTAAGCAAAAAAAAACAGCATTCATAACAGTTAGTCATAACTGCCGCACTCAGATACGTAAAATAACGTTCATGTCCGTACCGTTAACGTCAAAAAATGACTGAATTCAAAACTAGTCTCTATTCTTGCCGGGTCTATGGTCTAGATTTGAATGAAAATTTTTGACATACTCATTAAAGTTAATTGACGTCTCTGAGTGCGGCAGTAAATTGTTCAAATAATATATTTTTTTTTCATACTATAAAGGAAAAATGAGAAACATTAAATAATTTAACATCATCATCATCATCATCACCACCATCTTCATCAAACCACCACCACCACCACCACCACCACCACCACCACCACCATCATCATCATCATCATCATGACCAGCCCTTTTATGTCCCTAATGCTGGGGCACGGGCCCTCCCTATGGATGGAAGAATATAGGGAGATTGGGCCATAACCCACCACGCTGGCCCAGTGCGGGTTGGTGGATATTAACAACTGCAAATGCATCCGGGACCAACGGCCTAACGTGCCTTCAGAAGCACTCGGAGAAACTCGATATAATAAATTTTTGGTCACCCATCCAATGACCGGCCTTCGCGAACATTGCTGAGTTTACGCAATCGTAGTCCAAACGCGGTATGCCACGGCCCTACCCTAGTGAGCTCCTAAAAAAAAAGGCTCCGCGAAAAAAAAAAAAAGGGACAAATTAAAACTAAAATACATAATTATTTTTAAATAAATTTAATTAAAATTAAATTAATTTGAACAAAAACAAAAACAAAAACAATTTATGTACATACACAATGACATAACAGACACATTTAAACAATTCATTTTATTTTTCTGCAAACCATCGACTTAGTCATTCTGTGCGCTCCGCCTAGTTCCATCAGAACGGAACCCGTAGGTATTTGCTTCGACAGTAGTATACACGAGAGCGTGTGCGGCTTGGTGGAACCGGAGTATCGTTGGGGCTGAGTCGAGTCAAAGGACGTGCGCGCGGCGCGCTAAGTGTGGTTTGGTGCGTACGACATGTCCAGAGACACAAAACAAGGCGTTCAAACGATATTTTACACAATATTAATATGCTCAATATGATCAAGTGGTGGTTACGAATCTAATTAGAGTTTGAACTCTTTAGATATTTACGATTTGCTGCTACAGTAGTCGGTTGTTGTGTATTTGTGGTTTGGTTCTTCCAATGCTACTTTTATAAACTTTGTCGACAGACGAATGTATGTTTTCATCATTTGTACAAACTGTCCGTAAATGGTCACACACGAGTTTATACTTTTAAAAAGTTTCTCTCGTGGTTCGTGCAAAGCAGTTTTTTAAAAACTGTTAATATTCAATGTTATTTTGATGGAACCTCTCCAGCACCGGGCGACCGAATATGTGTCTACGTTCACTGTTAGAAAACTATATTACAATGAAACGTGAAATAGTGTTTCTATGCGAACGATCAATTTGGGCGTATACAACGTACGCTAAAAATTACGATATCACCACATTGGTGGTGGTTTTCGTCATTTTACTTGCTTTGAATAAATCACGCTCCGCCAGACGTGTTCAACGTCTGAATGGAGGTCTGCTGATTTTGAGAGTAGTAACATGTCGAAGTTGCTCTCTCGTGTGAGAGGAGTCCGCCGCGTCTGACGCGCGCGCGGACGACCGAGTACGAGAAAGTTCCCTGGTTGATCCTGCCAGTAGTTATATGCTTGTCTCAAAGATTAAGCCATGCATGTCTCAGTGCAAGCCGTATTAAGGCGATACCGCGAATGGCTCAATATATCAGTTTTGGTTCCTTAGATCTTACTCAGTTACTTGGATAACTGTGGTAATTCTAGAGCTAATACATGCAATCAGAACTCTGACCAGTGATGGGATGAGTGCTTTTATTAGATCAAAACCAATCGACGGAGGGCCTCGCGTCCGAAGTCGTTAATTTTGATGAATCTGGATAACTTTTGCCGATCGCACGGTCCAGCACCGGCGACGTATCTTTCAAATGTCTGCCTTATCAACTTTCGATGGTAGTTTCTGCGACTACCATGGTTGTCACGGGTAACGGGGAATCAGGGTTCGATTCCGGAGAGGGAGCCTGAGAAACGGCTACCACATCCAAGGAAGGCAGCAGGCGCGCAAATTACCCACTCCCGGCACGGGGAGGTAGTGACGAAAAATAACGATACGGGACTCTTACGAGGCCTCGTAATCGGAATGAGTACACTTTAAATATTTTAACGAGGAACAATTGGAGGGCAAGTCTGGTGCCAGCAGCCGCGGTAATTCCAGCTCCAATAGCGTATACTAAAATTGTTGCGGTTAAAAAGCTCGTAGTTGCATTTGTGCGCCGCGCTGTCGGTGCACCGCATCCGCGGTGATACTGACACGTTTGCGGAGCATATCGTCGGTGAGCCGACGGTAAAACGTCGGTTCAATATCAAAATCCTATCGCGGTGCTCTTCAGTGAGTGTCGAGGTGGGCCGACAATTTTACTTTGAACAAATTAGAGTGCTCAAAGCGGGCTCAAAATGCTGCTTGAATATTTCGTGCATGGAATAATAGAATATGATCTCGGTTCTATTTTGTTGGTTTTCAGAACTCCGAGGTAATGATTAATAGGGATAACTGGGGGCATTCGTATTGCGACGTTAGAGGTGAAATTCTTGGATCGTCGCAAGACGAACATCAGCGAAAGCATTTGCCAAAGGTGTTTTCATCAATCAAGAACGAAAGTTAGAGGTTCGAAGGCGATTAGATACCGCCCTAGTTCTAACCGTAAATATGTCATCTAGCGATCCGCCGACGTTAATATAATGGCTCGGCGGGCAGCTTCCGGGAAACCAAAGATTTTGGACTCCGGGGGGAGTATGGTTGCAAAGCTGAAACTTAAAGGAATTGACGGAAGGGCACCACCAGGAGTGGAGCCTGCGGCTTAATTTGACTCAACACGGGAAATCTCACCAGGCCCGGACACCGGAAGGATTGACAGATTAACAGCTCTTTCTTGATTCGGTGGGTGGTGGTGCATGGCCGTTCTTAGTTGGTGGAGCGATTTGTCTGGTTAATTCCGGTAACGAACGAGACTCTAGCCTGCTAAATAGGCGTCGCCATTTAGGTGTGCGTGGCTCTGTCACGCAACTCACTGGCGACGTATTAAAATTCTTCTTAGAGGGACCGGCGGCTTCGAGCCGCACGAGATTGAGCAATAACAGGTCTGTGATGCCCTTAGATGTCCTGGGCCGCACGCGCGCTACACTGAAGGAATCAGCATGTTCTCCCTGGCCTAGAGGCCCGGGCAACCCGTTGAAACTCCTTCGTGCTGGGGATTGGGGTTTGCAATTATCCCCCATAAACGAGGAATTCCTAGTAAGCGCGGGTCATAAGCCCGCGTTGATTAAGTCCCTGCCCTTTGTACACACCGCCCGTCGCTACTACCGATTGAATGATTTAGTGAGGTCTTCGGACCGACACGCGGTGGCTTCACGGCCGTCGGCGTTGCTGGGAAGTTGACCAAACTTGATCATTTAGAGGAAGTAAAAGTCGTAACAAGGTTTCCGTAGGGGAACCTGCGGAAGGATCATTAACGTTGCACGTTGGACCCGCCAGTTGACAACGCTGCGCGTGTTCCAATTGAGCGATAAATATAATCCAGATAAAACACTTGTATTGTTACATTGTAATAATACAATCTCGAAGATGCTGCCGCCACCATCTCTCTCTCGCACTCTGGTGTGTGCAGTGTAGACAGAGGCGAATCGTGTTCGAGCGTCATTCGAGACAGAGTAACTGTGACGGGTCAAAATTCCGCGACCCCAGTGTAAAAATTTCTCTTCTCGAGTGTCCGTTAACACTTGTATATTTTGCGGTTGGAATTTGTGAACGTCGTTTGAACGCGACGTTCGTCGACTTCTAAAACTGTAACAAAAAAAATATTATTGTATTTATAACACTATATAATGATTGTTTGTGAAAACACAGACAGTTAAATTTAAACCACTACCCTGGACGGTGGATCACTTGGCTCGCGGGTCGATGAAGAACGCAGTTAACTGCGCGTCATAGTGTGAACTGCAGGACACATTTGAACATCGACATTTCGAACGCACATTGCGGTCCGTGGAGACACATCCAGGACCACTCCTGTCTGAGGGCCGGCTGCATAAAAACAATGACCACACTGCGCCTCGACGCTTCGCCGCGGAGGGGACGCATTTGACGGTTCTTCGTGTCAATTTTATTGCCGCGAGGTGCGTCTAAATATTGTGCGTTGCACAATTGACCGTTGTTGCGCGTGTGCGTCGCTCTCGATGCTGAAGGTGACTCTTCGTAGAAATATAGTGAGAGTGCTTTCAATGTTCGTTGCAGCGACGCGCCTCTATCGGGTGTGTTGTCTCTTAGAGACGATGTGACGATAGCAGAGCAGAGCAGCGCAGCGACAACACTGTCTGTAGGCGGACTCGACGTCCGAAGAGGCGCGTCGACGCCGTCGCCGCCGCCGCCCCCTTTGTTGGTGGCGGCGGTTGTGCGTCGTCGTCGTAGCGCTGACGGATATCGTGTCTGCCTCCAATTTTATCGTTGGCCTCAGATCAGGGAGGATCA
>OZ008338.1:27500-65000 GCA_963931975.1 Cataclysta lemnata
ACGTACACCACGCTTTGTGGGAATGTGAACTCTACGGGGATGCGCGTAGGATTTTATTAGCGAATGTGAAGACGCTCGAGGTGGGCCCGGTCTACTACCGGGACCTTGTAGGTTCGGAGGCAAATTTCAGGCAGCTACGGGATTTCGCGCGACGATGGCACGAGATTAGGAGTGGGCTAGAGAGAGAGGCGAAGAAAGAAGACGCTTTGAGAGGGAGTTAGCGGTACCACTTCGTGTGGCGCACTTGCGGCCTGGAAGACACCGAAGGCGTAACGTGTGTAGTCCGCCCCAGAATGGGGAGAGGGACTATAGGGACAAAGGAAGTAGATTTTATAATATGTAGGGAGTCAAGAAATGCGCGCGGTAGAGTGCAGTTGCAGGTTCCGCGCGCATCTCCCGCGATTCGGCCTGTATAACCGTAAGGTTGAGTCGGGCCATGGGTGGTTGGTGGGTTTGTCCCTATCTACTATCTAGCGAAACCACAGCCAAGGGAACGGGCTTGGGAGAATCAGCGGGGAAAGAAGACCCTGTTGAGCTTGACTCTAGTCTGGCATTGTAAGGAGACATGAGAGGTGTAGCATAAGTGGGAGATCGCTCGCGGTCGTCGCTGAAAAACCACTACTTTCATTGTTTCATTACTTACTCGGTTGGGCGGAAGCGGTGCGCGGTCGATAATATCGGCGGGCGTACGGTGTTTCGTTCCAAGCGTGCAGAGTGGTGACGTGGCGGCAACGCTCGTCACCGTTAAACTCCCGCGTGATCCGGTTCGAGGACACTGCCAGGCGGGGAGTTTGACTGGGGCGGTACATCTGTCAAAGAATAACGCAGGTGTCCTAAGGCCAGCTCAGCGAGGACAGAAACCTCGCGTGGAGCAAAAGGGCAAAAGCTGGCTTGATCCAGATGTTCAGTACGCATAGGGACTGCGAAAGCACGGCCTATCGATCCTTTAGTATAAAGAGTTTTTAGCAAGAGGTGCCAGAAAAGTTACCACAGGGATAACTGGCTTGTGGCAGCCAAGCGTTCATAGCGACGTTGCTTTTTGATCCTTCGATGTCGGCTCTTCCTATCATTGCGAAGCAAAATTCGCCAAGCGTTGGATTGTTCACCCATCAAAAGGGAACGTGAGCTGGGTTTAGACCGTCGTGAGACAGGTTAGTTTTACCCTACTGATGGCTCGTCGTTGCGATAGTAATACTGCTCAGTACGAGAGGAACCGCAGTTTCGGACATTTGGTTCATGCACTCGGCCGAGCGGCCGGTGGTGCGAAGCTACCATCCGCGGGATTATGCCTGAACGCCTCTAAGGCCGAAGCCAGCCTAGCCGAATTCGGCAAGGATATGCTCACTGTGGAGCCCCGAGAGTCGGGAGGCTCTAAACAATGTGACTTTACTAGTCGCGCTTTACCCACGTGAGGTGCGACGTCGAAGCCCATTTGAATCTCTGAGATCGGTGCGGTCGGTTTAACACGTGCGCCACGGCTCTGAAGGTTCGAATCTACCTCAGTTCGATGTCGGGGCTCGGAATAGTCTGTAGACGACTTCCGTTCCTGGCGGGGTGTTGTGCTCGGTAGAGCAGCGTCGTGCTGCGATCTGTTGAGACTCAGCCCTACGCCAGGTGATTCGTCCGCGGACGAGTTGATATGTTTCATTCTAATCTATCCATCTATCCACTGATGATGAATATACTGGGGGAAGGGATAGTCTTTTAAAAATCACTAGGACACGAATGTTATTGTACAGGTTCGTATGTTGCATGGACATGAATGTTATCATTGTGTTTTTTTGTTGTGTCGCATGAAATTCGGCGAGCTCAAAATCCGCGCACTGTGAGTCGCACGGCGACAATTCGACGGGCCTTCTAGAACATGAATGTTACCGTATAATACCGTATATATTTAACATTGAACTTGTACAACATTGATGAAAATTATAATCACAACATCATTATTATGATGATAATGAATATAATTCAGATTATATACGAGCACAAATCACTAATATAATATTTGCAGAGCACACAGAGCGCTATGGATTATGTAAAATTTTAAGGACATGAACGCTTTCATAAAATACCTGTATTAGATTATATATAAGCACAAATCGCTGGCACTCGCCGGCCGCTGCCGCGGCACGCTCGCTTCGCTCGCTCGGCTCGTGCTGTTCGTTGGTTCATATACTAACCTAACCTAACCAACCAACCAACCAACCAACCAACCAACCAACCAACCAACCTACTAAACCTACTAGTACTACTAGAGTTTGCGCACAGGGCGCTCTGGCTTTTGTAAAATTTTTTAAGGACATGAACGTTTTCATAAAAAACCTGCATAAAATTCGACAAACAACAATTAAATTCTATATAAGCACAAATCAATTGATTCATATACAAACCTAACCTAACCAACTAACCGATAACCCACGTCGGTAAATCCCTGACATCCCTGCAAGTGTTAAATAAACCATTAGATTCTATATAAAGCACACGATACCGGCACTCGCCGGCCGCTGCCGCGGCACGCTCGCTTCGTTCGGGCTTAATGACATGAATGTTACCGCGCATATATGAACACTTCGAACACAGAGCTCTCAGCGCGTGGACTTTAGTATAATGGACATGAATGATATCGTAAAAAAACCTATACATAATATTCAACTTTTACAACTTTGACAAAAATTATGATCACAATCTGCTCTGGGCTATTATTGAGTAGGCTCTGTGGGCAACATCCCATTCAGGCTGGCCGGATAAATTTGCCTTCCCTAAAAAGGGAGGGAGAGGGGGGGTATTAATAACAAGGCTCTGTTGGATAGATTCCCTAAAAACTTCTACAATATTTATAAGTTTCAACAAAAAATACAAAAAACCAAACAATTATAATAACTAAGCAAAAAAAAACAGCATTCATAACAGTTAGTCATAACTGCCGCACTCAGATACGTAAAATAACGTTCATGTCCGTACCGTTAACGTCAAAAAATGACTGAATTCAAAACTAGTCTCTATTCTTGCCGGGTCTATGGTCTAGATTTGAATGAAAATTTTTGACATACTCATTAAAGTTAATTGACGTCTCTGAGTGCGGCAGTAAATTGTTCAAATAATATATTTTTTTTTCATACTATAAAGGAAAAATGAGAAACATTAAATAATTTAACATCATCATCATCATCATCACCACCATCTTCATCAAACCACCACCACCACCACCACCACCACCACCACCACCACCACCATCATCATCATCATCATCATGACCAGCCCTTTTATGTCCCTAATGCTGGGGCACGGGCCCTCCCTATGGATGGAAGAATATAGGGAGATTGGGCCATAACCCACCACGCTGGCCCAGTGCGGGTTGGTGGATATTAACAACTGCAAATGCATCCGGGACCAACGGCCTAACGTGCCTTCAGAAGCACTCGGAGAAACTCGATATAATAAATTTTTGGTCACCCATCCAATGACCGGCCTTCGCGAACATTGCTGAGTTTACGCAATCGTAGTCCAAACGCGGTATGCCACGGCCCTACCCTAGTGAGCTCCTAAAAAAAAAGGCTCCGCGAAAAAAAAAAAAAAAGGGACAAATTAAAACTAAAATACATAATTATTTTTAAATAAATTTAATTAAAATTAAATTAATTTGAACAAAAACAAAAACAAAAACAATTTATGTACATACACAATGACATAACAGACACATTTAAACAATTCATTTTATTTTTCTGCAAACCATCGACTTAGTCATTCTGTGCGCTCCGCCTAGTTCCATCAGAACGGAACCCGTAGGTATTTGCTTCGACAGTAGTATACACGAGAGCGTGTGCGGCTTGGTGGAACCGGAGTATCGTTGGGGCTGAGTCGAGTCAAAGGACGTGCGCGCGGCGCGCTAAGTGTGGTTTGGTGCGTACGACATGTCCAGAGACACAAAACAAGGCGTTCAAACGATATTTTACACAATATTAATATGCTCAATATGATCAAGTGGTGGTTACGAATCTAATTAAGAGTTTGAACTCTTTAGATATTTTCGATTTGCTGCTACAGTAGTCGGTTGTGGTGTATTTGTGGTTTGGTTCTTCCAATGCTACTTTTATAAACTTTGTCGACAGACGAATGTATGTTTTCATCATTTGTACAAACTGTCCGTAAATGGTCACACACGAGTTTATACTTTTAAAAAGTTTCTCTCGTGGTTCGTGCAAAGCAGTTTTTTAAAAACTGTTAATATTCAATGTTATTTTGATGGAACCTCTCCAGCACCGGGCGACCGAATATGTGTCTACGTTCACTGTTAGAAAACTATATTACAATGAAACGTGAAATAGTGTTTCTATGCGAACGATCAATTTGGGCGTATACAACGTACGCTAAAAATTACGATATCACCACATTGGTGGTGGTTTTCGTCATTTTACTTGCTTTGAATAAATCACGCTCCGCCAGACGTGTTCAACGTCTGAATGGAGGTCTGCTGATTTTGAGAGTAGTAACATGTCGAAGTTGCTCTCTCGTGTGAGAGGAGTCCGCCGCGTCTGACGCGCGCGCGGACGACCGAGTACGAGAAAGTTCCCTGGTTGATCCTGCCAGTAGTTATATGCTTGTCTCAAAGATTAAGCCATGCATGTCTCAGTGCAAGCCGTATTAAGGCGATACCGCGAATGGCTCAATATATCAGTTTTGGTTCCTTAGATCTTACTCAGTTACTTGGATAACTGTGGTAATTCTAGAGCTAATACATGCAATCAGAACTCTGACCAGTGATGGGATGAGTGCTTTTATTAGATCAAAACCAATCGACGGAGGGCCTCGCGTCCGAAGTCGTTAATTTTGATGAATCTGGATAACTTTTGCCGATCGCACGGTCCAGCACCGGCGACGTATCTTTCAAATGTCTGCCTTATCAACTTTCGATGGTAGTTTCTGCGACTACCATGGTTGTCACGGGTAACGGGGAATCAGGGTTCGATTCCGGAGAGGGAGCCTGAGAAACGGCTACCACATCCAAGGAAGGCAGCAGGCGCGCAAATTACCCACTCCCGGCACGGGGAGGTAGTGACGAAAAATAACGATACGGGACTCTTACGAGGCCTCGTAATCGGAATGAGTACACTTTAAATATTTTAACGAGGAACAATTGGAGGGCAAGTCTGGTGCCAGCAGCCGCGGTAATTCCAGCTCCAATAGCGTATACTAAAATTGTTGCGGTTAAAAAGCTCGTAGTTGCATTTGTGCGCCGCGCTGTCGGTGCACCGCATCCGCGGTGATACTGACACGTTTGCGGAGCATATCGTCGGTGAGCCGACGGTAAAACGTCGGTTCAATATCAAAATCCTATCGCGGTGCTCTTCAGTGAGTGTCGAGGTGGGCCGACAATTTTACTTTGAACAAATTAGAGTGCTCAAAGCGGGCTCAAAATGCTGCTTGAATATTTCGTGCATGGAATAATAGAATATGATCTCGGTTCTATTTTGTTGGTTTTCAGAACTCCGAGGTAATGATTAATAGGGATAACTGGGGGCATTCGTATTGCGACGTTAGAGGTGAAATTCTTGGATCGTCGCAAGACGAACATCAGCGAAAGCATTTGCCAAAGGTGTTTTCATCAATCAAGAACGAAAGTTAGAGGTTCGAAGGCGATTAGATACCGCCCTAGTTCTAACCGTAAATATGTCATCTAGCGATCCGCCGACGTTAATATAATGGCTCGGCGGGCAGCTTCCGGGAAACCAAAGATTTTGGACTCCGGGGGGAGTATGGTTGCAAAGCTGAAACTTAAAGGAATTGACGGAAGGGCACCACCAGGAGTGGAGCCTGCGGCTTAATTTGACTCAACACGGGAAATCTCACCAGGCCCGGACACCGGAAGGATTGACAGATTAACAGCTCTTTCTTGATTCGGTGGGTGGTGGTGCATGGCCGTTCTTAGTTGGTGGAGCGATTTGTCTGGTTAATTCCGGTAACGAACGAGACTCTAGCCTGCTAAATAGGCGTCGCCATTTAGGTGTGCGTGGCTCTGTCACGCAACTCACTGGCGACGTATTAAAATTCTTCTTAGAGGGACCGGCGGCTTCGAGCCGCACGAGATTGAGCAATAACAGGTCTGTGATGCCCTTAGATGTCCTGGGCCGCACGCGCGCTACACTGAAGGAATCAGCATGTTCTCCCTGGCCTAGAGGCCCGGGCAACCCGTTGAAACTCCTTCGTGCTGGGGATTGGGGTTTGCAATTATCCCCCATAAACGAGGAATTCCTAGTAAGCGCGGGTCATAAGCCCGCGTTGATTAAGTCCCTGCCCTTTGTACACACCGCCCGTCGCTACTACCGATTGAATGATTTAGTGAGGTCTTCGGACCGACACGCGGTGGCTTCACGGCCGTCGGCGTTGCTGGGAAGTTGACCAAACTTGATCATTTAGAGGAAGTAAAAGTCGTAACAAGGTTTCCGTAGGGGAACCTGCGGAAGGATCATTAACGTTGCACGTTGGACCCGCCAGTTGACAACGCTGCGCGTGTTCCAATTGAGCGATAAATATAATCCAGATAAAACACTTGTATTGTTACATTGTAATAATACAATCTCGAAGATGCTGCCGCCACCATCTCTCTCTCGCACTCTGGTGTGTGCAGTGTAGACAGAGGCGAATCGTGTTCGAGCGTCATTCGAGACAGAGTAACTGTGACGGGTCAAAATTCCGCGACCCCAGTGTAAAAATTTCTCTTCTCGAGTGTCCGTTAACACTTGTATATTTTGCGGTTGGAATTTGTGAACGTCGTTTGAACGCGACGTTCGTCGACTTCTAAAACTGTAACAAAAAAAATATTATTGTATTTATAACACTATATAATTTAAACACTACTAAACCTACTAGTACTACTAGAGTTTGCGCACAGGGCGCTCTGGCTTTTGTAAAATTTTTAAGGACATGAACGTTTTCATAAAAAACCTGCATAAAATTCGACAAACAACAATTAAATTCTATATAAGCACAAATCAATTGATTCATATACAAACCTAACCTAACCAACTAACCGATAACCCACGTCGGTAAATCCCTGACATCCCTGCAAGTGTTAAATAAACCATTAGATTCTATATAAAGCACACGATACCGGCACTCGCCGGCCGCTGCCGCGGCACGCTCGCTTCGTTCGGGCTTAATGACATGAATGTTACCGTGCATATATGAACACTTCGAACACAGAGCTCTCAGCGCGTGGACTTTAGTATAATGGACATGAATGATATCGTAAAAAAACCTATACATAATATTCAACTTTTACAACTTTGACAAAAATTATGATCACAATCTGCTCTGGGCTATTATTGAGTAGGCTCTGTGGGCAACATCCCATTCAGGCTGGCCGGATAAATTTGCCTTCCCTAAAAAGGGAGGGAGAGGGGGGGTATTAATAACAAGGCTCTGTTGGATAGATTCCCTAAAAACTTCTACAATATTTATAAGTTTCAACAAAAAATACAAAAAACCAAACAATTATAATAACTAAGCAAAAAAAAACAGCATTCATAACAGTTAGTCATAACTGCCGCACTCAGATACGTAAAATAACGTTCATGTCCGTACCGTTAACGTCAAAAAATGACTGAATTCAAAACTAGTCTCTATTCTTGCCGGGTCTATGGTCTAGATTTGAATGAAAATTTTTGACATACTCATTAAAGTTAATTGACGTCTCTGAGTGCGGCAGTAAATTGTTCAAATAATATATTTTTTTTTCATACTATAAAGGAAAAATGAGAAACATTAAATAATTTAACATCATCATCATCATCATCACCACCATCTTCATCAAACCACCACCACCACCACCACCACCACCACCACCACCACCACCATCATCATCATCATCATCATGACCAGCCCTTTTATGTCCCTAATGCTGGGGCACGGGCCCTCCCTATGGATGGAAGAATATAGGGAGATTGGGCCATAACCCACCACGCTGGCCCAGTGCGGGTTGGTGGATATTAACAACTGCAAATGCATCCGGGACCAACGGCCTAACGTGCCTTCAGAAGCACTCGGAGAAACTCGATATAATAAATTTTTGGTCACCCATCCAATGACCGGCCTTCGCGAACATTGCTGAGTTTACGCAATCGTAGTCCAAACGCGGTATGCCACGGCCCTACCCTAGTGAGCTCCTAAAAAAAAAGGCTCCGCGAAAAAAAAAAAAAAAGGGACAAATTAAAACTAAAATACATAATTATTTTTAAATAAATTTAATTAAAATTAAATTAATTTGAACAAAAACAAAAACAAAAACAATTTATGTACATACACAATGACATAACAGACACATTTAAACAATTCATTTTATTTTTCTGCAAACCATCGACTTAGTCATTCTGTGCGCTCCGCCTAGTTCCATCAGAACGGAACCCGTAGGTATTTGCTTCGACAGTAGTATACACGAGAGCGTGTGCGGCTTGGTGGAACCGGAGTATCGTTGGGGCTGAGTCGAGTCAAAGGACGTGCGCGCGGCGCGCTAAGTGTGGTTTGGTGCGTACGACATGTCCAGAGACACAAAACAAGGCGTTCAAACGATATTTTACACAATATTAATATGCTCAATATGATCAAGTGGTGGTTACGAATCTAATTAAGAGTTTGAACTCTTTAGATATTTTCGATTTGCTGCTACAGTAGTCGGTTGTGGTGTATTTGTGGTTTGGTTCTTCCAATGCTACTTTTATAAACTTTGTCGACAGACGAATGTATGTTTTCATCATTTGTACAAACTGTCCGTAAATGGTCACACACGAGTTTATACTTTTAAAAAGTTTCTCTCGTGGTTCGTGCAAAGCAGTTTTTTAAAAACTGTTAATATTCAATGTTATTTTGATGGAACCTCTCCAGCACCGGGCGACCGAATATGTGTCTACGTTCACTGTTAGAAAACTATATTACAATGAAACGTGAAATAGTGTTTCTATGCGAACGATCAATTTGGGCGTATACAACGTACGCTAAAAATTACGATATCACCACATTGGTGGTGGTTTTCGTCATTTTACTTGCTTTGAATAAATCACGCTCCGCCAGACGTGTTCAACGTCTGAATGGAGGTCTGCTGATTTTGAGAGTAGTAACATGTCGAAGTTGCTCTCTCGTGTGAGAGGAGTCCGCCGCGTCTGACGCGCGCGCGGACGACCGAGTACGAGAAAGTTCCCTGGTTGATCCTGCCAGTAGTTATATGCTTGTCTCAAAGATTAAGCCATGCATGTCTCAGTGCAAGCCGTATTAAGGCGATACCGCGAATGGCTCAATATATCAGTTTTGGTTCCTTAGATCTTACTCAGTTACTTGGATAACTGTGGTAATTCTAGAGCTAATACATGCAATCAGAACTCTGACCAGTGATGGGATGAGTGCTTTTATTAGATCAAAACCAATCGACGGAGGGCCTCGCGTCCGAAGTCGTTAATTTTGATGAATCTGGATAACTTTTGCCGATCGCACGGTCCAGCACCGGCGACGTATCTTTCAAATGTCTGCCTTATCAACTTTCGATGGTAGTTTCTGCGACTACCATGGTTGTCACGGGTAACGGGGAATCAGGGTTCGATTCCGGAGAGGGAGCCTGAGAAACGGCTACCACATCCAAGGAAGGCAGCAGGCGCGCAAATTACCCACTCCCGGCACGGGGAGGTAGTGACGAAAAATAACGATACGGGACTCTTACGAGGCCTCGTAATCGGAATGAGTACACTTTAAATATTTTAACGAGGAACAATTGGAGGGCAAGTCTGGTGCCAGCAGCCGCGGTAATTCCAGCTCCAATAGCGTATACTAAAATTGTTGCGGTTAAAAAGCTCGTAGTTGCATTTGTGCGCCGCGCTGTCGGTGCACCGCATCCGCGGTGATACTGACACGTTTGCGGAGCATATCGTCGGTGAGCCGACGGTAAAACGTCGGTTCAATATCAAAATCCTATCGCGGTGCTCTTCAGTGAGTGTCGAGGTGGGCCGACAATTTTACTTTGAACAAATTAGAGTGCTCAAAGCGGGCTCAAAATGCTGCTTGAATATTTCGTGCATGGAATAATAGAATATGATCTCGGTTCTATTTTGTTGGTTTTCAGAACTCCGAGGTAATGATTAATAGGGATAACTGGGGGCATTCGTATTGCGACGTTAGAGGTGAAATTCTTGGATCGTCGCAAGACGAACATCAGCGAAAGCATTTGCCAAAGGTGTTTTCATCAATCAAGAACGAAAGTTAGAGGTTCGAAGGCGATTAGATACCGCCCTAGTTCTAACCGTAAATATGTCATCTAGCGATCCGCCGACGTTAATATAATGGCTCGGCGGGCAGCTTCCGGGAAACCAAAGATTTTGGACTCCGGGGGGAGTATGGTTGCAAAGCTGAAACTTAAAGGAATTGACGGAAGGGCACCACCAGGAGTGGAGCCTGCGGCTTAATTTGACTCAACACGGGAAATCTCACCAGGCCCGGACACCGGAAGGATTGACAGATTAACAGCTCTTTCTTGATTCGGTGGGTGGTGGTGCATGGCCGTTCTTAGTTGGTGGAGCGATTTGTCTGGTTAATTCCGGTAACGAACGAGACTCTAGCCTGCTAAATAGGCGTCGCCATTTAGGTGTGCGTGGCTCTGTCACGCAACTCACTGGCGACGTATTAAAATTCTTCTTAGAGGGACCGGCGGCTTCGAGCCGCACGAGATTGAGCAATAACAGGTCTGTGATGCCCTTAGATGTCCTGGGCCGCACGCGCGCTACACTGAAGGAATCAGCATGTTCTCCCTGGCCTAGAGGCCCGGGCAACCCGTTGAAACTCCTTCGTGCTGGGGATTGGGGTTTGCAATTATCCCCCATAAACGAGGAATTCCTAGTAAGCGCGGGTCATAAGCCCGCGTTGATTAAGTCCCTGCCCTTTGTACACACCGCCCGTCGCTACTACCGATTGAATGATTTAGTGAGGTCTTCGGACCGACACGCGGTGGCTTCACGGCCGTCGGCGTTGCTGGGAAGTTGACCAAACTTGATCATTTAGAGGAAGTAAAAGTCGTAACAAGGTTTCCGTAGGGGAACCTGCGGAAGGATCATTAACGTTGCACGTTGGACCCGCCAGTTGACAACGCTGCGCGTGTTCCAATTGAGCGATAAATATAATCCAGATAAAACACTTGTATTGTTACATTGTAATAATACAATCTCGAAGATGCTGCCGCCACCATCTCTCTCTCGCACTCTGGTGTGTGCAGTGTAGACAGAGGCGAATCGTGTTCGAGCGTCATTCGAGACAGAGTAACTGTGACGGGTCAAAATTCCGCGACCCCAGTGTAAAAATTTCTCTTCTCGAGTGTCCGTTAACACTTGTATATTTTGCGGTTGGAATTTGTGAACGTCGTTTGAACGCGACGTTCGTCGACTTCTAAAACTGTAACAAAAAAAATATTATTGTATTTATAACACTATATAATGATTGTTTGTGAAAACGGACAGTTAAATTTAAACCACTACCCTGGACGGTGGATCACTTGGCTCGCGGGTCGATGAAGAACGCAGTTAACTGCGCGTCATAGTGTGAACTGCAGGACACATTTGAACATCGACATTTCGAACGCACATTGCGGTCCGTGGAGACACATCCAGGACCACTCCTGTCTGAGGGCCGGCTGCATAAAAACAATGACCACACTGCGCCTCGACGCTTCGCCGCGGAGGGGACGCATTTGACGGTTCTTCGTGTCAATTTTATTGCCGCGAGGTGCGTCTAAATATTGTGCGTTGCACAATTGACCGTTGTTGCGCGTGTGCGTCGCTCTCGATGCTGAAGGTGACTCTTCGTAGAAATATAGTGAGAGTGCTTTCAATGTTCGTTGCAGCGACGCGCCTCTATCGGGTGTGTTGTCTCTTAGAGACGATGTGACGATAGCAGAGCAGAGCAGCGCAGCGACAACACTGTCTGTAGGCGGACTCGACGTCCGAAGAGGCGCGTCGACGCCGTCGCCGCCGCCGCCCCCTTTGTTGGTGGCGGCGGTTGTGCGTCGTCGTCGTAGCGCTGACGGATATCGTGTCTGCCTCCAATTTTATCGTTGGCCTCAGATCAGGGAGGATCACCCGCCGAATTTAAGCATATTAGTAAGCGGAGGAAAAGAAACTAACTAGGATTTCCTTAGTAGCGGCGAGCGAACAGGAATATAGCCCAGCACTGAATCCCGCGGTTGTCACGGCCGCGGGAGATGTGGTGTTCGGGAGGTTCCGCTTTCTCGTCGTCGCGTCTCCCGTCCAAGTTCGTCTTGAACGGGGCCGTTTTCCCGTAGAGGGTGCCAGGCCCGTAGCGACGGAGGGCGGCGGCGAGAGGGACTCTCCTCAGAGTCGGGTTGCTTGAGAGTGCAGCCCTAAGTGGGTGGTAAACTCCATCTAAGGCTAAATATTACCGCGAGACCGATAGCGAACAAGTACCGTGAGGGAAAGTTGAAAAGAACTTTGAAGAGAGAGTTCAAGAGTACGTGAAACCGTTCAGGGGTAAACCTGCGAAACTCGAATGAACGAACGGAGAGATTCATCGTCACTCCTCGGCGTGCGCGTGCCGCACACGATGCGGCGTGGCCTCGGCCGCGCTCGTCACTGTCGTCGCGCGTCGACGTCCGGGGACGGCGTGCACTTCTCTCTTAGTAATGCATCGCGACCCGTTCGATGTCGGTCTAAGCTCCGTTCGGGAGCCCAATCGTCCCTCTAGGGGGGCGGCTGGACCGTAACGGTAGCCGACCGGCCGTCGGACGGTATCAACAATGAAACGCGCACGCGTCTTGTACGCGTCCGGCCCGACGCAAGGTATCGTCTCTATCGTAGTCCTGCCGTAGTGCGGACTTCGGTACGGCGCGCCTGTGTTGCCGCCGTGCTGTCTCGGACTGTGCGCGTCTCTGTCTGCGATGATTCAGTTTCGGGCACTCGCAGGACCCGTCTTGAAACACGGACCAAGGAGTCTAGCATGTGTGCGAGTCATTGAGATTTGTAAAACTGAAAGGCACAACGAAAGTGAAGGCGTGCGCTTGTCGCGCGCTCAGGGAGGATGGAGCGTCGGTCTAGGTCGACCTCTCGCACTCCCGAGGCGTCTCGTTTCCAATCTGTGAATGCAGGCGCGCTCTGAGCGCAGATGCTGGGACCCGAAAGATGGTGAACTATGCCTGGTCAGGTCGAAGTCAGGGGAAACCCTGATGGAGGACCGTAGCGATTCTGACGTGCAAATCGATCGTCGGAACTGGGTATAGGGGCGAAAGACTAATCGAACCATCTAGTAGCTGGTTCCGTCCGAAGTTTCCCTCAGGATAGCTGGCGTCGATTTGAACAGTCTCATCCGGTAAAGCGAATGATTAGAGGCATTGGGGCCGAAACGACCTCAACCTATTCTCAAACTTTAAATGGGTGAGAACTCCGGCTTACTCGAACGATGAAGCCGGAGATCTGATGACGGTGCCAAGTGGGCCAATTTTGGTAAGCAGAACTGGCGCTGTGGGATGAACCAAACGTAGTGTTAAGGCGCCTAAAAAACGCTCATGGGACACCATGAAAGGCGTTGGTCGCTCATGACAGCAGGACGGTGGCCATGGAAGTCGGAATCCGCTAAGGAGTGTGCAACGACTCACCTGCCGAAGCAACCAGCCCTGAAAATGGATGGCGCTGAAGCGTTTTGCCTATACACTACCGTTACCGGCATGTGTGACATTCGGTGTCATTAAGCCGTAACGAGTAGGACGTGCGCGGCGGAGAGCGCAGAAGGGTCTGGGCGTGAGCCCGCCTGGAGCCTCCGTCGGTGCAGATCTTGGTGGTAGTAGCAAATACTCCAGCGAGGCCCTGGAGGACTGACGTGGAGAAGGGTTTCGCGTGAACAGTAGTTGCTCGCGAGTCAGTCGATCCTAAGCTCAAGGAGAGATCTTATGTCGATGTGGCGTGTTTATTAAAATTTATTTTTGGATAAATAACGCCCTTTGAGCGAAAGGGAATCCGGTTCCTATTCCGGAACCCGGCAGCGGAACCGTTTCAAAAATCGTTCCCTCGTTTCAAAGCGAGTGTTCGACGGGGTAACCCAAAGTGGCCTGAAGACGCCGCCGAGAGGTCCGGGAAGAGTTTTCTTTTCTGCCTGAGCGTTCGAGTTCCATGGAATCCTATAGAAGGGAGATATGGTTCGGAACGCGAAGAGCACCGCATTTGCGGCGGTGTCCGGATACTCTCTGCGGACCTTGAAAATTCAGGTGAGGGATGTACGCGGAGTAGTCGCGCCGGTTCGTACCCATATCCGCAGCAGGTCTCCAAGGTGAAGAGCCTCTAGTCGATAGAATAATGTAGGTAAGGGAAGTCGGCAAATTGGATCCGTAACTTCGGAATAAGGATTGGCTCTGAGGACCGGGGCGTGTCGGGTTTGGACGGGAAGCGGATGCGGCCGGTGCCGGGCCTGGTCGATGCCTCATCCTCACGGGTGGGGCGGAATCCGGACCCGCGTTCCGGCCTTCCGCGGATCTTCCTAGCCGTAAGGCCGTGTCGATTTCGTCTCGTGCGCGATTGGCGCGGTTCTGTACGACCGCCGTTCAACGGTCAGCTCAGAACTGGCACGGACAAGGGGAATCCGACTGTCTAATTAAAACAAAGCATTGCGATGGCCCTCGCGGGTGTTGACGCAATGTGATTTCTGCCCAGTGCTCTGAATGTCAACGTGAAGAAATTCAAGCAAGCGCGGGTAAACGGCGGGAGTAACTATGACTCTCTTAAGGTAGCCAAATGCCTCGTCATCTAATTAGTGACGCGCATGAATGGATTAACGAGATTCCCACTGTCCCCACTTCGGTGCCGACCGCCGCACAGTGCGCACGCGTCCGAAGTGCTCCGTGTTTTGATTATATTTTATAACAGTTTTTCTATAGTTTTTCTTTTCTTTTATTTGCTTTTCTTTTATTGTTGTCGTTTTATTGTTGACATGAACGTTTTCTTTATTGTTGTGTTACCGTGATTGTGTTTAGTGCTAGTTTTAGGTCTAGGTTAATACCTAGGACCTAAGTGCCAGTGTTTCTGGACTGCATTAGCCGAAACAACTGTAAGTACTTTTATAGTAATAGTTAGAAGTGGAAGGACACGTTTAATTAGTTTAATTAGTGTTTTTAGTTAGTTTTAAGACAATTTTACTTTATAATCTGTAGGTGTAGGTAGTTTTAGAAACAATTTTAGGTTAGGTGTGCCGACCGCGTGGCTTCTGACAGCCACGTGGTTTTTGACACTTGTCACGTTGACGTTGACGTTAACGTGACAACGACAGTGGCAGTGACAGTAGTGACGGGAGGTGTCAATGTCAATGTCCAATTGACATTGACGCTGTCAGTGCGACAGTGACGTTGACGGACCACGTTCCGTTATACACAGTTGAGAACTAGTGTTGTGGACGAATTTAACGTTGTTTTTAAATAACATTATTGTTATTTGTAACTATTTTAACGTTTTTCGTTATTTTTATTTTCTTTTGTTACTCCTGAGTAACACATTAAATGAGTAGCTCGGAAGGGGGGGGGGACCCCCCCCATCTGTATGCGGCGCCGTTTAGGCCGAGGGCGTCGCTGAGGAGGACGCCGCCTACGGCCAGGACAGTGGAGGAGGAGTTGGGCTCGCCGACCAGGTCGGTCATGAGCGCGGCTGCTGAGGCCGCCTCGATGGCCTTCCAGTCGGTGCTGTCCCAACTGTCACCGAAAACTTCGCCACCGCCGCCACCAACGACCCCCATAACTCCGGCGGACGCATCGGCGGCACCAGTACGCCCTACTCGTCAGGCAAAGACCTCGAAGAGGATCCTGTCGCCGGACGAGTGGACGACTGTGTCGCGGCCGAAGAGGAGGACGGCGCGCCTGGCTGTGCAGCCGGCTTCGACGCCTGGTACAGAGTACGGGACGCCGTTCACCTCAAGTGAAGAGGAGGAGGAAGCGGAAGTGGCGGGAATTGGAGACCTGTCGGGGGCCACCTCACGACAACTGCTGTCGCGAGCAAATGCGGCGGCGCGGGATATTGCTGGGGTTGCGGGAGGCACCGCTTCCCGCCTCAACAAGACGGACTTGGCGGCCATCAACGCCCAACTTGGCACGCTGTTGGAGATTGTCGGCCACCTCGCGCTAATGGCAGAGGAAGACCGGGGCGAAATCCGCACGGCCCGCAAGAGGGCCGAGACTTTGGATGCTGCGTGGGGGAGGGAGAAGGAGCGCGCGGCGAGGGCGGAGGCGGAGGCTGCGAGCGCGAGGGCGGAAGTCGCCTCCGCGATCGCAACTGCCGCCGCTGCCGCTTCTGCTGCTGCCATCTCTTCGTCGGCGCCGACGACATACGCGGGCAAACTCCGGGCGTCTGGCCCGGTGGTGGCATTGTATCCGGCTGCCGGCAACACGGAGACAAAATCATCGGAGGAACTAAAGAAGATCTTAAAGACCTCCATAGCCCCCGCCCAGCTAAACATTAAAATCGACCGGGTGCGACGTGTAGGGAACTCGGGCGTGATTGTTCAAGCTAAAACTAAAGACGACATGAGCAAGCTGAAGGCTGCCCTTCCGAGCTCAATCAGGGCTACTGATGTCAAAGGGAGAGCACCACTTGTCGTCATCCGCGACCTGGAGGGTCACGACCCTCAACTGGAGACCATACTGCAGGCGGTAAAGTCACAGAATTTTAAGGATGACGATGCTTGGCCACTGCAGAAGATTAAGGAGGAGTGCAGACTGGCCTTCAGGAAGGGTAGGAGGGGCTCACCATACTCTGCGGTGGTGTTATCGTGCTCTCCCGGGCTTCGGAAGGCGCTGGTGACCAAGGGCCGACTGTATATAGGATGGGAAGTCTGCAGGGTGGAGGACTTCACGACGGCCGTCTGCTGCACCAAGTGCAGCATGTACGGCCATAATGAGAAGAAGTGCAGGCAGGAGCAACCCACCTGCTCGCGTTGTGGTGTCGTGGGACACCCTAAGGAGGGGTGCAAAGCAAGCACGGTGAAGTGTGCAACTTGCACTAGATTTGGCCGCCAGGACAGCGAGACCCACGAGACGGGAGCCAGGGAGTGCCCCGCACGGATCTTCGCGGAGAGGCGCATGGCGGAGATAGCGGCCAATTAAAACTCCCAAATGTTTACAGTCGGCCAAATAAATTTGGCGGGGGCTGAGCTAGCCACATTGGAGCTACCCCGTGTTGCGGAAGAACTGGGACTGGACGTCGTTCTGGCTCAAGAGCATTATCCCAGCTCCCAGCCCGAGATCGCAAGCAGTTTTCTGCAAGGCGACGGGACCCCGAAGGCGTGTGTCTTTGTCAGGCGTAGGGACCTGCCCTGTGCTGTCTTGAGACATCTCTGCACGTCGCATTGCGTCGTGTGTCATGTTCTCAATGACGCCGAGGGCACTTACCTGATATCCTCATACTTTCAGTATGAGGACGACATTGACACGCACCTTGAACACCTTGGGACAGTACTCGATTCCCTGAAAGGGAAAAGAGTAGTAGTGGGGGTAGACTCAAACGCGCACTCCTCGATGTGGTACTGCGAACCGCGACAGTACACAGGACGAGGGCCAGACGTCACGCATCGCAAAGAGTCCATGGAGGCGTTTATCCTGGCCCGGGGACTGCGGCTAGAGAACCAAGAAGGTCAGCCGTGGACGTTCTCAACAGCGAACGGATCGTCCAACGTCGACCTCACATTAACTACCAGAGGCGCCCTGGTGACAGGGTGGAGAGTGCTAGAGAACGCGATACTGAGTGACCATCGGCTCATAACATTTACAGTGGCTGGCAGACCCACTCCTCGCGCAGAGCTGTTTGAAATGCCGAAGAAGTTGCGGGATCGCGGTGTGGACTGGTTCCTCTTCGAGCGACGGATCAGCGGGAGGGTGGGTAATATAAGGTGGAATTGTCCCGCTCCAGCAGTCTGTGCTCAGTTCACCGAAATGGTAGGGAGCACCGCAAAGCAGACACTGGGGTTTGTTAGGAGCAGCAACGCAAACGCACGGTTGGAGTGGTGGTCGTCCGAGTTGGACAGTTTGCGTGTTGCGAACAACAAGTTGCGTAGGGCCTGGCAGAGTACCCGCAAGCGCGGAGGTACTGCAGAGGCGGACGCAAAGGAACGGTTCCATGCGCATAGGATTAGATACCGGGGAGCCATGGAGGAGGCGCAACTTTTGCATTTTAGACGCATCGCCGATTCCGGAAACCTGTCCCCTTGGGGACAGGCCTACCGAGCCGCGTGTGGGAGGCATAGGCCTCCCCTTAACGTAATTAACGGCATCAAATATGCCGAAGGATATGCTGGTGGTGTGAGAGAGGCCATGCACGGCCTGATGCATGCCCTGTGCCCCGATGACGATTCGTCTAGGGACACGGTGTACCATCGGAAAGTGCGGCTAATGGCCTCGCTCACACCGCCAGGAGAAGATGCGCCTCCTCCTACTGACAGGGTCATCGAGGACATAGTTAAGGATCTTCCTAACACTGCGCCGGGAATCGATGGGATTAGCGCCCGTATAATCCAGCACAGCTGGGCAGCCGCGTCGGTGGAGTTCTCGGAGGTGTTTAGGCGATGTGTCCAAGAGGGGAGTTTCCCGGATGTCTGGAAGGACGGTAAGCTGATTGTCATCCCGAAAGGGAATGACAAGCCCCTTACCGACCCAAAAGCGTACCGCCCCGTCACCCTTCTTCCGATTTTTGGTAAGATTTTAGAACGCGTAATGTTAAGGTGCGCCCCGCAAATAACCAGAGGTTTATCGGATCGCCAGCACGGATTCACTCGAGGTCGGTCGACGGTTACTGCGTTGAGGGGGGTGTTCGACGTGGTAAGAGGGACTTCGTCGAACTATGTTCAGGGGATTTTTCTAGATATCTCTGGAGCCTTCGACAACGCGTGGTGGCCGATGATACTGCTGAAGGTGAAGCGTGGGGGTTGTCCGCCAAACATCTATAGGATGTTGACGGACTACTTCACGGGACGCCGGGTTGGCATGTTCGTCGGAAGCCACGTGGAGTGGAAGGCAGCAACGATGGGTTGCCCGCAGGGATCGGTGTTGGGACCTACGCTCTGGAACGTGCTGATGGACGACCTGCTTCGACTGCCGCTTCCGGGGGGGGTAAGCATCGTGGCATACGCCGACGATGTGACAATCCTGATCGAGGCCAAATCTCGGGCGGGCATAGAGGCCACGGCCTCTATGGTTTTGCAGCTCGTCGGTGACTGGGGGGTCCGGAACAGACTGGAATTCTCGCCTTCGAAGTCGGTTACCATGACGATGAAGGGAAAATTCCAGAGACCACCCACCATCAGATTCGGGGGGTCCTCTATCAGGAGTGTCACATCGACCACGGTGCTGGGAGTGGTGGTTGACTCATGTCTATCGTTCTCGCAGCATGCAGTATCGATAGGGGAGAGGGCGGCATCTTGTTTTGGCAAGATGTCTAGAGTATCGGCGTCCTCTTGGGGCATACGGTACAGAGCCTTGAAGGTTCTGTACCAAGGCACTTACATCGCCACGGTAACGTATGCTGCGGCATGTTGGTATGAGCGTGCGTCCCTCCACGTTGTGCGGAGTGCGCTACTGCGCACCCAGAGATCCGCTTTAGTCCTTCTGACTAAAGCGTATCGTTCGACGAGCTCCGTCGCTTTGCCGGTGCTTGCTGGCGTGTTGCCGGCCGACCTCGAGGTAATCAGGGCAGGCGAACTAGGTAGGGCGCGCGAGTCCGCGATTACCAAGGAGGAGTTGAAGGGCGCCAAACTCAGCATTTCTGAGTCCGCAACTGCCAAATGGCAGGAGCGTTGGGACACGTCGAACCAGGGGAGGGAACTTTATCGATTCTTCCCGGACGTGTCGGCTCGTCTCAAGTGTACTTGGGTAGAGCCGGACTACGAAACCTCGCAGATCCTGACAGGTCATGGCTGTTTCAGGGGAAGGCTTCACAGCATGAAGCTCGCAGAGGCCAGCACGTGCTTTTGCGGTGATAGCCTAGTGGAGGACGTACACCACGCTTTGTGGGAATGTGAACTCTACGGGGATGCGCGTAGGATTTTATTAGCGAATGTGAAGACGCTCGAGGTGGGCCCGGTCTACTACCGGGACCTTGTAGGTTCGGAGGCAAATTTCAGGCAGCTACGGGATTTCGCGCGACGATGGCACGAGATTAGGAGTGGGCTAGAGAGAGAGGCGAAGAAAGAAGACGCTTTGAGAGGGAGTTAGCGGTACCACTTCGTGTGGCGCACTTGCGGCCTGGAAGACACCGAAGGCGTAACGTGTGTAGTCCGCCCCAGAATGGGGAGAGGGACTATAGGGACAAAGGAAGTAGATTTTATAATATGTAGGGAGTCAAGAAATGCGCGCGGTAGAGTGCAGTTGCAGGTTCCGCGCGCATCTCCCGCGATTCGGCCTGTATAACCGTAAGGTTGAGTCGGGCCATGGGTGGTTGGTGGGTTTGTCCCTATCTACTATCTAGCGAAACCACAGCCAAGGGAACGGGCTTGGGAGAATCAGCGGGGAAAGAAGACCCTGTTGAGCTTGACTCTAGTCTGGCATTGTAAGGAGACATGAGAGGTGTAGCATAAGTGGGAGATCGCTCGCGGTCGTCGCTGAAAAACCACTACTTTCATTGTTTCATTACTTACTCGGTTGGGCGGAAGCGGTGCGCGGTCGATAATATCGGCGGGCGTACGGTGTTTCGTTCCAAGCGTGCAGAGTGGTGACGTGGCGGCAACGCTCGTCACCGTTAAACTCCCGCGTGATCCGGTTCGAGGACACTGCCAGGCGGGGAGTTTGACTGGGGCGGTACATCTGTCAAAGAATAACGCAGGTGTCCTAAGGCCAGCTCAGCGAGGACAGAAACCTCGCGTGGAGCAAAAGGGCAAAAGCTGGCTTGATCCAGATGTTCAGTACGCATAGGGACTGCGAAAGCACGGCCTATCGATCCTTTAGTATAAAGAGTTTTTAGCAAGAGGTGCCAGAAAAGTTACCACAGGGATAACTGGCTTGTGGCAGCCAAGCGTTCATAGCGACGTTGCTTTTTGATCCTTCGATGTCGGCTCTTCCTATCATTGCGAAGCAAAATTCGCCAAGCGTTGGATTGTTCACCCATCAAAAGGGAACGTGAGCTGGGTTTAGACCGTCGTGAGACAGGTTAGTTTTACCCTACTGATGGCTCGTCGTTGCGATAGTAATACTGCTCAGTACGAGAGGAACCGCAGTTTCGGACATTTGGTTCATGCACTCGGCCGAGCGGCCGGTGGTGCGAAGCTACCATCCGCGGGATTATGCCTGAACGCCTCTAAGGCCGAAGCCAGCCTAGCCGAATTCGGCAAGGATATGCTCACTGTGGAGCCCCGAGAGTCGGGAGGCTCTAAACAATGTGACTTTACTAGTCGCGCTTTACCCACGTGAGGTGCGACGTCGAAGCCCATTTGAATCTCTGAGATCGGTGCGGTCGGTTTAACACGTGCGCCACGGCTCTGAAGGTTCGAATCTACCTCAGTTCGATGTCGGGGCTCGGAATAGTCTGTAGACGACTTCCGTTCCTGGCGGGGTGTTGTGCTCGGTAGAGCAGCGTCGTGCTGCGATCTGTTGAGACTCAGCCCTACGCCAGGTGATTCGTCCGCGGACGAGTTGATATGTTTCATTCTAATCTATCCATCTATCCACTGATGATGAATATACTGGGGGAAGGGATAGTCTTTTAAAAATCACTAGGACACGAATGTTATTGTACAGGTTCGTATGTTGCATGGACATGAATGTTATCATTGTGTTTTTTTGTTGTGTCGCATGAAATTCGGCGAGCTCAAAATCCGCGCACTGTGAGTCGCACGGCGACAATTCGACGGGCCTTCTAGAACATGAATGTTACCGTATAATACCGTATATATTTAACATTGAACTTGTACAACATTGATGAAAATTATAATCACAACATCATTATTATGATGATAATGAATATAATTCAGATTATATACGAGCACAAATCACTAATATAATATTTGCAGAGCACACAGAGCGCTATGGATTATGTAAAATTTTAAGGACATGAACGCTTTCATAAAATACCTGTATTAGATTATATATAAGCACAAATCGCTGGCACTCGCCGGCCGCTGCCGCGGCACGCTCGCTTCGCTCGCTCGGCTCGTGCTGTTCGTTGGTTCATATACTAACCTAACCTAACCAACCAACCAACCAACCAACCAACCAACCAACCAACCAACCTACTAAACCTACTAGTACTACTAGAGTTTGCGCACAGGGCGCTCTGGCTTTTGTAAAATTTTTTAAGGACATGAACGTTTTCATAAAAAACCTGCATAAAATTCGACAAACAACAATTAAATTCTATATAAGCACAAATCAATTGATTCATATACAAACCTAACCTAACCAACTAACCGATAACCCACGTCGGTAAATCCCTGACATCCCTGCAAGTGTTAAATAAACCATTAGATTCTATATAAAGCACACGATACCGGCACTCGCCGGCCGCTGCCGCGGCACGCTCGCTTCGTTCGGGCTTAATGACATGAATGTTACCGCGCATATATGAACACTTCGAACACAGAGCTCTCAGCGCGTGGACTTTAGTATAATGGACATGAATGATATCGTAAAAAAACCTATACATAATATTCAACTTTTACAACTTTGACAAAAATTATGATCACAATCTGCTCTGGGCTATTATTGAGTAGGCTCTGTGGGCAACATCCCATTCAGGCTGGCCGGATAAATTTGCCTTCCCTAAAAAGGGAGGGAGAGGGGGGGTATTAATAACAAGGCTCTGTTGGATAGATTCCCTAAAAACTTCTACAATATTTATAAGTTTCAACAAAAAATACAAAAAACCAAACAATTATAATAACTAAGCAAAAAAAAACAGCATTCATAACAGTTAGTCATAACTGCCGCACTCAGATACGTAAAATAACGTTCATGTCCGTACCGTTAACGTCAAAAAATGACTGAATTCAAAACTAGTCTCTATTCTTGCCGGGTCTATGGTCTAGATTTGAATGAAAATTTTTGACATACTCATTAAAGTTAATTGACGTCTCTGAGTGCGGCAGTAAATTGTTCAAATAATATATTTTTTTTTCATACTATAAAGGAAAAATGAGAAACATTAAATAATTTAACATCATCATCATCATCATCACCACCATCTTCATCAAACCACCACCACCACCACCACCACCACCACCACCACCACCACCATCATCATCATCATCATCATGACCAGCCCTTTTATGTCCCTAATGCTGGGGCACGGGCCCTCCCTATGGATGGAAGAATATAGGGAGATTGGGCCATAACCCACCACGCTGGCCCAGTGCGGGTTGGTGGATATTAACAACTGCAAATGCATCCGGGACCAACGGCCTAACGTGCCTTCAGAAGCACTCGGAGAAACTCGATATAATAAATTTTTGGTCACCCATCCAATGACCGGCCTTCGCGAACATTGCTGAGTTTACGCAATCGTAGTCCAAACGCGGTATGCCACGGCCCTACCCTAGTGAGCTCCTAAAAAAAAAGGCTCCGCGAAAAAAAAAAAAAAAGGGACAAATTAAAACTAAAATACATAATTATTTTTAAATAAATTTAATTAAAATTAAATTAATTTGAACAAAAACAAAAACAAAAACAATTTATGTACATACACAATGACATAACAGACACATTTAAACAATTCATTTTATTTTTCTGCAAACCATCGACTTAGTCATTCTGTGCGCTCCGCCTAGTTCCATCAGAACGGAACCCGTAGGTATTTGCTTCGACAGTAGTATACACGAGAGCGTGTGCGGCTTGGTGGAACCGGAGTATCGTTGGGGCTGAGTCGAGTCAAAGGACGTGCGCGCGGCGCGCTAAGTGTGGTTTGGTGCGTACGACATGTCCAGAGACACAAAACAAGGCGTTCAAACGATATTTTACACAATATTAATATGCTCAATATGATCAAGTGGTGGTTACGAATCTAATTAAGAGTTTGAACTCTTTAGATATTTTCGATTTGCTGCTACAGTAGTCGGTTGTGGTGTATTTGTGGTTTGGTTCTTCCAATGCTACTTTTATAAACTTTGTCGACAGACGAATGTATGTTTTCATCATTTGTACAAACTGTCCGTAAATGGTCACACACGAGTTTATACTTTTAAAAAGTTTCTCTCGTGGTTCGTGCAAAGCAGTTTTTTAAAAACTGTTAATATTCAATGTTATTTTGATGGAACCTCTCCAGCACCGGGCGACCGAATATGTGTCTACGTTCACTGTTAGAAAACTATATTACAATGAAACGTGAAATAGTGTTTCTATGCGAACGATCAATTTGGGCGTATACAACGTACGCTAAAAATTACGATATCACCACATTGGTGGTGGTTTTCGTCATTTTACTTGCTTTGAATAAATCACGCTCCGCCAGACGTGTTCAACGTCTGAATGGAGGTCTGCTGATTTTGAGAGTAGTAACATGTCGAAGTTGCTCTCTCGTGTGAGAGGAGTCCGCCGCGTCTGACGCGCGCGCGGACGACCGAGTACGAGAAAGTTCCCTGGTTGATCCTGCCAGTAGTTATATGCTTGTCTCAAAGATTAAGCCATGCATGTCTCAGTGCAAGCCGTATTAAGGCGATACCGCGAATGGCTCAATATATCAGTTTTGGTTCCTTAGATCTTACTCAGTTACTTGGATAACTGTGGTAATTCTAGAGCTAATACATGCAATCAGAACTCTGACCAGTGATGGGATGAGTGCTTTTATTAGATCAAAACCAATCGACGGAGGGCCTCGCGTCCGAAGTCGTTAATTTTGATGAATCTGGATAACTTTTGCCGATCGCACGGTCCAGCACCGGCGACGTATCTTTCAAATGTCTGCCTTATCAACTTTCGATGGTAGTTTCTGCGACTACCATGGTTGTCACGGGTAACGGGGAATCAGGGTTCGATTCCGGAGAGGGAGCCTGAGAAACGGCTACCACATCCAAGGAAGGCAGCAGGCGCGCAAATTACCCACTCCCGGCACGGGGAGGTAGTGACGAAAAATAACGATACGGGACTCTTACGAGGCCTCGTAATCGGAATGAGTACACTTTAAATATTTTAACGAGGAACAATTGGAGGGCAAGTCTGGTGCCAGCAGCCGCGGTAATTCCAGCTCCAATAGCGTATACTAAAATTGTTGCGGTTAAAAAGCTCGTAGTTGCATTTGTGCGCCGCGCTGTCGGTGCACCGCATCCGCGGTGATACTGACACGTTTGCGGAGCATATCGTCGGTGAGCCGACGGTAAAACGTCGGTTCAATATCAAAATCCTATCGCGGTGCTCTTCAGTGAGTGTCGAGGTGGGCCGACAATTTTACTTTGAACAAATTAGAGTGCTCAAAGCGGGCTCAAAATGCTGCTTGAATATTTCGTGCATGGAATAATAGAATATGATCTCGGTTCTATTTTGTTGGTTTTCAGAACTCCGAGGTAATGATTAATAGGGATAACTGGGGGCATTCGTATTGCGACGTTAGAGGTGAAATTCTTGGATCGTCGCAAGACGAACATCAGCGAAAGCATTTGCCAAAGGTGTTTTCATCAATCAAGAACGAAAGTTAGAGGTTCGAAGGCGATTAGATACCGCCCTAGTTCTAACCGTAAATATGTCATCTAGCGATCCGCCGACGTTAATATAATGGCTCGGCGGGCAGCTTCCGGGAAACCAAAGATTTTGGACTCCGGGGGGAGTATGGTTGCAAAGCTGAAACTTAAAGGAATTGACGGAAGGGCACCACCAGGAGTGGAGCCTGCGGCTTAATTTGACTCAACACGGGAAATCTCACCAGGCCCGGACACCGGAAGGATTGACAGATTAACAGCTCTTTCTTGATTCGGTGGGTGGTGGTGCATGGCCGTTCTTAGTTGGTGGAGCGATTTGTCTGGTTAATTCCGGTAACGAACGAGACTCTAGCCTGCTAAATAGGCGTCGCCATTTAGGTGTGCGTGGCTCTGTCACGCAACTCACTGGCGACGTATTAAAATTCTTCTTAGAGGGACCGGCGGCTTCGAGCCGCACGAGATTGAGCAATAACAGGTCTGTGATGCCCTTAGATGTCCTGGGCCGCACGCGCGCTACACTGAAGGAATCAGCATGTTCTCCCTGGCCTAGAGGCCCGGGCAACCCGTTGAAACTCCTTCGTGCTGGGGATTGGGGTTTGCAATTATCCCCCATAAACGAGGAATTCCTAGTAAGCGCGGGTCATAAGCCCGCGTTGATTAAGTCCCTGCCCTTTGTACACACCGCCCGTCGCTACTACCGATTGAATGATTTAGTGAGGTCTTCGGACCGACACGCGGTGGCTTCACGGCCGTCGGCGTTGCTGGGAAGTTGACCAAACTTGATCATTTAGAGGAAGTAAAAGTCGTAACAAGGTTTCCGTAGGGGAACCTGCGGAAGGATCATTAACGTTGCACGTTGGACCCGCCAGTTGACAACGCTGCGCGTGTTCCAATTGAGCGATAAATATAATCCAGATAAAACACTTGTATTGTTACATTGTAATAATACAATCTCGAAGATGCTGCCGCCACCATCTCTCTCTCGCACTCTGGTGTGTGCAGTGTAGACAGAGGCGAATCGTGTTCGAGCGTCATTCGAGACAGAGTAACTGTGACGGGTCAAAATTCCGCGACCCCAGTGTAAAAATTTCTCTTCTCGAGTGTCCGTTAACACTTGTATATTTTGCGGTTGGAATTTGTGAACGTCGTTTGAACGCGACGTTCGTCGACTTCTAAAACTGTAACAAAAAAAATATTATTGTATTTATAACACTATATAATTTAAACACTACTAAACCTACTAGTACTACTAGAGTTTGCGCACAGGGCGCTCTGGCTTTTGTAAAATTTTTAAGGACATGAACGTTTTCATAAAAAACCTGCATAAAATTCGACAAACAACAATTAAATTCTATATAAGCACAAATCAATTGATTCATATACAAACCTAACCTAACCAACTAACCGATAACCCACGTCGGTAAATCCCTGACATCCCTGCAAGTGTTAAATAAACCATTAGATTCTATATAAAGCACACGATACCGGCACTCGCCGGCCGCTGCCGCGGCACGCTCGCTTCGTTCGGGCTTAATGACATGAATGTTACCGTGCATATATGAACACTTCGAACACAGAGCTCTCAGCGCGTGGACTTTAGTATAATGGACATGAATGATATCGTAAAAAAACCTATACATAATATTCAACTTTTACAACTTTGACAAAAATTATGATCACAATCTGCTCTGGGCTATTATTGAGTAGGCTCTGTGGGCAACATCCCATTCAGGCTGGCCGGATAAATTTGCCTTCCCTAAAAAGGGAGGGAGAGGGGGGGTATTAATAACAAGGCTCTGTTGGATAGATTCCCTAAAAACTTCTACAATATTTATAAGTTTCAACAAAAAATACAAAAAACCAAACAATTATAATAACTAAGCAAAAAAAAACAGCATTCATAACAGTTAGTCATAACTGCCGCACTCAGATACGTAAAATAACGTTCATGTCCGTACCGTTAACGTCAAAAAATGACTGAATTCAAAACTAGTCTCTATTCTTGCCGGGTCTATGGTCTAGATTTGAATGAAAATTTTTGACATACTCATTAAAGTTAATTGACGTCTCTGAGTGCGGCAGTAAATTGTTCAAATAATATATTTTTTTTTCATACTATAAAGGAAAAATGAGAAACATTAAATAATTTAACATCATCATCATCATCATCACCACCATCTTCATCAAACCACCACCACCACCACCACCACCACCACCACCACCACCACCATCATCATCATCATCATCATGACCAGCCCTTTTATGTCCCTAATGCTGGGGCACGGGCCCTCCCTATGGATGGAAGAATATAGGGAGATTGGGCCATAACCCACCACGCTGGCCCAGTGCGGGTTGGTGGATATTAACAACTGCAAATGCATCCGGGACCAACGGCCTAACGTGCCTTCAGAAGCACTCGGAGAAACTCGATATAATAAATTTTTGGTCACCCATCCAATGACCGGCCTTCGCGAACATTGCTGAGTTTACGCAATCGTAGTCCAAACGCGGTATGCCACGGCCCTACCCTAGTGAGCTCCTAAAAAAAAAGGCTCCGCGAAAAAAAAAAAAAAAGGGACAAATTAAAACTAAAATACATAATTATTTTTAAATAAATTTAATTAAAATTAAATTAATTTGAACAAAAACAAAAACAAAAACAATTTATGTACATACACAATGACATAACAGACACATTTAAACAATTCATTTTATTTTTCTGCAAACCATCGACTTAGTCATTCTGTGCGCTCCGCCTAGTTCCATCAGAACGGAACCCGTAGGTATTTGCTTCGACAGTAGTATACACGAGAGCGTGTGCGGCTTGGTGGAACCGGAGTATCGTTGGGGCTGAGTCGAGTCAAAGGACGTGCGCGCGGCGCGCTAAGTGTGGTTTGGTGCGTACGACATGTCCAGAGACACAAAACAAGGCGTTCAAACGATATTTTACACAATATTAATATGCTCAATATGATCAAGTGGTGGTTACGAATCTAATTAAGAGTTTGAACTCTTTAGATATTTTCGATTTGCTGCTACAGTAGTCGGTTGTGGTGTATTTGTGGTTTGGTTCTTCCAATGCTACTTTTATAAACTTTGTCGACAGACGAATGTATGTTTTCATCATTTGTACAAACTGTCCGTAAATGGTCACACACGAGTTTATACTTTTAAAAAGTTTCTCTCGTGGTTCGTGCAAAGCAGTTTTTTAAAAACTGTTAATATTCAATGTTATTTTGATGGAACCTCTCCAGCACCGGGCGACCGAATATGTGTCTACGTTCACTGTTAGAAAACTATATTACAATGAAACGTGAAATAGTGTTTCTATGCGAACGATCAATTTGGGCGTATACAACGTACGCTAAAAATTACGATATCACCACATTGGTGGTGGTTTTCGTCATTTTACTTGCTTTGAATAAATCACGCTCCGCCAGACGTGTTCAACGTCTGAATGGAGGTCTGCTGATTTTGAGAGTAGTAACATGTCGAAGTTGCTCTCTCGTGTGAGAGGAGTCCGCCGCGTCTGACGCGCGCGCGGACGACCGAGTACGAGAAAGTTCCCTGGTTGATCCTGCCAGTAGTTATATGCTTGTCTCAAAGATTAAGCCATGCATGTCTCAGTGCAAGCCGTATTAAGGCGATACCGCGAATGGCTCAATATATCAGTTTTGGTTCCTTAGATCTTACTCAGTTACTTGGATAACTGTGGTAATTCTAGAGCTAATACATGCAATCAGAACTCTGACCAGTGATGGGATGAGTGCTTTTATTAGATCAAAACCAATCGACGGAGGGCCTCGCGTCCGAAGTCGTTAATTTTGATGAATCTGGATAACTTTTGCCGATCGCACGGTCCAGCACCGGCGACGTATCTTTCAAATGTCTGCCTTATCAACTTTCGATGGTAGTTTCTGCGACTACCATGGTTGTCACGGGTAACGGGGAATCAGGGTTCGATTCCGGAGAGGGAGCCTGAGAAACGGCTACCACATCCAAGGAAGGCAGCAGGCGCGCAAATTACCCACTCCCGGCACGGGGAGGTAGTGACGAAAAATAACGATACGGGACTCTTACGAGGCCTCGTAATCGGAATGAGTACACTTTAAATATTTTAACGAGGAACAATTGGAGGGCAAGTCTGGTGCCAGCAGCCGCGGTAATTCCAGCTCCAATAGCGTATACTAAAATTGTTGCGGTTAAAAAGCTCGTAGTTGCATTTGTGCGCCGCGCTGTCGGTGCACCGCATCCGCGGTGATACTGACACGTTTGCGGAGCATATCGTCGGTGAGCCGACGGTAAAACGTCGGTTCAATATCAAAATCCTATCGCGGTGCTCTTCAGTGAGTGTCGAGGTGGGCCGACAATTTTACTTTGAACAAATTAGAGTGCTCAAAGCGGGCTCAAAATGCTGCTTGAATATTTCGTGCATGGAATAATAGAATATGATCTCGGTTCTATTTTGTTGGTTTTCAGAACTCCGAGGTAATGATTAATAGGGATAACTGGGGGCATTCGTATTGCGACGTTAGAGGTGAAATTCTTGGATCGTCGCAAGACGAACATCAGCGAAAGCATTTGCCAAAGGTGTTTTCATCAATCAAGAACGAAAGTTAGAGGTTCGAAGGCGATTAGATACCGCCCTAGTTCTAACCGTAAATATGTCATCTAGCGATCCGCCGACGTTAATATAATGGCTCGGCGGGCAGCTTCCGGGAAACCAAAGATTTTGGACTCCGGGGGGAGTATGGTTGCAAAGCTGAAACTTAAAGGAATTGACGGAAGGGCACCACCAGGAGTGGAGCCTGCGGCTTAATTTGACTCAACACGGGAAATCTCACCAGGCCCGGACACCGGAAGGATTGACAGATTAACAGCTCTTTCTTGATTCGGTGGGTGGTGGTGCATGGCCGTTCTTAGTTGGTGGAGCGATTTGTCTGGTTAATTCCGGTAACGAACGAGACTCTAGCCTGCTAAATAGGCGTCGCCATTTAGGTGTGCGTGGCTCTGTCACGCAACTCACTGGCGACGTATTAAAATTCTTCTTAGAGGGACCGGCGGCTTCGAGCCGCACGAGATTGAGCAATAACAGGTCTGTGATGCCCTTAGATGTCCTGGGCCGCACGCGCGCTACACTGAAGGAATCAGCATGTTCTCCCTGGCCTAGAGGCCCGGGCAACCCGTTGAAACTCCTTCGTGCTGGGGATTGGGGTTTGCAATTATCCCCCATAAACGAGGAATTCCTAGTAAGCGCGGGTCATAAGCCCGCGTTGATTAAGTCCCTGCCCTTTGTACACACCGCCCGTCGCTACTACCGATTGAATGATTTAGTGAGGTCTTCGGACCGACACGCGGTGGCTTCACGGCCGTCGGCGTTGCTGGGAAGTTGACCAAACTTGATCATTTAGAGGAAGTAAAAGTCGTAACAAGGTTTCCGTAGGGGAACCTGCGGAAGGATCATTAACGTTGCACGTTGGACCCGCCAGTTGACAACGCTGCGCGTGTTCCAATTGAGCGATAAATATAATCCAGATAAAACACTTGTATTGTTACATTGTAATAATACAATCTCGAAGATGCTGCCGCCACCATCTCTCTCTCGCACTCTGGTGTGTGCAGTGTAGACAGAGGCGAATCGTGTTCGAGCGTCATTCGAGACAGAGTAACTGTGACGGGTCAAAATTCCGCGACCCCAGTGTAAAAATTTCTCTTCTCGAGTGTCCGTTAACACTTGTATATTTTGCGGTTGGAATTTGTGAACGTCGTTTGAACGCGACGTTCGTCGACTTCTAAAACTGTAACAAAAAAAATATTATTGTATTTATAACACTATATAATTTAAACACTACTAAACCTACTAGTACTACTAGAGTTTGCGCACAGGGCGCTCTGGCTTTTGTAAAATTTTTAAGGACATGAACGTTTTCATAAAAAACCTGCATAAAATTCGACAAACAACAATTAAATTCTATATAAGCACAAATCAATTGATTCATATACAAACCTAACCTAACCAACTAACCGATAACCCACGTCGGTAAATCCCTGACATCCCTGCAAGTGTTAAATAAACCATTAGATTCTATATAAAGCACACGATACCGGCACTCGCCGGCCGCTGCCGCGGCACGCTCGCTTCGTTCGGGCTTAATGACATGAATGTTACCGTGCATATATGAACACTTCGAACACAGAGCTCTCAGCGCGTGGACTTTAGTATAATGGACATGAATGATATCGTAAAAAAACCTATACATAATATTCAACTTTTACAACTTTGACAAAAATTATGATCACAATCTGCTCTGGGCTATTATTGAGTAGGCTCTGTGGGCAACATCCCATTCAGGCTGGCCGGATAAATTTGCCTTCCCTAAAAAGGGAGGGAGAGGGGGGGTATTAATAACAAGGCTCTGTTGGATAGATTCCCTAAAAACTTCTACAATATTTATAAGTTTCAACAAAAAATACAAAAAACCAAACAATTATAATAACTAAGCAAAAAAAAACAGCATTCATAACAGTTAGTCATAACTGCCGCACTCAGATACGTAAAATAACGTTCATGTCCGTACCGTTAACGTCAAAAAATGACTGAATTCAAAACTAGTCTCTATTCTTGCCGGGTCTATGGTCTAGATTTGAATGAAAATTTTTGACATACTCATTAAAGTTAATTGACGTCTCTGAGTGCGGCAGTAAATTGTTCAAATAATATATTTTTTTTTCATACTATAAAGGAAAAATGAGAAACATTAAATAATTTAACATCATCATCATCATCATCACCACCATCTTCATCAAACCACCACCACCACCACCACCACCACCACCACCACCACCACCATCATCATCATCATCATCATGACCAGCCCTTTTATGTCCCTAATGCTGGGGCACGGGCCCTCCCTATGGATGGAAGAATATAGGGAGATTGGGCCATAACCCACCACGCTGGCCCAGTGCGGGTTGGTGGATATTAACAACTGCAAATGCATCCGGGACCAACGGCCTAACGTGCCTTCAGAAGCACTCGGAGAAACTCGATATAATAAATTTTTGGTCACCCATCCAATGACCGGCCTTCGCGAACATTGCTGAGTTTACGCAATCGTAGTCCAAACGCGGTATGCCACGGCCCTACCCTAGTGAGCTCCTAAAAAAAAAGGCTCCGCGAAAAAAAAAAAAAAAGGGACAAATTAAAACTAAAATACATAATTATTTTTAAATAAATTTAATTAAAATTAAATTAATTTGAACAAAAACAAAAACAAAAACAATTTATGTACATACACAATGACATAACAGACACATTTAAACAATTCATTTTATTTTTCTGCAAACCATCGACTTAGTCATTCTGTGCGCTCCGCCTAGTTCCATCAGAACGGAACCCGTAGGTATTTGCTTCGACAGTAGTATACACGAGAGCGTGTGCGGCTTGGTGGAACCGGAGTATCGTTGGGGCTGAGTCGAGTCAAAGGACGTGCGCGCGGCGCGCTAAGTGTGGTTTGGTGCGTACGACATGTCCAGAGACACAAAACAAGGCGTTCAAACGATATTTTACACAATATTAATATGCTCAATATGATCAAGTGGTGGTTACGAATCTAATTAAGAGTTTGAACTCTTTAGATATTTTCGATTTGCTGCTACAGTAGTCGGTTGTGGTGTATTTGTGGTTTGGTTCTTCCAATGCTACTTTTATAAACTTTGTCGACAGACGAATGTATGTTTTCATCATTTGTACAAACTGTCCGTAAATGGTCACACACGAGTTTATACTTTTAAAAAGTTTCTCTCGTGGTTCGTGCAAAGCAGTTTTTTAAAAACTGTTAATATTCAATGTTATTTTGATGGAACCTCTCCAGCACCGGGCGACCGAATATGTGTCTACGTTCACTGTTAGAAAACTATATTACAATGAAACGTGAAATAGTGTTTCTATGCGAACGATCAATTTGGGCGTATACAACGTACGCTAAAAATTACGATATCACCACATTGGTGGTGGTTTTCGTCATTTTACTTGCTTTGAATAAATCACGCTCCGCCAGACGTGTTCAACGTCTGAATGGAGGTCTGCTGATTTTGAGAGTAGTAACATGTCGAAGTTGCTCTCTCGTGTGAGAGGAGTCCGCCGCGTCTGACGCGCGCGCGGACGACCGAGTACGAGAAAGTTCCCTGGTTGATCCTGCCAGTAGTTATATGCTTGTCTCAAAGATTAAGCTTAGATCAAAACCAATCGACGGAGGGCCTCGCGTCCGAAGTCGTTAATTTTGATGAATCTGGATAACTTTTGCCGATCGCACGGTCCAGCACCGGCGACGTATCTTTCAAATGTCTGCCTTATCAACTTTCGATGGTAGTTTCTGCGACTACCATGGTTGTCACGGGTAACGGGGAATCAGGGTTCGATTCCGGAGAGGGAGCCTGAGAAACGGCTACCACATCCAAGGAAGGCAGCAGGCGCGCAAATTACCCACTCCCGGCACGGGGAGGTAGTGACGAAAAATAACGATACGGGACTCTTACGAGGCCTCGTAATCGGAATGAGTACACTTTAAATATTTTAACGAGGAACAATTGGAGGGCAAGTCTGGTGCCAGCAGCCGCGGTAATTCCAGCTCCAATAGCGTATACTAAAATTGTTGCGGTTAAAAAGCTCGTAGTTGCATTTGTGCGCCGCGCTGTCGGTGCACCGCATCCGCGGTGATACTGACACGTTTGCGGAGCATATCGTCGGTGAGCCGACGGTAAAACGTCGGTTCAATATCAAAATCCTATCGCGGTGCTCTTCAGTGAGTGTCGAGGTGGGCCGACAATTTTACTTTGAACAAATTAGAGTGCTCAAAGCGGGCTCAAAATGCTGCTTGAATATTTCGTGCATGGAATAATAGAATATGATCTCGGTTCTATTTTGTTGGTTTTCAGAACTCCGAGGTAATGATTAATAGGGATAACTGGGGGCATTCGTATTGCGACGTTAGAGGTGAAATTCTTGGATCGTCGCAAGACGAACATCAGCGAAAGCATTTGCCAAAGGTGTTTTCATCAATCAAGAACGAAAGTTAGAGGTTCGAAGGCGATTAGATACCGCCCTAGTTCTAACCGTAAATATGTCATCTAGCGATCCGCCGACGTTAATATAATGGCTCGGCGGGCAGCTTCCGGGAAACCAAAGATTTTGGACTCCGGGGGGAGTATGGTTGCAAAGCTGAAACTTAAAGGAATTGACGGAAGGGCACCACCAGGAGTGGAGCCTGCGGCTTAATTTGACTCAACACGGGAAATCTCACCAGGCCCGGACACCGGAAGGATTGACAGATTAACAGCTCTTTCTTGATTCGGTGGGTGGTGGTGCATGGCCGTTCTTAGTTGGTGGAGCGATTTGTCTGGTTAATTCCGGTAACGAACGAGACTCTAGCCTGCTAAATAGGCGTCGCCATTTAGGTGTGCGTGGCTCTGTCACGCAACTCACTGGCGACGTATTAAAATTCTTCTTAGAGGGACCGGCGGCTTCGAGCCGCACGAGATTGAGCAATAACAGGTCTGTGATGCCCTTAGATGTCCTGGGCCGCACGCGCGCTACACTGAAGGAATCAGCATGTTCTCCCTGGCCTAGAGGCCCGGGCAACCCGTTGAAACTCCTTCGTGCTGGGGATTGGGGTTTGCAATTATCCCCCATAAACGAGGAATTCCTAGTAAGCGCGGGTCATAAGCCCGCGTTGATTAAGTCCCTGCCCTTTGTACACACCGCCCGTCGCTACTACCGATTGAATGATTTAGTGAGGTCTTCGGACCGACACGCGGTGGCTTCACGGCCGTCGGCGTTGCTGGGAAGTTGACCAAACTTGATCATTTAGAGGAAGTAAAAGTCGTAACAAGGTTTCCGTAGGGGAACCTGCGGAAGGATCATTAACGTTGCACGTTGGACCCGCCAGTTGACAACGCTGCGCGTGTTCCAATTGAGCGATAAATATAATCCAGATAAAACACTTGTATTGTTACATTGTAATAATACAATCTCGAAGATGCTGCCGCCACCATCTCTCTCTCGCACTCTGGTGTGTGCAGTGTAGACAGAGGCGAATCGTGTTCGAGCGTCATTCGAGACAGAGTAACTGTGACGGGTCAAAATTCCGCGACCCCAGTGTAAAAATTTCTCTTCTCGAGTGTCCGTTAACACTTGTATATTTTGCGGTTGGAATTTGTGAACGTCGTTTGAACGCGACGTTCGTCGACTTCTAAAACTGTAACAAAAAAAATATTATTGTATTTATAACACTATATAATGATTGTTTGTGAAAACGGACAGTTAAATTTAAACCACTACCCTGGACGGTGGATCACTTGGCTCGCGGGTCGATGAAGAACGCAGTTAACTGCGCGTCATAGTGTGAACTGCAGGACACATTTGAACATCGACATTTCGAACGCACATTGCGGTCCGTGGAGACACATCCAGGACCACTCCTGTCTGAGGGCCGGCTGCATAAAAACAATGACCACACTGCGCCTCGACGCTTCGCCGCGGAGGGGACGCATTTGACGGTTCTTCGTGTCAATTTTATTGCCGCGAGGTGCGTCTAAATATTGTGCGTTGCACAATTGACCGTTGTTGCGCGTGTGCGTCGCTCTCGATGCTGAAGGTGACTCTTCGTAGAAATATAGTGAGAGTGCTTTCAATGTTCGTTGCAGCGACGCGCCTCTATCGGGTGTGTTGTCTCTTAGAGACGATGTGACGATAGCAGAGCAGAGCAGCGCAGCGACAACACTGTCTGTAGGCGGACTCGACGTCCGAAGAGGCGCGTCGACGCCGTCGCCGCCGCCGCCCCCTTTGTTGGTGGCGGCGGTTGTGCGTCGTCGTCGTAGCGCTGACGGATATCGTGTCTGCCTCCAATTTTATCGTTGGCCTCAGATCAGGGAGGATCACCCGCCGAATTTAAGCATATTAGTAAGCGGAGGAAAAGAAACTAACTAGGATTTCCTTAGTAGCGGCGAGCGAACAGGAATATAGCCCAGCACTGAATCCCGCGGTTGTCACGGCCGCGGGAGATGTGGTGTTCGGGAGGTTCCGCTTTCTCGTCGTCGCGTCTCCCGTCCAAGTTCGTCTTGAACGGGGCCGTTTTCCCGTAGAGGGTGCCAGGCCCGTAGCGACGGAGGGCGGCGGCGAGAGGGACTCTCCTCAGAGTCGGGTTGCTTGAGAGTGCAGCCCTAAGTGGGTGGTAAACTCCATCTAAGGCTAAATATTACCGCGAGACCGATAGCGAACAAGTACCGTGAGGGAAAGTTGAAAAGAACTTTGAAGAGAGAGTTCAAGAGTACGTGAAACCGTTCAGGGGTAAACCTGCGAAACTCGAATGAACGAACGGAGAGATTCATCGTCACTCCTCGGCGTGCGCGTGCCGCACACGATGCGGCGTGGCCTCGGCCGCGCTCGTCACTGTCGTCGCGCGTCGACGTCCGGGGACGGCGTGCACTTCTCTCTTAGTAATGCATCGCGACCCGTTCGATGTCGGTCTAAGCTCCGTTCGGGAGCCCAATCGTCCCTCTAGGGGGGCGGCTGGACCGTGACGGTAGCCGACCGGCCGTCGGACGGTATCAACAATGAAACGCGCACGCGTCTTGTACGCGTCCGGCCCGACGCAAGGTATCGTCTCTATCGTAGTCCTGCCGTAGTGCGGACTTCGGTACGGCGCGCCTGTGTTGCCGCCGTGCTGTCTCGGACTGTGCGCGTCTCTGTCTGCGATGATTCAGTTTCGGGCACTCGCAGGACCCGTCTTGAAACACGGACCAAGGAGTCTAGCATGTGTGCGAGTCATTGAGATTTGTAAAACTGAAAGGCACAACGAAAGTGAAGGCGTGCGCTTGTCGCGC